>SJYT01084123.1:71480-105632 GCA_006410635.1 Cephalophus harveyi | reverse complement strand
TCTGTCACTTTCATCAAGAGGCTTTTTAGCTCCTCTTCACTTTCTGCCATAAGGGTGGTGTCATCTGCATATCTGAGGTTATTGATATTTCTCCCGGCAATCTTGATTCCAGCTTGTGTTTCTTCCAGTCCAGCGTTAGGTTTATTCACCCAAAAAATATTTATTTAGATGTGCCAAGGACTGTGCAGGACAGTTCACATAAATCCTCTCTCTAAATAGGAAGGTAATTAAATAAGAGGTAATGTATTAGAGAGAAGGCAATGGCACCCCACTCTAGCACTCTTGCCTGGAAAATCCCATGGATGGAGGAGCCTGGTGGGCTGCAGTCCATGGGGTCGCTAAGAGTAGGACACGACTGAGTGACTTCACTTTCACTTTTCACTTTCATGCTTTGGAGAAGGAAATGGCAACCCACTCCAGTGTTCTTGCCTGGAGAATCCCAGGGACGGGGGAGCCTGGTGGGCTGCCATCTATGGGATCGCACAGAGTTGGACACGACTGAAGTGACTTAGCAGCAGCAGTGTATTAGAAATAACCAGGCTTTAGAATCCAATAGCTCTGGATTCAAAGGCCTCCTATGATTTGCAGCAAGACACTTATGGTCTGTGAGCTTGTTTCCCAATCTGGGAAGTGGTAATTAAGTTACCTATTTTACAGGGTTATATGCAATAACACAACATAGAGAAGATAATAATATTAACTTTCTCCATACAGTCTTCTCTATAGCTAAGTAAAACATCAAAACTCTGCAAGGGAGAGATCTAAGCGTAAAACAAATAGAATAAATTGACAGGAAAGGAATGTTTGACCACAATGAAACACATACATACACACACAATTGAAAAGCCAAGAACAACCTGGAAAAAAGACGTTCACATCAAGTACAAAGAAATCAATCCATACTAAATAAATAGCTCAAATAATAGAAATAGAAGATCATCTATCCAGGAGTGTACCAGAATCATCCAAACAACTCAACTGTTGAATCCACAAGAATTTTTATGATAAACATCCATTCTTTAAATCTGGCAGTCTGGGGACTACTTTCAAAAAATCCTTTCAAAAATGTAGCATTGTGGACTAAACAAAAATATAAATAACTAAATGATTAAAAAAAAAAAAAAGAATAGTAAACATACACCAGCAGCAGTGGAACAAAAAAGTGTAAAATGGTGCCCATCAAGAAACGCAGATGTTTCTGAGAATCTTCCGGGCTAGACTTCATGCATTTTGTGAAGGTGCTAAATCCAAACTCCTCATAAGAAGGAGGGGTGGTGAGGTTGCAAACAACAAAATTCTGAAAATCTTACTAAGGCTCCCAAATTTAGGGAAAGACAGATGCAGAAGGGGTGTAGACAGCCCAGAGAAATGGAAATGCCCAGAAAAACAAAAGCTCTACCTTTACCACATCCCCTTTCCACCAGACAAGAAAAACAAATTTTACCGTGTTGGTGTTTTTCTGCCAAAAGAAAAACAGCAGTAAAGGCCATAGACCATAAAAATATCAGTCACACTGAATATCTCCAACAATGATGAGTATAGAGAGGGGAAGATGGGCTAGAGAGGCCTCACGCATACCCACAGGGGCCAGAGGAAAGATGGGGGATGGGAGAAAGAGGGGGAGAGAGGGAGGAAGTCAGCACAGGGAAGATGCAAAGCCCGAGAATACCCAGCTTCGAAGATAATAAGTTACAGACCATCCAGGTGGAATAAACAGTGATTCAAGATAATTAACAAAACCATAAGAGACAGGGCTGAGGCCAGACGGTCCAGTGTCGCTGCCACAGCCACAGATACCCACTGAGCCACATCCAGCCCTCAAAACAGTGTGTCCAAAAGGAAAACAAATTCATCTCCAGTTGGGAGGGAGTAGAGGCAAGGAAAATTCACCAGCACCATAAAAAAGCAAACTGACCCAGAGTTAATTCAGCTATACTTGAGCAAGATCAAAGGAAACTGCCCTGGCAATTCCACAAATGCACTACCAAAAAAAGGCAGGGAGAGAGGAAAAGGGGAAGATAACATATGAAAGACAGATGAAAACAACAGAACTGAGAATCAGCAGAGGGCACTATCAGAAGCACCGCCACGCATGTTCCCCATCAGTCCCAGAGTAGTGATACAGGATAGTCCTCATCCACCTGCAGACACTGCTACTAAAGACCCTGAGATGTGACTGGACACACCCTCTGTGCACCTCAAGAGGGCTTTCCCAGAATATAAAGGTTGCATAGGTTCAAATTAATGTGGGAAACTTATCTGCATTGGAAAAGACCCTGACGCTGGGGAAGATCGAAGGCAGGAGGAGAAGGGGACAACAGAGGACGAGATGGTTGGATGGCATCACCAACTCAATGGACATGAGTTTCAGCAAGCTCCGAGAGATGGTGAAGGACAAGAAAGCCTGGCATGCTGCAGTCCATCGGACACAACTGAGCGACTGAACAACAATAACAAAAAGGGGAGGCACGCTACCCTACACTGTTTACATCCTCACAGCAGGCTGACAGTGAACTCAAAGCCCATTTGTAAAAGGAAAACTGACCATAAGTAACAAGTAACTCTGACCCAAGTGTAATCACATTCCTTTGGTGACAATGACAATTGCAGAGGTGCCCAACCCTAGCCACAGAATTGGAAAGAGAGCTGTGCTGAGCTTTCTGGAGGAAAGCAGGCACTTTTTCACATGGACTAGAATCAGAGAAGTAAGATTTAGAGCTGCTATAGCCATCTTGTTACCTGGGGAAATAGGTTGTCCAAGGGAACAAAAGCAAGAGATGAGAAGAGTGAAACCAGATCTGATCACACTGAAGGCCCAGATGATGAGAGCCAGTAAATTTCTTACTCCTGCTTAAGCCAACTGTCAACTGCAATCAAAAGAATTCTCAGTTGTACCAAAGGCAAGATTGGAAAGAAAAAAGAAGCACACCAATGGAAAAGCAGAATTGTGGCCTATCCAGAAATTGGGAAGTTGTGGGTTTTGATAGTAATATTTCTTTAAATCTTGAGTTGTCTGTTACAAGGTAAACTCCAAATATACATAGCCTCCTGAAAAACAAAAATTTATGATCAAGAAAATTAATTTTAAAAATTAGAGCAGACTACTGTATTATGTTTTTAAATCTAAGAGATACAAATATCAGATCATTTCTGCTGTACACATGAGACTAATATAATGTATGTCAATTATCTCAAATTTTTTTAAATTTATTTTAAAAGTAGATTTCACATATACACAATGGAGTATTACTCAGCCATTAAAAAGAAAACATTTGAATCAGTTCTAATGAGGTAGATGAAACTGGAGCCTATTATACAGAGTGAAGTAAGCCAGAAAGAAAAACACCAATACAGTGTACTAACACATATATATGGAATTTGGAAAGATGGTAACGATAACCCTGTATGCGAGACAGCAAAAGAGACACAGATGTATAGAACAGTCTTTTGGACTCTTTGGGAGAGGGAGAGGGTGAGATGATTTGGGAGAATGGCATTGAAACATGTATAATATCATATAAGAAACGAATCACCAGTCCAGGTTTGATGCAGGATATAGGATGCTTGGGACTGGTGCACTGAGATGACCCAGAGGGATGGTACGGGGAGGGAGGTGGGAGGTGGGTTCATGATGGGGAACACATGTACACCCATGGTGGATTCATGTAGATGTATGGCAAAACCAATACAATATTGTAAAGTAATTAGCCTCCAATTAAAATAAATAAATTTAAATTAAAAAATAAAATAATATGTTTCTTGCAATGAAAAATAAATAAATAAATAAAAGTAGATTTCACGTTCATTGTTCTTACAATAATAAAAGTATAGATAGATACAAAGAGTAAATAAATAGAAGATAAATACAAAAAAATGAGAGCAAAGAAGCAAAAATGTTGAAGAACATTAAAAATTGAAGATAGAACCCGATGGTGGTTATAATCACTACTGAAGTATTAAAAAGCCTTTTTAAAAATAAACCACAAATCATTATGAAGAGATGGCAACAATTCAAAATGACTAAAAAGCACAAGCTTATATGATGGGGAAAGGTTTTAAGGAACAAAGCTGACCCATCATAATCCAGGGTAATTTTTCAAACACAAATGTGTTCAAGTTAAATCTTTCAACAAAATATCATAGAAGTAATTTTGTTCATCAGATCATGATTTCATTTTGTATTCTCAAAGATATCATTATCTTTCTATTCTGAGAAACTTGCATGAATGGATGGACAAACACCCAGAGAGAGAGATGATGCAGTTACCACCACACTTGCTCTAGTGCCTGAATTTCCCACACGTCTCTAACAAATCAACTCTTTCTTCCCATTGTCCTTGTCGCACATCTGAAAGATCCCTATACCTTATAAAGTTCATCAACTTGTCTCAGCCCTACAGAAAAAATTTTTGGTAACTGAGGATATAACTATAGGGTCTCTAAGTCACATTATGAGTAAAGGAAATTCTTGCTCAAACTTATCTTGATAGTAGCAAGATACATTACACAGACTATACAAAGTATCTTATTTTACCAAGCTAAGTATACACAGTTGTTGACTTTAAAACAATAATGTTCTTTCATCACTCCACTACTGACTTTTTGTCAGTAAATATTAATATTATCCTTTTCCAAATGCTATTCTGAAATGGCAAGCTTATCTTAATTAGGTAAAATACCATGTCAACAACCATTGGAAGTTGTAGTGACACAATGAAACAAAAGCAGAGGGAAATCGGGCAGAAATATCACTTGTTCCTTTTTTCAAAAACAGTAGAGTTCAAATTACCAAACAAAATAAATAACACCAATTTTAGTAACATGTTTTTAAATCAATTCAAACCCAGCTTTTTAAAATTGATTTGATTTCCAGACTATATAATTTGATTGTTCATGCTTATGCCACTCACTACATTTTGCAAGCATTAACTTGTCAACAGTATAAAAAGTAAAGATTGTCATTTTTTAATCAAATAAATTTTTAATTAATTTATTTTTTATTGAAGGATAATTGCTTTACAGAATTTTGCTCTTTTCTGTCAAACCTCAACATGAATCAACCATAGGTATACATATATCCTCTCCCTTTTGAATCTCCCTCCTCAGCCTACCCCTCTAGGTTGATACAGAGCCCCTGTTTGAGTTTCCTGAAAAGATTACCATTTTTACCTTTTCATGCTGAAGCTGAAGCTCCAATATTCTGGCTAAAGAGCTGACTCATTAGAAAAGATCCTGATGCTGGGAAAGACTAAAGGCAGGAGGAGAAGGGGACAACAGAGGAGGAGATGGTTGGATGGCATCACCGACTCAATGGACATGAGCAAACTCCAGGAGATGGTGAAGGACAGGGAAGCCTGGCATGCTGCTGTCCATGGGGTTACAAAGAGTCGGACAGGACTGAGCAACGGAACAACAGCAGCAATCGTTTTTACAAAAACCCAGAGTCACAAGTTTCTTCAAAAAACAGCTTAGATTAAAATCAAACTATAAACATTTTAACTTCAAATACATCTTCCACACTCCTCTGGGGGGGGGAGGGGTGGTGGTGTGGGAAATAAGCCAAATATAGCTACTAATATTGCACATTTCAATCATTTCCCTCTAAAAAGTATATTATAGAAAGACTTCTAATTTATAGTCTGGAATGGTAGGTAGTAGTTTGAATAATGGAAGCTATTAGGCGAATATTCTTCAAGTAGTTAAAACTAGATTTCCTATTTCTTTAGCACTTCCTCCTCATTAAGACACTGCAACACAGCTTGAGGCAAAAGCAAACCTTCCTGCATTGGTGAATGCTCCTTTGAGTTTCGACTGCAAGGAGATCCAACCAGTCCATCCTAAAGAAGATCATCCTAAAGGTGTTCACTGGAAGGACTGATGTTGAAGCTGAAACTCCAATACTTTGGTCACCTGATGCGAAGAGCTGACTCATTTGAAAAGACCCTGATGCTGGAAAAGATTGAGGGCAGGAGGAGAAGGGGACGACAGAGGATGAGATGGTTGGGTGGCATCACCGACTCAGTGGACGTAGGTTTGGGTGGACTCCGGAAGTTAGTGATGGACAGGGAGGCCTGGCATGCTGCGGTTCATGGGGTCACAGAGTCAGACACGACTGAGCGACTGAACTGAACTGAACTGATAAAGGGTATTTTTGAAAGATTTTCTTAACAAGCCAGCAAACAAAACAAACCAAAAAAAAAAAAGGTTAGAAAAAAACAATAATTACTCTGAAAAAGTGAAAGTGTTAGTTGTTCAGTCATGTCCAACTCTTTGCTATCCCATGGACTGTAGCCTGCCAGCCTGCTCTGTCCATGGAATTCTCTAGGTAAGAATACTGGAGTGGGTAGCCATTCCCTTCTCCAGGGAATCTTCCCCACCCAGGGACTGACCTCCAGTCTCCTACATTACAGGCAGATTCTTTACTGTCTGAGCCACCAGGGAAGCCCAATTACTCTTTTGCTAATTTCAAATAATATATTACCCTCTCCCCCATACATAACTGCTCTGATAAAAATTTTAAGAGGTACTTTTCTTATAAACAAAGCATCAACCAAAAAAAGGAAACTGAGAAAGCAAATATCGGACCCAGACATTACCCAACATGTTTTTCCATAATCTATGAAGAATCAAAGTTATACACCAACTTTAGTCAAACCAAATACACACCTTTCTGATAGCAAAGATTTTTCCCAAATTAGGAAGTAGTACTCACAGCCTAGATATCCCAGTTTAGTATGGTTAAAACCACAAGTTTCTAGAAGCAGAAAGCCTGAGTTGGAATCCCTGCTCTACCATTTACTAAGTATATCTTAAGTTACTCAGCCTGTAAAGCACCTAGGACACTGCCTGGCAGGGAATAAGCACTTGGTAGATGCAGGATGACAGCAAACCTCTTGATCTCTGCAACCTGGCATCGGTCGGGAGACTGTCAGAAATTCAAACTCTGAGGTCCAGTTTCAGACCTACAATTTCATCAAGATTCCATTATGATTCCGAAGCAAATCAAAATTTGAGCACAGCCAGAAAACATTTTTTCATTGTATCCTGAGATATTATCTATAATAATTTTTTTAAGAACCACTCCATTGCTCTTTTGCAGCCTGAAGAAGGCTAAGTATTATTTGGGATAACAATTCCTCCCTTAATGATTTCTTACCGTACCTTTGTATTCAGAGCCAACTAAAGCCTGCGGTTGTAGAGGATTGCCATCTAGTGGTAGTTCATTCTGCTAACACACACCAAATTTCCCTCTGTGTTGTCTTCCAGTATTTTAAACACATTTATTTGAAATGCTTGTAGACTTGTGGATCACAGCCATCCTGACTGGTGTCAAATGGTACCTCATTGTGGTCTTGATTTGCATTTCTCTGATAATGAGTGATGTTGAGCATCTTTTCACATGTTTGTTAGCCATCCGTATGTCTTCTTTGGAGAAATGTCTGTTTAGTTCTTTGGCCCATTTTTTGATTGGGTCATTTATTTTTCTGGAGTTGAGCTGCACAAGTTGCTTGTATATTTTTGAGATTAGTTGTTTGTCAGTTGCTTCATTTGCTATTGTTTTCTCCCATTCAGAAGGCTGTCTTTTTACCTTGCTTATAGTTTCCTTTGTTGTGCAGAAGCTTTTAATTTTAATTAGATCCCATTTGTTTATTTTTGCTTTTATTTCCAGTATTCTGGGAGGTGGATCATAGAGGATCCTGCTTCGAGACAGCAAAAGAGACACAGATGTATAGAACGAACTTTTGGACTCTGTGGGAGAGGGAGAGGGTGGGATGATTTGGGAGAATGGCATTGAAACATGTATACTATCATGTAAGAAACGAAGCACCAGCCTATGTTCGATGCAGGATACAGGATGCTTGGGGCTGGTGCACGGGGATGATCCAGAAAGAGGATATGGGGTGGGAGGGGGATTCAGGATTGGGAGCTCATGTACACCCGTGGTGGATTCATGTCGATGTATGGCGAAACCAATACAGTATTGTAAAGTAAAATAAAGTAAAAATAAAAATTTTTTAAAAAATGAAATGCTGCTAGGTTTTCTTTTTGCTTAACTCCTTTCTTGAGGACTACTAACACAATTACCTAACTTAATAATTCCACAAGAAGACATCTTAAATACAGAGTAAGATAAAAGACAAGAATTTTTAATTTCCTTTTTTAAACTTAGATCAAAAAAAGAAAAAGAACGAGTCCAGGGAAGTCTTCAGATTAAAACACTGACCCACTCTCTCCTGTAAAGGTGCACATTAGACATATACGAGCGACATCAGGTTCAGAAAATAGGCTTTCTTTTCTATTGAAGTGAGAGTGACTTTTACTCTCTTCTTTCTAAGTTCTATACTTTTTACAATTTATTTATATAGTTTGCATGGGTGCTTTTTTGAGAAAAAAAGTATTTTTTAACCTAACTCAATAACTCCACTTCTACATTCAGTCCTAGGGAAATAATTAGAAACACGGACAAAGATTTATGTTCAAAGATGTTCCCTACAGCAAACCAAACTTAATCTTAACAGCTTCACAATAACGTACTGAATCTATGAATCAAAACTTCATCATTCTCCTCTACTACTCATTTACATCACTTCTAATTTTTCTATATTATAAATAAATATATTTAGAAATAAAAAGAAGGGAGGGAGGACAGAAAGAAGAAGGAAATAATTATATAGAAGCTTGACCAGACTTTTTCACATTTTGGTTCACTCCCTAATACACATTCCCATAAACCACTTATCAGCATTCAAGAACAGTTTCACAGTTCTGAAGCCACAAGTTCTGTACATCAGTAGGATGCACGGACTGTGCTATCACCTCTCTAGCAGCAGGTTTTATCCCACGGATAATTTTTTTTAACAGCTTTACAATTAAGATACAATTTACTTACCACCTCTTAAAATTATACAACTCAATAGTTTTCAGTGTATTGATAGAGCTATGCAGCCATCACTGTAATTTAATTTGAGATCATTTTCCTCATCCCCAAAGAAGAAACCTTGTAGCCATTAGCAGTAACTCCCCATCCTGCCTGCCACTCACCCCAAATGGCTCATTTTTACTGATTTACCACTCCATTGCTTTTTTTAAGATATCTCAAAGATATTATGTGTTCCAAACCCATGAAACAGAATAATGCTTCTGCTACTAAGATATCTCTCTGTTTCAAACTGGGAAATATTCTGTTTAACCATAGGAAAGTAAGAAACGTGGTAACTGTCTTTTATTTTTTCAAAAGGAACTTTTTAAATATAAGGCAGAATTTCAGAACTAAGAGAAGATATATAAGTACAAACTTAACTATTCTTTTCAGAACTAATAATTCTAATTACTTTGAAAGTGCATTACTGAATGTAGCAAAAATGTCACACAGAAGCAAGGAATTTATTTAAATTTTTTTATTTTAATTAGGTTAACTTGGTCTGGTAATAAAACTAAAAGGACAGTGCAATCAATGTAGGATAACAATTGACAGGTGATCCAAAGAACTGTCTTTTTAAAAATAAGTAATTCTCTTATGGGTAAACCTATGGCTGATTCATGTTGATGTTTGGTAGAAATCAACACTATACTGTAAAGCAATTATCCTTCAATTAAGAGTTTTAAAAATTAAATAAACAATTGTCTTCATGCTACCAAAAAATAAAAACTTATTTTCATTTACCCAAAGCACTCTTTTCTCATATAATATCTTTTGACTCCAGCTATACAGAATTTAGTAATTTTTCTTTGCAGGGTTTTGTAACAGAAAGAACATTGAAAATAGTTCATTAAACAAGGGAGACTTGGTCCCCTGATCATATCAGACACTTTTTTAAAGAACAGTAGAAAGCTTAAGTTGGGAAGGGGATGCCTCACAGAAGTTAGCTTCTCATCAAATTTTCACTTTTTCTCGACTCTTTTCACCTAACTCAAGGCATCTCCCATATTCTTCAAACATTCCTGTTACTCAAGTTAAGCAATACTGCAATATAGCCACGTGTTTTGTTTCATATCACTTTAATTACACAAAACACTTATTTATACATTGAAAGTGTGAAAGTGAAAGTGTCAGTGGCTTAGTGGTGTCTGACTCTTTGTGACCGGATAGACTGTAGCATGTCAGGCTCCTCTATCCATGGGATTGCCCAGGCAAGAATACTGCAGTGGGTTGCCATTCCCTTCTGTAGGGATCTTCCCAACCCAGGGATTGAACCAGGGTCTCCTGCACTGTAGGCAGATTCTTCTACCATCTGAGCCACCAGGGAAGCCCATTACCCAAAATATTCTTGCTTTTACCTTTGTAAATAAAACAAAGTGAGTTCACATGAATGAAGGATACTTCCAAAATAAAGATATTTTTTCATGTCACTAGAGAAAAATCCAACATAGATAACCTACTTTTTACTAACACAATGAAAGTTAAAGTCTTTCAGTCATGTTCGACTCTTTGCAACCCTATGGACTGTAGCCCACCAGGCTACTCTGTCCATGGAATTCTCCAGGCCAGAATACTGGAGTGGGTAACTGTTTCCTTCTCCAGGGATCTTCCCAACCCAAGGATCGAAGCCAAGTGTGCCGAACTGCAGGCAAATTTTTTACCATCTGAGCCACTAAGGAAGCCTATTAACACAATAGTTAAACAATTAACTCATAAAAATTTGAGCCTAAAGAGAGCTATATTATAAAAATCCCTAGTTACATGTTCAGCTGCTGCTGCTACTCTGCTAAGTCACTTCAGTCGTGTCTGACTCTGTGTGACCCCATAGACGGCAGCCCACCAGGCTCCCCCATCCCTGGGATTCTCCAGGCAAGAACACTGGAGTGGGTTGCCATTTCCTTCTCCAATGCATGAAAGTGAAAAGGGAAAGTGAAGTCGCTCAGTCGTGTCCGACTCTTCACGACCCCGTGGACTGCAGCCTACCAGGCTCCTCTGTCCATGGGATTTTCCAGGCAAGAGTACTGGAGTGGGGTGCCATTGCCTCCTCCAATGCACGAAAGTGCAAAGAGAAAGGGCAGTCGCTCAGTCGCGTCCGACTCTTCGCGACCCATGGGCTGCACGTTCAGCAGGTGCCCCCTACACACACATACCCAAAATCACACAGGCAAGTGTCACCACCTGGCTTCCTATCCTCCCTCCAGCACCAGCAGCTCCTCTATCATCCTTTCATAGTGAAGTGAGAGAACTTTAATCATAAATAATCCTCCCATGCCAACAATCACAGGGTAGAGAAGCAAGCATCAAGCTCTGGTAACTCAAGAAGCTAGAGTGGAACTAGGGTGGTAGCCCTTGTGCTAATTAGAAAAAGATACTCCAGGGTAGAAGGAACACAGCCTCACTGAGGCCGGACTTGGTAAAGGTACTGTCTTTGTGAAATTTAGGAAAGGCTCCCTTTCTCTAGGGATATTTATTCCAGGTCAGCACACATGGCCAGATGAGCAGGATCAGGTCTGCATTTCAGTCTCCACCAGCCCCTTGGGCCCTGGCTTAAAAACAATTTATATAACCTGCACAGTGGCCCTGGGGGTGGGTGAGGTGGGGACAGGGGTCTACAGCTTCATCCTGCCTCTACCAAATAGAGCAGGGACATCCATCAATGAAGAAATCAACCCCTTCGTCCACTGAGAGAGGCAGGCACACAGTTCACCACAGAAAAGCTCAACTTCAGTCAACTCATGTATAAAAGACAAAATTTAAAGAAAAGGCAGTTTCAGAAGTATTTCTGTAGACCACATAAAAGTGCAGGCTATATGAAAATCATATATATCCAATGTTTGGAGTTTTCTTTTTTTATTACTTTGCCCAAGTATTTTAATACAAAGGTTTCAATAAAATATGTTTAACTCTGGGATTTATACTACATAATCCTCCATTTTTATATGGCTGAATATTCTGGTTCTTACAACAGCATGCTCATGATTAAATACAAATTACCTTTCACACCACCAAATGATCCATAAGTCATATTGCAGGCTGTTCTCTGAAGATTATGTTCATACATCAATTTGATTTGATACTGGGTCCCATGTTCCACATTACCCAAGGTTCCTAAAAATAAAAAAGAAAACTGCTTTGTATTTGTTTATATTAAAAAATAATAATATCTCATCACCTGTACCAATTCCAAATAATTCAATTTCAGTGAAATTTAAAATGACAAAGCACTAAAGCATTATGTATCATGAACACTTAGCATACTGATGACAAAGAAAGCCAGCACAGTTAGAACAATTTAAGTCTCAGCTAGATTATACCATTAGATGAAATACTACCCTGGGTGACATTTTATTATCTATTTCCATTATGTCTGAGTAAAGTGTAATTATTTAAATAACAACAAAATCTCCCAATTTCAGTTCTGAAATAAATGAGGTTAAGTTCCTTCACTTATAACAATGAAACAGAAAAGACATGACTCAAAGCGTCTAAGAAAAATATTCCCCACACTATCAAGCAATTCAATTTTCTATGCCAACTCTCAAAATATTCAAGCCCCTAATACATTATGTTCTAATTTACTAGAGAGATCTAAGCATCCCTCAGCAAGTAACTAGGACAATGTTTTCTTTGAAGTCTACAACTGACTGGTTCAAAATTGGGAAAGGAGTATGACAAGGCTGTATATTATCATTCTGCTTATTTGACATATATACAGAGTACAGCATGCAAAATGCCAGGCTGGATGAATCACAAGCTGGAATCAAGACTGCCGGGAGAAATATCAACCTCAGATATGCAGATGATATCACTCTAAAGGCAGAAAGTGAAGAACTGAAAGCTTCTAGATGAGGGTGAAAGAGGAGAGTGAAAATGTTGGCTTAAAACAACACTCAAAAAACTAAAATCAAGGTATCCAGTCCCATCACTTCATGGCAAATAGAAGGAGAACAAGTGGAAGCAGTGACATTTTATTTTCTTGGGCTCCAAAATCACTGTGGACACAAACTGCAACTATGAAATTAAAAGATGCTTGCTCCTTGGAAGAAAAACCATGACAAACCTAGACAGAGTATTAAAAAGCAAAGACCTCACTTTGCCAACAAAGGTCCTATAGTCAAAGCCAATGGTTTTTCCAGTAGTCACGTATGGATGTGAGAGTTGGACTATAAAGAAGACTGAGTGCGGAAGAATTGATTCTGTCAAACTGTGGTGCTGGAGAAGACTCTTGAGAGTTCCTTGGACAGCAAGATCAAACCAGTCTATCCTAAAGGAAATGAACCCCGAATACTGATTGGAAAGACTGACATTGAAGCTGAAGCTCCAATACTTTGGCCACGTGATGCAAAGAGCCAACTCACTGGAAAAGACACTGATGCTAGGAAAGGTTGAAAGCAAAAGGAGAAAAGGGCGGCAGAGGATGAGATGGTTAGACAGCATCACTGATTCAATGGACATGAATTTGAGCAAACTCCGGGAGACAGTGGCGGACAGAGGAGCCTGGTATTCTGCAGTCCACAGGGCCACAAAGAGTTGGACACGACTTACTGATTGAACAACAACAAAAAAGAAAAATCTTCAAAAAGAAAAAACTTTCTTTGCATTTAACAGATCATATATGCTATCATTACTTCCTGGTTCATTCCAAATGAGAAAAGATTCTTTATCTGTATTTTACTCTCTAGTTGTCAGGCTTTCTAGAGTATATACAGTTAGAGCTATATCCTAGTGATCAGGCAAGAACATTATGATTAGAAACTGTATTGGAAAGAAAAATTATTCTAAATGCAACATATTCCATTAAGAAGCATCTGTGTCATTCAGTCAAAAATGCAAAAGAAAAAATTTTAAATATCACAAAGAAAATGAAATAGTTCCAAACTCATTAACATTAGATAATTAAAACAATCTAAATATATATGTCAGTCTGTATATATGTGTATACAGATTTATATGTGAGCATTTGTGGGGGTTTTTTTGTTTTGTTTTTGTCCAGAAGGATTTACCAATGTTCACTGAGGTTGCAAGAACAGAAGTATTTCTACTTCCATTTTAGAACTGAGGCACCGTAAGTTTAAAAAAAAATTAATAAATTTCCCCCAAAATCACATAGCTGATAAAGGACACAGTACTCAAATCAGGTCTTCTGAGCCAGCACTATATATCCTGGCACCTGGTTGTCCACCATTTAACAACTTTCAGGGAACCTGGTAAGCCAATGACAACTTCAAAAAAAAAATTTCCTGAGGAGGGACAGACTGGGAGTTTAGGGTTAGCAAATGCAAAGTATTAAATACAGAATGAATAAACAACAAGATCCTACTGTATAGCACAGGGAATTCTATTCGGTATCCTCTGATAAACCATAATGGACAAAAATATTTAAAAATAATGTGTGTATATATATAAATGAATCACTTTGCTGTACAGTAGACATTAACATATTATAAATCAACTATACATACACACACACACACACACACACACACACACACACACACATATACATAGGGCTTCCCTAATGGCTGAGATGGTAAAGAATCCACCTGTAATGTAGGAGACCTGGGTTCAATTCCCAGGCCGGGAAAATTTCCTGGAGAAGGAAATGGCAACCCACTCCAGTATTCTTGCCTGGAGAATTCCATGGACAGAGGAGCCTGGTGGGCTCCTCTGGGTTCACAAAGTGTTAGACAGGACTGAGTAACTAATGCTGAATTTCACTTTTTCACTTTCATGTGGATATATATATATATGTATACACACATACACACATAATTTCAACCCCCGACCTTTCTCTCCCTGGCCTGTTCTTCCTCATTTGGAAGGTGAAGGGTTGAAAGAGAAAAAACTAATGGGCAAGGATTTCTTGGAGGAAAACATTTTCTACACAGATTATGCCCCTGAAAATGCTAAGAACAGAACACATATCAATAGAATTTAAAAAAAAAAAAAAAGACTCAAATTTGCCAGCTAAACCTGATAGGAGATGAAAGCTTTCTGGAACCTAAATGGCAATAAAGTCAGTCAAGTCCACAGAAACTGGTGGTAATCACTACCATACCAGCCACAAGGGCAAAAACCAAAAACTCTAAAAACATAACTCATAGCATTGACCTAAGGACAGTTCTAGCCTCTAAGAAACCAGAAAAACATTCCAAGAAACTTCTGGTTCTTCCCTACAGAAATTCCAAATTTCATTCTGCACCTAAAATGAAAGGGACCCCTCCAAGAAAGGAATATATCACGCATACCTGCTAGCCAAAACATCAGTGAACACAAGGATCAGCAGTCAATATTTAAACAAACTTGCATGAAATGGCACTAGGATTTATGTACTGGAAAGCTCCAAATGCATTGGTAAGCTTTTAAATTTCAGGTAATTGCACTTGAAAATATAATAGTACAACTAGGGAGAACAAAACAATTTATCTTCCTTCAGTACTAACTTGGAATAAAGGTAGTACCTGAAAATCTAAAAATTCTGATCATTTTTTTCTAGAGAAGCATCAATGACATAAGATTAAAATTACTTACATAAGTTTTGTCCTTGGATATACAGATTGAATACAATAAATGTGTATTAACCCAGGTCTCCCACATTGCAGGCAGACGCTTTACCATCTGAGCCACCAGGGAAGCCCATAATAATAGTCTACATATAACTAAAGTTCATATAAAGTTTCATCGATTAGAAAGTAAATGGATATTAGAACATTTTTGCTGCCTTATTTAAACAAGAGCTAATTTAAACAACAACAAAAAAAAAACTCTCTGGACAATCAAAGGTCACCTTGAAAACAGGTTTTGGCCCAATTTTACATACATAACTGCTGACAAATCTAACAATGTTAAATGAAATATTAATAAAAGCCATTACAGAGTAAAAGGTTCATTGTATTAAATAACCAAATTAGATTATGTAACCCTATCGAAAGTAAAGAGACATCTTTTTGCCCTCTCATGGCAAATGTTAAAATTCTATAAATATGTCAAATGCCTAGGAAGTACACAATTTTTAGAAGAGAATATTTAAAAGAACATAATCAGTATAGCTTAAGCTCACACATCTGTAACCATTTACTCAGAAACTGAGGCCCATCAGGAAAGAATCAGATGCCATGTGATATTTTTACTCTACCAGAGTATGATAAGATGGGCTAAGTTCAGGTCAGCAAGACCCTGCTGTTTCTCTATATTAAACCAGCATTTAATGACACATCACCCCCAAAGAAAGAAGTCAGCACAGTAGCCTCTGATTATTAAGAGTCGTTTGCTGTATCCAGGAGTTCTCCTCTAATTTGCCTCAAATATCTTTTAGGAGCACACAGCACACACAAAAGTGAAAAAGTGAAAGTGTCTGAATCTTTGTGATCCTATGGACTGTAGCCCACCAGGCTCCTCTGTCCATGGCATTCTCCAGGCAGGAATACTGGAGTGGGTTGCCATTCCCTTCTTGAGGGGATCTTCCAGACCCAGGGATCAAACCCAGGTCTCCTGCATTGCACGTGGATTCTTCACCAACTTGGCGACTGAACAAGAAGAAGCACACAAAAGAATACAAAAAACATTTGGGGAGAGGGCAATTGGGGTTACGGATGTCAAGTTCAGCTGACACACTCATCTGTTGACACCAGGGATTTCACTTAAACTAGAAAGTGTTTATGCTTCCCCTGTTATAGTAAAGGCTAGGTAAAAGTTCGGTCTGATATCTCAAGAAACATACTCAAGAGAACAAAAACACTAACTTCCCTGCTTCTCAATTTAAGCCAAGGCAGGAAAAACATACAAATTGTCAGCCTACAAATATCACAGGAGGCTGAAGAAATAAGAGTGAGAAAGGAAATGAGGTGGAGTGTAAGGGAATGTAGTTTGGACAACTCTTCATCCCCAGAGAATACAAAGCTTGTAAATGAGTACAAAGAATAAAAAGAGCAATAAAATTGCCATTCCCATGACAGGTAACTTTCATTTTCAACACAAATTTGAAGGAATATGTTTATGGATACGTGAAAGTTGTTCAGTCATGTCCGACTCTTTTCAACCCCAGGGACTATATACAGTCCATGGAATTCTCAAAGCCAGAATACTAGAGTGGGTGGGTAGCCTTTTCCTTCTCCAAGGGATCTTCCCAACCCAGGGATGGAACCCGGGTTTCTCACATTGCAGATGGATTCTTTACCAGCTGAGCCACAAAGGAAGCCCAAGAATACTGTAGTGGATTGCCTATCCCTTCTCTAGTGGATCTTCCTGACCTAGGAATTGAACTGGGGTCTCCTGCATTGCAGGTAGATTCTTTATCAACTGAGCTATCAGGGAAGCCCTTGTGGATATCAATGTCTTATTAAAAAGCTGTGATCAAACATGCCAGTTTCTTTCACTAGGTTTTTTTGATAAACACACATTTCATCCTTAGTCTTTGTCATACACCCCAGTAAAGTCTAGAGACTTCTGGCTTTCTGAGTCATTATTCAAATGGGCCAAGGGAAGGTCAAGAATCTAACCTCGTTTCTAATTTTTAGGATCTGTCCTTCTACTGCCCTCTTAGAGCCCCCACAGAGCCTCTAGAAAGGACCAGTACCCCAAGCAATATTCAAGAGTAACTGTGGGCACGTTCTCCTCCTCCATACTTGTTAATAAAATGTCACTCAAAGTTAATAAGCTTATGATGGGGGAGGAACAGCTAGATTCCCACAATAAAGTAGCCTCTATCATGCGTGCTCAGTCGTATCCAACTCTTTGCCACCCCCTGGACTGTGGCCCACCAGGCTCCTCTCTGTCCATGATTCTCCAGGCAAGAATACTGAAGTCGGTTGCATTTCCTCCTCCAGAGGATATTCCCAATCAAATCCTAGTCTCCTGCATCTCCTGCATTGGCTGGCAGATTCTTTACCACTGTGCCACATGGAAAGCCCAGCCTGTATCATACCTTCTCCATTTATTCTGGAAAACTAAATATTTGTCCTATCACTAGAAGGAGCAACATTAGTTCAGTTCAGTCCCTCAGGCGTGTCCAGCTCTTTGTGACCCCATGGACTGCAGCATGCCAGGCTTCCCTGTCCATCACCAACTCCCGGAGCTTACTCAACTCATGTCCATAGAGTCGGTGATGCCATCCAGCCATTTCATCCTCTGTCGTCCCCTTCTCCTCCTGCCTTCAATCGTTCCCAGAATCAGGGTCTTTTCAAATGAGTCAGTTCTTCTCATCAGGTGGCCAAAGTACTGGAATTTCAGCTTCAGCATCAGTCCTTCCAATGAATATTCAAGACTGATCTCCTTTAGGATGGACTCGTTGGATCTCCTTGCAGTCTAAGGGACTCTCAAGAGTCTTCTCCAACACCACAGTTCAAAAGCATCAATTCTTCAGTGCTCAGCTTTCTTTATAGTCCAACTCTCACATCCATACATGACCACTGGAAAAACCATAGCCTTGACTAGACAGACCTTTGTGGGCAAAAAATGTCTCTGCTTTTTAATATGCTGTCTAGGGTGGTCACAGTTTTTCTTCCAAGGAGCAAGCGTCTTTTAATTTCATGGCTGTAGTCACCATCTGCAGTGATTTTTGAGCCCCCAAAAATAAAGTCTCTCACTGTTTCCACTGCTTCCCCATCTATTTGCCATGAAGTGATGGGACCAGATGCCATGATCTTAGTTTTCTGAATGTTGAGTTTTAAGCCAGCTTTTTCACTCTCCTCTTTCACTTTGATCAAGAGGCTCTTTAGTTCTTTGCCTTCTACCATAAGGGTGGTGTTATCTACATATCTAAGGTTATTGATATTTCTCCCAGCAATCTTGATTCCAGCTTGTGCTTCATCCAGCCCAGCATTTCTCATGATGTACTCTGCATATAAGGTAAATAAGGGTGACAATATACAGCCTTGATGTATTCCTTTCCCAATTTAGAACCAGTCTGTTGTTCCATGTCCATTTCTAATTGTTGCTTCTTGACCTGCATACAGATTTCTCAGGAGGCAGGTCAGGTGGTCTGGTATGCCCACCTCTCTAAGAATTTTCCACAGTTTGTTGTAATCCACACAGTCAAAGGCTTTGGCATAGTCAATAAAGCAGAAGTAGATGTTTTTCTGGAACTCTTGCTTTTTCAATGATCCAGCGGATGTTGGCAATTTGATCTCTGGTTCCTCTGCCTTTTCTAAATCCAGTTTGAACATCTGGAAGTTCACAGTTCATGTACTGTTGAAGCCTGGCTTGGGGAATGTTAAGCATTACTTTGCTAGCTTGTGAGATGAGTGCAACTGTGCAGTAGTTTGAGCATTCCTTGGCATTACCTTTCTTGGGGATTGGAATGAAAACAGACCTTTTCCAGTCCTGTGGCCACTGCTGAGTTTTACAAATTTGCTGGTATATTGAGTGCAGCACTTTAACAGCATAAGAGGAGCAACATATTTTACCACCAAACAATGAGAGTGTTTAACAATGACAGTAAGATTACTTTACTGGGTCTCTGATGCAAAAAAAGAATGGAAAAGAAAATGATAGTGGTAACAGAGAAGGAAAATAAAAAGAAAGTAACACATAGAGAGTAATAAATAGCTACTACCAATTGCCTCAGCACTACCTAGAAATATAAGTTCATTCATTCATTCAACAAGTATGCCTATCACACAACACACACCAAGCCTGCCTTCAAAATCTAACAGATCTTCAAACCAAAAAAGAATATCCAGCTTGGTGATAGTAAATAAAAATCATTACTCCAATTAAAAGCAAAATACAAAGAAAGCCTAAATCAAGAGACTGAGTGTGAGACCTAGAAGCTAATATTTATAGCAAATTCCAAAGGAGTGTATCTTTTGAATAAGCAATAGGTCCACAGATAGTTAGCTTTACTATATTCATTGAAAAAATCCTCCGATGTTGACATCATAAAAATAACTCTCTCAACTTGAACTAAAACTTATCTAATAACTGAAACAAAATTCATAAGTTACATTTTTAATCAGGGCCAAAATGCTGAAACCAGACTGCAATTAACCTTCATACTTGTACCCACAGGACCACGTCAGGGAATGAAACCTGAGTAAGCCTCAAATACATGCCTTGCTGCTACTACTAAGTCACTTCAGTCGTGTCCGACTAGGTGCAACCCCATAGACGGCAGCCCACCAGGCTCCCCTGTCCCTGGGATTCTCCAGGCAAGAACACTGGAGTGGGTTGCCATTTCCTTCTCCAATGCAGGAAAGTGAAAAGTGAAAGTGAAGTCGCTCAGTCGTGTCCGATTCTTAGCGATCCCCTGGACTGCAGCCTACCAGGCTCCTCTGCCCATGGGATTTTCCAGGCAAGAGTACTGGAGTGGGTGGGGTGCCATTGCCTTCTCCGAATACATGCCTTAAGGTCTGGTTAAATGAAGACAACCAAAAACCAAGAAATTGGAACTATAAAGAAAAAATACTTGAGGTTCACCAAAGAAACGTACTTTAAGCCACCATGACTCAGCATTTAATGAATTCTGTTGTTGCTATTGAGCATTTCTTAAGACTCAAGTGTCCTAAGTACCCAGAATTGGCCTCTCTTAATCATAGGCAATCCTGGACACAATTCCTCAGATAAAGCAGATTTCAAGGAACCCTCTACAGTGATAGAAATTTAAGTATGCATGGAAATAGCAGACCAAGAAAACGTAATAGTCTTTGCAACTGAAAGAATAAGTGAACAATGGGAAAACGCTAACCAAGATAAGAAAACTTTTAACCAAGTTGAAATAACTATTCTTACATAATATTAAGAAGTCCATATTTTAGTAAAAAGTCTACATTAAAAAAAGAAAATGTTTCTTACCTGAGATAGAGTAGACACACAGTTTTCTTGAATGCAAAACAGCCAAATGAAGCATCTCAGTACCCCTGAAAAATGGTAAAAGTTTTAAAAGTTTAAATACTAGCTTCAGATGTTACCCAAAAAAATGACAAAATGACTTTAAAAAGAGATTATAATCATAACCTATCATGAGTGAACTAAATAATTCACTGGATAACACTCAAAACCAAAAAATAAATTTAACAACAAAACAGCCAGTTTGACAATCCCAGAGGCCCAAGAACTCTGCCTCAAGGAGTTGCCTTCAGATTGAAGCCAAAGGAGTCTTCCAGAAAGAGCCATATCAGAGGCCCCTTAATGAGTTCTCTCCCACAATAAAGCCACATGGGACTTCCCTGGCAGTCCAGTGGTTAAGACACCACACTTGCACTGTGGATGGCCCAGGCTGGATCCCTGGTTGCAAAAAAAAAAAAAAGAGAGAGAGTGACCCAAGCTTTGGTCCTGGCTTGCAGGCTAATTAACCTATGACCTTGGGCAAGAAACTTACACTCTCTAAGCCTGTTTCCCCTTTTGGAAAATAAGAGCTTTCAATTAAATGAAATAAAAATCATGTGAAAGTAAAGTATAAAGCACCAGAGAAAGCTAATCATCACTGGGAAATGGCATATATCACGTCCACGTCTGAAATTTTACTAAAGGTATTGAAAATATTTTGGTTTGGTCTTGTCTTGCTGTTATCTCGTTGTTCACTGAACTCAGGGTAGGCAAGACGCCAGCAGGGAAGCTGGAAGAAGATGCAAGGAGCTGTAGAAACTGCAGATATTCTTTATTTACTGGGGCAAGGCAGACATGCTTTAATCTCTGACACAGCAGTGATGATAACTACAAAACTCAATTCCACGGGACTGGACTCAACTCGACAGTTCTAAGAGCTTTTCAGGTGGTGCTTATATAGAGCACACCACGATGCGCATGCTTAGCACCGCTAATGATCTCAGCTGTCCTGAGTGAGAAGGAGTGGGGCGAGAGAGCCTGGCCATCGTCACCTGGCCAATTCCTCTTCCCCCATAGGTCTCAAGTGTCACCACTACATTACTCCCAGCCCCTATCGAGTGGTTTCCAGAGACATGGCACAGTCAGTATAGAAATCCTAAATTCAAAGTCTTCAACAGTCAAGTCAGAAGATGTAAGTGAGTAAAAGGGAGTAAATGGCTGTGGTCAACTGGAGGATGGGGCCAGTCTAAAGGAGACAGCAAGCAACTACTCAGTTCTGGGCTTGTGGCCAGATCTCCACATTTTTTTTTCAGGAAAAGCCAAAGGCAGAGATTTTATGTGAAAATTTCTCATTCTTAAACATTGGCAATCCTTTTAAATTTAAAACTAATCTGCAAGCAGGCCTCCGATGTCTGACCTCTGAAACAGACTCTGTTCTAAACTAAAAGAACTATAATTGAAGTCTGAAGACGGAATGGGGTCTTGACTCTGAACTTCAGTATTTCCATGATCGTTTAATCTTTTAGAGTGTGAGTTTCTCATTCATAAAATAAGAATTATATTAGATAATACCTGTAAATATACACAACTATCACATAATCAAGATTGTCTTCAAAAATCTTTATATGTACCCTGAACACTCAACTTTTCCATCATGCATAGGAAAAGAACATGATGTCATGGAAAGACAGTAAAGAACAGAGTCAGACAGACCTGGGTCTGAATCCTGGCTGTGTGACTGAAAGCTCTGAGTTCTAACTAGCTACCTTATCTCTAAATGCAGATCACATCTTATAGATCAGATTAATGAGACAGTACTAGTCAGTTAATAGCAGAACAGTATCCACTCATCAGTGTTAACCTCCTCCCTTCTAAAAAATAATCACATAGATGAAAACCATATTACTATATAGAATGATTCTGACAGCATCCCACTTTTTAAAAACATGAAAAGGTAAAAATGCCTTTAAGAGACAAGAATTTCTTTTGTCTCCTTATTTTATAAATTTATCATGTTTATATGTGCTAGGTTCACAAGGGGCACCTAATCATTATCTGCTTCTAGATGGAGTAGATATTTACCAGCCATGTCAGTAATAAACTCCTGATCCAGTCTGTCACAGCATCCATGAAGCAGCTTCCCATTAGAATGAAACATATTACTAGAAAAGTTAATAATGCTCAGAAGCAGTCGTTCAGGTTTTTCTAGTAGGAGTCAGGACCCTGAATAAGTACAACCTGGGGCCAATCAATTATGATGAGCAATTGGGAGTGAGCCAAAGTCCAGAGCTCAGGGCACTCCCCGACTTAAGAAGGCAAAGAGAGATCAAAAAGAAAAGGGAAAACAAGACCACCTCTGTCTACATAAAATTTCATAGTAGACCCTTTTATAAATGATTAAGAAATACAGGTTTAATTTTAAGAAAATTCATGTGTGAAAATAAGATAAAATCAGCAATATCATCAGTAAATAAAGAACAGACATATTACGCAAAATGCAAAATAATAAATGGTCTTCTAAAGTAGGTTTAAAATTAAAGTACTTTTAATCAAAGACTTCCTTTGTGAGTTGAGCTGACTTCTTTTAAAAAACTAAGGATCTCTCTACCCCAAATAAGTAATACATTTTAAAGACTCAAAGTTATGCACCAAATCACATAGCTACTATGATGTCTAATTTTTTAAAACAAATTTATATAACCTAGAAAATTGGTGCTTTAAGTAAGTGATTACTTTCTGTTTCTTTATTTGATTATTTTCCAAAAGCTTATCTCCTTTCCTTTAGCTTCTGACACATCAGGCATCTTAGGTCTGTTACACTTAAAAAAAAAAAAAAAACTCCTAAATTTTTCTGTCTTAAATATACAGGTTTCCATATTAAACAATGTTCAGTACATGACAATATACAGGAAATACATTTAATTCATAGTCTTTTTTTTTAAGAATTCCCAAAAATGACACATAAGGGACTGACATACTCCAAGTAGTAAGACAAAACACTCGAATTAGTGGACTGTACTTACGAAACAAACTTTCCTACTTCCACTTGCAATATTGGATCTCGTAGATGCACTTCTAGAAGCAAATCCTCAGCTTGAGCTCCATCTCCTGTTTTTACAGGATGAGGATTAAAGATTCTTAGGTATCCCATAAAGCTGCCCACAATTATTTTATCTGTAAAAAGGTGTTTTTAAAGATATAGGAAAAAAACATTAGTCACAAAAATTTGGGGAAATAGAATTTCTAATGTCTAAAAGAAGAATCTAAAAATTATGCTCAACATCACTCATTATCAGAGAAATGCAAATCAAAATCATAATGAGGTACCATCTCACACCAGTCAGAATGGCTGCTATCCAAAAATGTACAAACAATAAATGCTGGAGAGGGTGTGGAGAAAAGGGAACCCTCCTACACTGTTGGTGGGAATGCAAACTAGTACAGCCACTATGGAGAACAGTGTGGAGATTCCTTAAAAAACTGGAAATAGAATTGCCATATGTCCCAGCAATCCCACTGTTGAGCATACACACCAAAAAAACCAGAATTGAAAGAGACAAGTGTACCCCAGTGTTCACTGCAGCACTGTTTATAATAGCCAGGACATGGAAGCAACCTAGATGTCCATCAGCAGACGAATGGATAAGAAAGCTATGGTACATATACACATGGAGTATTACTCAGCCATTAAAAAGAATACATTTGAATCAGTTCTAATGAGGTGGATGAAACTGGAGCCTATTATACAGAGTGAAGTAAGTCAGAAAGAAAAACACCAATATAGTATACTAACGTATATATATATGGAATTTAGAAAGATGTTAACGATGACCTTATATGCCAGACAGCAAAAGAGACACAGATGTATAGAACAGTCTACTGGACTCTGTGGGAGAAGGTGAGGGTGGGATGATCTGAGAGAATAGCATTGAAATATGTATATTACCATATGTGAAACAGATCGCCAGTCCAGGTTCAAAGCACAAGACAGGGTGCTCAGGGCTGGTACACTGGGATGACCCAAAGGAATGGGATGGGGAGGGAGGTGGGGGTTCAAGATGGGGGACACATGTATACCCATGGCTGATTCATGTCAATGTATGACAAAAACCACTACAATATTATAAAGTAACCTCCAATTAAAATAAATAAATTTTTTAAAAAGAAATAAGACAATGAAAAAAAGAATCTAAAAATTAAAAAAATCCAGTTTTGTTTCATATACAAAGACCAATCTGCCAACAGAATATATAATTAAAGTGAACTAAATAGCTTTACATCACCAATATTCAAATATACTAACATACTACACTTTTCTTAAGCCTTGATTTGTTATCAGTAGCCATAATTCAGCACAAAGTAAGCCCTTTTAACAAAGGACTAGTATCAGGTTGTAAACTGATTTCATCATAGAGTGTCAACTCTACACCTGATTTTGGCTGTGAAAACACTGCATTAAAAATTATTCCAAGGCCTCACTAGACAGAGTGCTCTGATTTATAATATCTAGTCTCAGGTACAAAAAGAGGAAATGATACAATAGGTATTATGGGTTGAACTGTGTCCCTCAAAAAGATATGTTGAAGTCCTAGCCCCTAGTAACTGATTTTATTTGGAAATAAGATCTTTACAGACAAACCCAAGTTACAATGAGGTCACACTTGATTAGGTATGTGGTAGGACTCAGTTGGGGAAGGAAATGGCAACCCACTCCAGTATTCTTGCCTGGAGAATCCCGGGGATGGCGGAGCCTGGTGGGCTGCCATCTATGGGGTCGCACAGAGTCGGACACGACTGAAGCAACTTAGCAGCAGCAGCAGCAGCAGGACTCAATTAGTATCATTATAAGAAGAGAAAACAAGGACAGGGTGGGGAGGAGAATGTCACATGAAGATACAAAGACAAGCAAGAAGATGATCGTGTGACCACAGAGGCACTGATTGGAGTGATAATCCACAAGCCAAAGAATTATCGGAAACTGAAAGAGGCAAAGAAGGATCCTAGAGGCTTCAGAGATAGTACGGTCCTGCAAACACCTTGATTTTGGACTTCTAGACTCCAGACTGTGACAGAATAAATTTCTGTTGTTTTATGCCAGTCAATCTGTGGTACTTTGTTATGGCAATCCTAGGAAACTAATACTTTGGGTTGTTGTAAATCCCCGGATTAGTAGAGTACACTGACTTTTTTTCTATATACTGAAAAGAAGGAGTTCTACACACTTTATTATTGAGACCTTATTATGTGCCAGGCAATGGTCTAAGTAGCTTACATATATTAATACTAACTCATTACCCTCATAATAATCCTCTGAGAGAGATACTATCCTAGGAATTTCAATCGTGAATAGAGATACATATGTCATTAAGAATCTGGTGCTACTATTCACAGTAGCCAAGATATGGAAGCAACCTATATATCCATCGACAGATGAATGGATAAAGAAGATGGGGTAAATATACATAGTGGAATACTGTGCTGAGCTGTGCCAAGTTGCTTCAGTCATGTCTATCTCTTTGTGACCCTATGGACTGTAGCCCATCAGGCTCTTCCATCCATGCGATTCTCCAGGCAAGAATACTGGAGTGGGTTGTCATGCCCTTCTCCAGGGGATCTTCCCGACCCAGGGATCGAATCCATGTCTTTTATGTCTCCTGCATCGGCAGGAGACATTGGCAGGTTCTTTACCACTAGCGCCACCTAGAAAGCCCAGTGGAATACTGCTGCTGCTGCTAAGTCGCTTCAGTCGTGTCCGACTCTGTGCGACCCCATAGATGGCAGCCCACCAGGCTCCGCTGTCCCTGGGATTCTCCAGGCAAGAACACTGGAGTGGGTTGCCATTTCCTTCTCCAATGCATGAAAGTGAAAAGTGAAAGTGAAGTTGCTCAGTCGTGTCCGACCCTCAGCGACCCCATGGACTGCAGCCTACCAGGCTCCTCCATCCATGGGATTTTCCAGGCAAGAGTACTGGAGTGGGGTGCCATTGCCTTCTCCTCTCAGCCATAAAAAAGAATGAAATAATGCCATTTGCAGCAATATGAATGGACCTAGAGATTACTATCCTAAGTGAAGTAAGTCAGACGGAGGAAGACAAATACCATATGATATTATTTATATGGAATCTAAAATACAACAGAAATTAACTTATTTATAAAACAGACCCATATACATAGAGAACAGATTTGTTGTTGCCAAGGGGCAGGAGGGATGGGGAAGGGATGAATTGGGAGTTTAGGACTAACATATACAAATGATTATATACAAAATGGATAAACAACAAGGTCCTACTCTACAGCATAGAGAACTATATTCAATATCCTATGATAACCATAATGGAAAAGAATATGAAGAAATGTGTGTATATATATATACACACACATATATATATAACTGAATCACAATGTCATACAGCAGAAATTAACACAACATTGTAAATCAACTATACTTCAATTAAAAAAAAAAGAATCTGGTTCTAGGTGATCTGATGGCAGCCTCAGAGGTCTACAAACTCTCTCGAGACATAATGGTTCCTGACTCTAAGGCTTGGCCAAATGAACTCTCTACATTCAAGAGAGCTATGTCACTCTCCTTCCAATCTCTCTTTTGTTTGCATTTATCATAATTGTTTCCTGTCACTTGTAGCAAAAAAAAAAAAAAAATGTTAACTGATATACAAAATTAGCACCAAGGAATAAACTACAGACACAATTCCTTCAGGGATATTTAGAAATTTGTTCTTGAGGTGAGTTGGGGCATAAAGCATTAAAACTCCTGTTCATAATTTATATGGAGTTAAACAGCATCGTACACAGTGACAGAACAGCTAATCAAGTTAACACCTTCAAGCATCTGGAACACTGTGCCCACTGCAGGTAACACTCTAGTCAACTGCACAGCGCTGCCAAATGAACAGGAAGGAGCAATGCCAAACCATATGTAAGATGGCATTTTCTAAGGGCACTGGATAATTTAAAGTAAGAGAATGATAGGTTTTGACCAAAATTCTCATCTCAGGGTAAAACTAAGGGTCTTTGGGAGTCTGAGGAAACAATTTCTTACCTCATTTCACAGGGAGCTGAACCCCTAAGAATCTAGTTCAGGGATTAACACTAGAGATTTTAAATTACAGTAACAAACAAGTTCACAGTCTCTCCAGGTTCCTTACATAAAAGTAAAGACAGTGATCAGAAAGAGTGGGGTTCACCTTCAACATGCCCCACCCTCAGGGGTAAGAGGAAGTCAGGATGGCCAAGCCCAGATGGTGACAATTTAACCCCTAGAATTACAATGTGTATGTATAATTATTAAAATAGTGGGATTATTATAGTAACCAGATCTCAGGTAACAGTCTAACTATCACAGATTTCAAGCTATAATTAACACAGGATCCCCAGGAATGGAACAGACAACTCACTAAGGCCTTTATTTCCCCAATGATTCATTTCTTTTTATTACTGAGTAGTATTTAATTGTAACAATGTACTATAGTGTGCTTATCAAATTAAGGCTTTTGGAGTCTATAACCAAAAATATTCCACTTCTATGCAGAGTACATCATGAGAAACGCTGGACTGGAAGAAACACAAGCTGGAATCAAGACTGCCGGGAGAAATATCAATAACCTCAGATATGCAGATGACACCACCCTTATGGCAGAGAGTGAAGAGGAACTAAAAAGCCTCTTGATGAAAGTGACAGAGGAGAGCGAAAAAGTTGGCTTAAAGCTCAACATTCAGAAAACGAAGATCATGGCATCTGGTCCCATCACTTCATGGGAAATAGATGGGGAAACAGTGGAAACAGTGTCAGACTTTATTTTGCGGGGCTCCAAAATCACTGCTGATGGTGACTGCAGTCTTTGGCCACCTCATGCGAAGAGTTGACTCATTGGAAAAGACTCTGATGCTGGGAGGGATTGGGGGCAGGAGGAGAAGGGGACGACCGAGGATGAGATGGCTGGATGGCATCACTGACTCGATGGATGTGAGTCTGAGTGAACTCCGAGAGATGGTAATGAACAGGGAGGCCTGGCGTGCTGCGATTCATGGGGTCGCAAAGAGTCGGACACGACTGAGCGACTGAACTGAACTGATGAAAAAAAGGACTAATTGAAGCCACCATGTCAGACAGTCATGGCATTGCACCAAACCCCATTGTTGCTGTTCATTGGCTCAGTCGGTCTGACTCTTTTCAACCCCGTGGACTACAATATGCCAGGCTTCCCTATCCTTCACTATCTCCCGGAGTTCACTCAGACTCATGTCCATTGAGTTGATAATGCCATACTTAAGTCAATTTATAGACTTGGAGTCACTTGAACCCCATACTTAATTTATAGACCTGGAGTCACCTGAACAAAGACAGGGCTGTGTATAGACTGCCATGGCAGAGTCTGTCTGCAATGCAGGAGATCCAGATTTGATCCCTGAGTCAGGAATATCCCCTGGAAAAGGGAATGGCAACCCACTCCAGTATTCTTGCCTGGATTCTCCATGGACAGAGGAGCCTGGCAGGCTACAGTCCAGGAGGTCTCAAACAGTCAGATACAACTGCGTGACTAGCACAACAATTAGAACACCACACATGCCTAATATAAAGTTTCCTCAGATCCTTCCCTGTCGAACCAGGGGACTGAACAAATGTACTGAACAAAGATAAATACCCAACCCTTTATGAGAACACTGAATATTGGCTCTAAATTACTACTAATTCTGGAAGGCCAGGAAGATACTGTTGTTGCCAATTATGGAGATTCAGTGATAAATTAACTTTCTAACTTATTTAACCCCTGTGGGGAAGCAAAGCCAATCTATGATTTCTCACCCAGTAACTGAGAGCTTAAAGGAAATATATTTCTGTAGAAAACTGTGGAATAACCACTTGGTTCCCTAAGGGGTACAGTAAGGGATATTATATTAAAAGGGCTATATAGAAGCCAGTGGAACTCCATCTCTCCAACGGGGAGAAAATCAAAATCAATACGATTTCTAAGCCTGATTTGAGATGGTCTCCTAAAATTTGATTCCAAAAAACTTAACTGTAAAAAAAAATAAAAATAAAAAACTTAACTGTATATATGTGATAATTCCTATCAAAGAATTTTGGTTTAATAAACAAATTTGATGATAAAAAATCTAATTAATGGATTTGGAAGAGTTAAGGGACTTCCCAGATGGCACTAGTGGTAAAGAACCCACATGACAGTGCAGGAGACATAAAAGACGCAGGTTCGATCCCTGGGTTGGGAAGATCCCCTGGAGGAGGGCATGGCAACCCACTCCAGTATTTTTGCCTGGAGAATCCCACAGGGGAGCTGGCAGGCTACAGTCCATAGGGTCTCAAAGAGTCAGATACAACTGAAGTGACTTAGCACTGAGGCACTGAAGCATAGAGTAAGGTTGATCAGTACAACTTAAAGAGCAACTCTAAATTCTTCTGTTATTCACAAACTGTTTTTCCTTGGAGCCAACTAACATATCCCAATCTTAGTAATGCCTTTTCTTCTTTACAATACACGGAGACCAACAGGAACAGTTTGCTTTCACTTAATAGGAGCAAGAGTATACATTTACAAGTATGACCACAATCCAATCCGCAGGACCCAGGACTGCCAAATCCTCTCATTAGGGCTGCTGCTGCTAAGTCGCTTCGGTCGTGTCTGACTCTGTGCGACCCCATAGACGACAGCCCACCAGGCGTCCCCATCCCTGGGATTCTCCAGGCAAGAACACTGGAGTGGGTTGCCATTTCCTTCTCCAATGCATGAAAGTGAAAAGTGAAAGCAAAGCCGCTCAGTCGTGTCTGACTCGCAGCAACCCCAGGGACTGCAGCCTACCAGGCTCCTCTGTCCGTGGGATTTTCCAGGCAAGAGGACTGGAGTAGGGTGCCATTGCCTTCTACTTAAAAGGGCTGAATGGGGCTGAAAGAAATATGAGTGAAAGCCAGGGACCCCATGGGCCCTTCCCTGTACTGTCTGGATCAGTCATAAATGAAACTACTATAATCCTCTTCAGGCAAGCACCAGTGTTCTAGATCCCTCAAGAATGAAGACCTAGGCCACAAAACAATTTCAAGGCGCTAATACTATTCTTTCACTCTCTGATCACCTCCAAGAAAGTAGGGATCAACTGGCACTACTGTCTCAATTCCCAGCCTAACCTGCAACAGGTGACCAGTTGCAAAACAGGATGTAGCTCCCAACATGACTTCTTCAAGTTGCCATACAATTTTTCCTGCTGCTTCATCTTAATTTTTAAGTTTCTCTTTCTCTTCTTTTCCTCTACTATTAATATTATGTATATATTAAACTGTGAACACAAATTGTATGTACCAATTATTCTAGAGGCAGCAGAATATTAGAATATTAGAATACTGGAATGACAAATGAAAGGGATAACACCCAGAGAGCCTAGTCTTGAAGAGCCAAGGGCTCTCTGAAAGTGCCTCTGAAGCAGTAGGGGCACAGTTATCATTCATTGCAGATGAGTAAGAATACGTGTGTGCGCAGTTGTACAAGGGACAGTTGCCCCACGTTAGGTATGAGGTGAAGTCGCTCAGTCGTGTCCGACTCTTTGCGATCCATCCATGGGATTCTCCAGGCAAGAATACTGGAGTGGATTGCCATTTCCTTCTCCAGGGGATCTTCCCGACCCAGGGATTGAACCTGGGTCTCCCGCATTGGAGGCAGATGCTTTAACCTCTGAGCCACCAGGGAAGAGAAGCTAAAAGTGATAACTGTAAGAACTATTTTTGTCTGCCTTATGTATGTGTTTAACTCTGATTCTTGTAATAAACACTACCTCCAGGCCATAGGTTAGCATGTAATCTAAGCTGAACCATTCAGATTCTCTCAGGATGAAGGGATCCTTCCTTTTCTCTCAATCTCCTCTCAAGACTGAGGAATCAAGTCAACTTCATCCAAAGCAATTTCAAGGTGCTAATACTATACGTTCACTCTCTGATCACTGCTAAGAAAGCAGGGATCAACTGGCACTACTGTCTCAATTCCCAACCTAACCTGCAAACTTCTCTTCATCTATGTCCATTCTTATCTTCTTGCCTTCTGTCACAGAGAAAAAAATTTTCACACAAGCTTAAAGATAGCCCTTCCATCTGCACACCTCATCCCATCTCCTACTGTCTACTCTAGATCCCTTCTCTAGAAGAACGAATCTCATTCCTCTATGCTACACATTTAATTTTTCCCATTTCTCTTTACCCTACATGGTCACCAATGATCATTCTCCCTCTTCCTTTCACAGCTGTTTCTTTAAAGGGCCATAAACACTCAGCCTTATCCCACCTCTCACTCCTTCGCTCTCTGCAAATCTAGGTTTTGTTACCACTGTGCCCATTCATCCACCCTTACTAAGGACACTAATGAACCACTAGTTGCAAAACAATGTGGAAACGTTATCAGTCTTTATGTCACTAAATCCGCCTTCCAGGTGCTAGCCCAGCTGGTTCTCCTGCCTCTCTGACTGCCCAATCAGAATCTATTATTGACTACCTTTCCCAAAGCTCCTCCCTGATTGTTCATTTTCTCCAGGTCACGGTCCCAAGGTTCCCTCCCTCTTGTTCCATCTTATCTCTCTATGCATTTTCACCCTTCCCAGGGCTTCAAATACAACCATTCTGCTCATTCACTTCAAATACACACATTCTGCTCACTCCCAAATCTCTACTTCAGTTCTGCCCACCAGATGCTTCTATTTCAAACAGAACATGCTCGAAACTGCTTTCACTAAACTTCCACGTAAGGTCAACAGTAATAACTGTTAAACTTTAGTGAGCCACCATTCAACTTTGGAGCTTGTCAAAATGTAGATACCTAAGCCACCATCCAATCCATCTACCCTCCAGAGAATATGATCTTTGAGGATCCTGTAGATGTGGGACAGAAAATCTTTGTACACAATAATCACTTCAGAATATTATGATGTAGGTGGCCCAGGCTTTGAGAAATAATCATCAGTGTTTTTTGTGTTTTTTTTTCTGTATGGAACACAGAGAGAGAATGATTTCTGTATAGCATGCTCGGGAAAACAGAGGAAGCTGCTCATAGCTGGATGAAAATTAGGGGGACGCAAAATTTCAGCATACTGGTAACCCACTAGTGGCACCCCACTGAGAAGCTCTAATAAAAATAAGGAGTGAACACCATGTTATTCAGATAACCAGTAAGTACAGTTTACAACCGAGTTGAGCTTTAAATAGTTTAGGCAGAGGTGGGTATGAAACTGTTTCTCTCTGGTAGGTATTTTTGTGGTATGACTCTTCTAGGCTGCCAAATTATAGGGGAATTATACATTTAAACAAACACTTGAGCAAGAGGCAGAGTTGATAATCATTAAAGAACCACTCAGGACATCCTCCAAATAGAAGACATTCACAGCTCCTATCAGTAGGGAGGCAGGGCCCAGATCTTCCTTAGATACAATGTAGTAGGTACTCAGAACAGCTTAGTGACTTCCACTTCTCATTGCTTATATCATTTTCTCCTTTCACCGTACAACCCAAATTCTACTATTTTCATTACAGGCAAGAGAAAGAAAATAAAGAGAAATGTAAAGGGGCAATATTTATATAAAATGAACAGAAGAAAAAGTATTGTAAGTTTTCATTTTAAGAGGTCACTAACTCTTACAGTCAGTGACTATCTTAATTACAAAAAAAAAAAAGCTCATGGCTATAAATCATTTAAGGTGAAGGTGAAGTCGCTCAGTCGTGTCCGACTCTTTGCGACCCCGTGGACTGCAACCTATTAGGCTTCTCCGTCCATGGGATTCTCCAGGCAAGAATACTGGAGTGGATTGCCATTTCCTTCTCCAGGGGATCTTTCCAACCCAGGGATCGAACCCGGGTCTCCCACAATGGAGGCAGACGCTTTAACCTCTGAGCCACCAGGGAACCCTATAAATCATTTAAACCAAATATAAATTTCAAATAGCAATAATACAGACCTAAAATGTTTTAAAGACCACTTTATATATGAACATGCAAAGAGGAGCAAATAATATAAGAATAAAATAGAATATTGTTTCTAGTATCAAAATATAAAAATGAAAGCAATGATTTAAGAATTATTTTCTACAAAGAGAGAGATTAATATAATTTGTCCATTCTGGTAAACAGCTTTTAGATTCAATTTTAAATAATTTTTCTTGCAAATAATTTCTATAAAAGAAAAATTTTCAAAACTAAAAATATTTTGCCAGTTCTACCCTACAACACCTGATTTTGCAACAAATAAAAATAAATGATACTTTACAATATTTTTCTGAGTTCCAGCAAATATGACAGAATCAACACAGACCAGAAAAATACAAACAACAAAACACAAATAATAACTACATTTATCAGCCTGTTACCTAAATATTACTTATAAGGCAAATAATCTTAAAAACTGAGTCACTTTGTTTCAAAAAAAAAAAAACTGGGACATAATCATGACAGTTCACCTAAGTTCT
>SJYT01084123.1:61127-71372 GCA_006410635.1 Cephalophus harveyi | reverse complement strand
AATGACAGTTCACCTAAGTTCTGTAAAGTATACATTTTTTAAAAAATTGTTTTTATTTCATCCCTATAAAATGCTTTGTTCCAATATGCTTGGTGATAAGTTGTTTACCTTGTCCATTTCCAGTATTGTCAACATCAGCCAAACACAAACAGCCTTGATCAAATTCTTCTTTATCTCCCAGAACAGTAGACCACCAATCACGGGCTTTAAATAAAGACATTTTCGTTCACTCTAAAAAGAAAGCATTTATTTATAATCAAAATCCACTTTACAAAGTGCAAGTCACAACAGGATTTATGAATTGATTAATTCCTACAGCATATAGAGCAAACTAAACTTAGACAAATTTGAGAAAAAATATTGTATTTAACTCTAATTTTTTGGTATTTTGTGGACATACGTGAAACCACAACTCTAAATGGGTGGAAACATTAATCAAATATTTTGCCATGCCATTGGAAAGTGAAGCTGAGAAATTATACATTTATGTTGCATCAATTCTCTCCTCTGGGACATTTAGCAGACAATTGCACAAAGTAATATATTCTTTGAAGGATCAAGATCCAAATTCTATCACCACTAGTCAGCACATAATTCCTAGACAAAACACCTAATTTCCCTTCAGTTTGGTCATTAGAGAGACTGTAGCATCTCCTGTCACAATGAGTTGCTAAGAAGAGCAAATGAGATCAAATGCATCAGTGACTAATACCAGAAGGGGTACATTACTCAAAAAGCATTCACTCTCTTTCCCCTAACTGTAGAAAGGAAGATAGAAGAGGAAATTCACACCAAAAAAAAAACAACTAGGAAATGTGGGCTGTAGTCTATAGCACTAATTACCTGTGTGTCCTCAGGCAACTCACGTAACCCCTTTGCACTTTGATTCCTCAAATAAAACGAATATACACCAGCATACCACTGGGCTACGGATGTGGTGGATGTGAAAGCACACTGGACCTTTTAAATTACAGTACCAACCAGATAGGGGGCTTTCCAGGTGGATCAGATGGTAAAGAATCTGCCTGCAATGCAGGAGATCCAGGTTCAATCCCTGGGTATGGAAGATCCCCTGGAGAAGGGAATGGCAACCCACTGCAGTATTCTTGCCTAGAGAATTCCATGGACAGAGAAGCCTGACAGGCTATATGGTCCATGGGGTCACTAAGGGTCAGACATGACTGAGTGACTAACACTTTTTAGGGCTTCCCTGGTGGCTCAGACAGTAAAGAATCCACCCGCAGTGTGGGAGACCTGGGTTCAATTCTTGGGTTGGGAAGATCTCTTAGAGGAGGGCATAGCAACCCACTCCAGCATTCTTGCCTGGAGAATCGCCACGGACAGAGGAGCCTGGCGGGCTACAGTCTATGGGGTCGCAAAGGGTCAGACACGACTGAGCAACTAAGCACACAAATAACATACCCACTCTGGGATTCTATGAGAATTTATTTATCTAACATAAATGAAGCTTCCTTCAAGATACACTGATTTAAATGATAGTTAGGATAAGCAGTCAACTCTTTTTATTCAAAGAAGCTCTGTTCTATAAGGTGGCAGCAAACATTGAATTTGCAAACACTGAACTGTTGCTTCTAGAGGAAATAGGGGGTTAGAGTCAGGCAAGCTTCTATTCACAGCATTTTCAGCAACCAATCAATACATAATTTTGTTTCTTGTGTGTTTCTGTTTAAAGATAGTTTATTTTATATACTGTTGGTTCATTAACATTGATCTCAATGACCAACAACACTACAACTCATATTTGAAGAAAACTTATCTACTATATGTATTTTCTCCATAGAGTACATCACAGCCTTCTTACACTTAGGAACATTAGACAGTACTTTAGCACTACTCTGGGGGACAATTTTAAATAGCAATATCACACACACACACACAAAACCCAAACCACAGAGATGGAAAAAGTAGACTATGTAGGCACTAAGCAGACTACGAAAAAAATGAGAGCTGAAACAAGAAGACAAGAAGGCAGAGAGCTGCTGTGTTTGACATCAGCTGGGAATATCCATATCAAGTGACTCAGATTTTTTTGCCACCCTGCCCACAACCATGAATGACACCAAAAGCACTATGAATATTGATTTGGGATTACAAAAAATTTTAGTGAGCAGAAAAACTCGCAAATACAGAATATGCAAATAATGAGGATCACCATACTTTTTTTAAAGGTAGATCAATCTGCTTCTTTCAGTAGGCCTTCCACACAGGTTAAACACAGAAATCAAGATTACTTGTATTCACAGAGTTGGCTAAGAAATTAGCTGACCATAATACAGTGGTAAAAAGTATAGCCTCTGGAGGCAGTTGATATGAGTTTGAATCCCTGCTCTACCATATACTAACAGGCAACCAGATGCAGGTTACTGAAAGTTACTGAATCTCTCTATACTTTGGCTTCCTCATTTGTTAACATAAAATAAAAGTAAGAATGGTATGTGAGGACTGAATAAAAACACAGTAGAGTCAACCTACAAAATAGGAGAAAGTATTTGCAAATCATGTATCTGAAAAGAGTCATGATACACAATACATAAAGAACTGGTAAAATTCAACAACAAAAGAAATTTTCATGGGCAAAGGAATTAAGGAGACATTTATCTAAATAAGATAGACAAATGGACAACAAGTATATGAAACAATGCTCAATATCACTAATCATTAGAGATATGCAAGTCAAAACCACAATGAGATACTACCTCACATCCATTAGGATGGCAATTACCAAAAATAATAAGTGTTAACAATGATGTAGAGTAATCAAACCCTGTGCACTGTTGGTAAGAATATAAAATGATGCTGCCACTGTGGAAACAGTACAGTGTTTTCTCAAAAAATTAAAAATTTAAATTAACATTTGATCCAGCAATTCCACTTCTGGGAATACAGCCAAATAAACTGAAAGCAGTTTCTCGAAGAGATATTTGTACAGCCATGTTCATGGCTCAGTGGTCAAGAATCTACCTGCAATGCAGGAGACCTAAGAAATGCAGGTTCAGTCCTGGTTTGGAAGATCCCCTGGAGCAGGGCATGGCACCTCACTCCAGTATTCTTGTCTGGAGAATCCCATGGACAGAGGAGCCAGGTGGGCTACAGTCCACAGGGTCACAAAGAGTTGGACATGACTGAAGTGACTAAGCACGTATACATACATGTTTATAGCAGCATTATTCACAAGAGCCAAAGGTAGAAACAAACCACCTGTCCACTGGCAAATAAGTGGATAATCAAAATTTAGTATATATATACAATGGAATTTTTTTTTTTGCTGGAGCAGCGCTCTTTTTTATTGAAGTATAGTTGATTTACAATGTTGGTCAGTTTCTGGTGTACAGCAAAGTGATTCAGTTGTGTGGTGTATGTATATATATATTTATACACACACACATATATACACACACATAGATATAGTTTCCATTATGGTTTAGTACAGAATATTGTATATTGTGCTATACAGTAGGACCTTGTTGTTTATCTATCTTATATATAGTAGTAGGTATCTGTTAACGTCAGCTTCCTAATTTATCTTTACCCCACCGCCCTTTTCCTTTTAGTAACCATAAGTTTGTTTTCTATGTGTGTGAGTCTGTTTCTGTTTCATAAAAAAGTTTATTTGTGTCATATTTTAGACTCCATATATAAGTGCTATCATATTTGCCTTTCTCTGACATTTTATTTAGTATGCTAATCTCTAGGTTCATGCATGTTGCTTCCAATGGCATTATTTCATTCTTTCTATGACTGAGTAGTATTCCACTGTGAGAGAGAGAGAGAGTGTGTGTGTGTGTACCCTACATCTTCTTTATTCATTCATCTGTTGATGGACAGTTAGGTTGCTTCCATATCTTTTGTGTGTGTGTGTGCTCAGTCTTGTCCTGCTCTTTGCGACCTCTTCTTTGAGACCTCATAGACTGTATCCCACAAGGCTCCTCTGTCCATGGAATTCTCCAGGCAAGAATATTGGAGTGGGTTGCCATTCCCTTCTCCAGGGTATCTTCCTGACCCAGGGATTGAACCCAGGTCCCCAGGATTGCAGGAGGATTCTTAACCATCTAAGGGAAGCCCGGAAGTCCTAAGAGGTTGCCTTTTCCTTTACTTCATTATTTTTTTATTGAAGTATATGTGAGTTCCAATATTAGTTTCAGGTTATAGCACAGTGATCCAGTATTTTTATAGATTATATTCCACTAAGTGTTATTACAAAGGGATTTCCCTGGTGGTCCAGTGGTTAAGACTCTGTGCTTCCCAGTGCAAGAGGCATGAGTTTGATCCCTGGTTATGGAACTAAGATTCCACATGCTACGAGCACAACAACAACAAAAAAAATGTTTTTACAATATAATGACTATAATTCCCTGTGCTGTACAATGACTGTATAATGACTACACAATGACTGTATAATGACTGTACAATGCTGTATAATGACTATAATTCCCTGTGCTTATACCTGTTGCTTATCTACCTTTTTAACTTTTTATTGGATTATAGTTGATTTACAAAAAGGTTGCATTTTAAATAATTTCATTTCTGCAACATTTTCAAAGTTACAAAATTAAGCTGATGGAGAACAGATTAGTGGTTACCAAGGTTAAGAGAGGGTATGACTTTAAAGGATTAATGCAAAGGAATTTCTTTGAGGTGATGAAAAAGTTTTAGAACCAGACTTTGGTGGTGGTTCCGAGGCATAAATTTTATTTCTTAGAACTGTATTCCTACAAAAAAAAAAAAGTGTATGTAATATAAAACACGGTGAGATTGAAATAAGGTCTGTAACTTAGTTACAGTACTAAATAGAGTATAGTTGCTGTTGTTCAGTCGCCCATTCATGTCCAACTCTTTGCGACCCCATGGACTGCAGCACGCCAGGCGTCCCTGTCCCTCCCCATCTCCCAAAGTTTGCCCGTTGCATTGGTAATGCCAGCCAGCCATCTCATCTTCTGATGTCCTCTTCTCCTTCTTTCCTCAATCTTTCCCAGCATCAAGGACTTTCCACTGAGTCAGCTGTTTACATCAGATGACCAAAATACTGGAGTTTCAGCTTCAATATCAGTCCTTCAAATGAGTATTCAGGGTTGATCTCCCTGAAGATTGACTGGTTTGATCTCCCTGCTGTCCAAGGAACTCTCAGGAGCCTTCAGCACCACAGTTCAAAGGTGTTAATTCTTCAGCACCCTGCCTTCTTTACGGTCCAGCTCTCACAACTGTACATGACCACTGGGAAAATCATAGTCCGTATAGTCCGTTGACTATACGGACTTTTGCTGGCAGAGTAATGTTTTTGCTTTTCAACACACTGTCTAGGTTTTTCATAGCTTTCCTCCCCAAAAGCAAACATCTTCTGATTTCATGGTTGCAGTCACCATCCACAGTGATTTGAGAGCCCAAGAAGAGGAAATCTGTCACTAGTTCCACCTTTTCCCCTTCTATTTGCCATGAAGTAATGGAGCCAGATGCCATTCTCTTAGTTTTTTTTAATATTTAGTTTTAAGCTGGCTCTTTCACTTTCCACCTTCACTCTCATCAAGAGGCTCTTTACTTCCTCTTCTCTTTCTGCCATTAGAGTGATATCATTCACCTATCTGAGGTTGCTGCTGTTTCTCCCACCTATCTTGATTCTAGCTTGTAACTCATCCAGCCGGGTATTTCTCATGATGTGCTCAGCATATAGGTTAAACAAACAGGGTGACAGCAGACAGCCCTGTCGTACTCCTTTCTCAATCTTGAACCAACCAGTTGTTGTATGCAGGGTTCTAATCGTTGACTCTTGACCTGCATACAGGTTTATCAGGAGACAGGTAAGATGCTCTGGTAGTCTCATCTGTTTAAGAGCTTTCCTCAGTTTATTATGATCCACACAGTTGAAGGCTTTGGCGTAGTCAATCAAACAGAGGTAGGTGTTTTTCTGGACTTTCCTAGCTTTCTCTATGATCCAGTGAATGTTGGCAATTTGATCTCTGGTTCCTCTTCCTTTTCTAAACCCAGCTTGGACATCTGGAAGTTCTTGGTTCACATAATGCTGAAGCATAGCATGCAAGACTTTAAGCATGACCTTACTAGCATGGTCTAATGATTAGCACATTCTTTAGTACTACTCTTCTTGGGAATTGGGATGAGGACTGACCTTTTCCAGTCCTGTGGCCACTACTGGGTCTTCCAGATTTGCTGACATATTGAATGCAACACCTCGATGGCATCATCCTTTAGGGTTTTGAATAGTTCTACTAGAATTCCATCGCATCCACTAGCTTTATTAACAGCAATGCTTCCTAAGGTCCACTTGACTTTGCTCTCCAGAATGTCTGGCTCTGGGTGAGTGACCACACCATCGTAGTAATCCAATTCATTAACATCTTTTTTGTACAGTTCTTCTATGTATTCTTTCCGTCTCTTCTTGATCTCTTCAATAATCAGGGGAAAGACTAGAGAGTTCTTCAGGAAAATTGGAGATATCAAGGAAACATTTTGTCCAAAGATGGGCACAATAAAGGACAGAAACAATGGGGACCTAGTAGATACTGGACAGATCAAGCAGAGATGGAAAGAATACACAGAAGAACCGTCCAAAAAAGATCTTAATGAACAGTATTACTATGATGGTCGTGGGTGGCCCTACATGGCATGGCTCAATATTTATTGTTCTAATGTCAATTTAATGGCTTCGATAATTGTACTTTATCACTTGGAAACCACTATTTTTGCAGCTTCTGTGTGATCGTAAAATCCTTTCAAAGTGACAATTTTAAAGAAATAACAGGGTAGGGGAGAAAGAAAATTCCATGTAAGGCCCTCTCTTTATGTTAAAAAACAAAGCAGTCAGGTAAAGGCAAGGTGTTGATGAAAATAAAGGAAAAATACTTAGCAGGTAAGTAAACTTATCATGAGTTTTAACATGTGGGAGAGTTTCTGAAAAACCATCTGTATCACCTGTTATTAATAATGGCATTATGTAAAACCATACAGATTGCCAGATGACTAAACTTCAAATCTCATAGCAAATATTTAAAACCATAATAAACACTTCTATTGTACTTTTATTGAATTTTTTAATTTGAGAGGGATGTAACAGTATTTAATAAATGCCATATATTCCCATTACATACTTGAGATACATTGGAAAATTGTAAAACATCATACCATTGGACTGCCACAATAAAGACACATCATTCTCTTGCAGCCCAGGGCAGAATATGACCCCAATTCAACACCATTCAGTGATTCACTAGGAGGTCTCACAACACTCAGCATACAGTCATCATCATGGCTATGATAATGATGGATATGATTACTTAAAAGGACAAGAAGCACAATCAGGAAGGGCGAAAAGTGTATGTACCTGTAGTTTGAATATAAACACACATGAGTTCATCAGATGAAAATACCTGTTATGTGAAAATGGCCTTAAAAACCTTTGTTAGTGAATAAATTTTTTCAACTTGCTAGAATAAAGGTGGGTGGGGGGAGGAATCTCCAATATGAAAAACTCTCCAAGACTGTGTGTAAATGGAACTGTTCTAAATCAAGCAGTAAATTCTCATGGACTTCTATCATAAAATTGAACATCTATTCCTATTAACAAAATACAACTGTCAACATTTAGTTCCTTCCTGTTTCTCCTGCTCTACCAATTTCTCCTTAGACATCTACCACTTCATTAGCTTCTGAAAGTCCTCCTTTTCTAGATTATTTAGCTTTGCTACCCCAAGTGTAGTCCATGGACTAGCAGGTCAGCATCACCCAAGAGCTTGTGAAAATTGAGAATCCCAACTCCACCCCAAACAACATCCGCAAGTGATTCACATGCACCTTAAAGTTTGAAAACCACTAGTTGAACTGATACCTGATAGCCTATGTGGATGTTTTCTTAAAGCAATGCTCTACTTCTCTTCCTTTTTACTGTGACCCCTGCCACTAGTCATCTTTCAAAAGTTCAGAAAAAAAAAACTCACTTTTAAAATCAAGAGCCTCCACAGCTAGAAGGTACTTACCAATCACCTAGTCCTCTCATTCTATAGGTATATGACTCCCCTAAGTTCAGTTCAGTTCAGTCGCTCAGTCATGTCTGACTCTGCGACCCCATGGACCAGAGCATGCCAGGTTTCCCTGTCCATCACCAACTCCCAGAGTTTACCCAACTCATGTCCGTTGAGTCAGTGATGTCATGCAACCATCTAATCCTCTGTTGTCCCCTTCTCCTTCAGCCTTCAATCTTTCCCAGCATCACAGTCTTCTGAAATGAGTCAGCTCTTTGCATCAGGTGGCCAAAATATTGGAGTTTCAGCTTCAACATCAGTCCTTCCAATGAACACCCAGGACTGATCTCCTTCAGAATGGACTGGTTGGATCTCCTTGCAGTCCAAGGGACTCTCAAGAGTCTTCTCCAACACCACAGTTCAAAAGCATCAATTCTTTGGTGCTCAGATTTCTTTATAGTCCAACTCTCACATCCACACAGGACCCCTGAAAAAACCATAGCCTTAACTAGACGGACCTTTGTTGGCAAAGTAATGTCTCTGCTTTTTAATATGCTGTCTAGGTTGGTCATGACTTTCCTTCCAAGGAGTAAGCATCTTTTAATTTTATGGCTGCAGTCACCATCTGCAGTGATTTGGGAGCCCAAAAAAATAAAGTCTGACACTGTTTCCACTGTTTCCCCATCTATTTCCCATGAAGTGATAGGACTGGATGCCATGATCTTCGTTTTCTGAATGTTGAGCTTTAAGCCAACTTCTTCACTCACCTCTTTCACTTTCATCAAGAGGCTTTTTAGCCTGTCTCTTATACACATTTCAAAGCTACAAAAATGCTGTTAGAACTCATATATGTGGTAAAAAAAAATGTCCAGGATGTGTCATATTATCATAGTTTTTCATAATTCACTCAGCTTTCTTCACAGTCCAACTCTCACATCCATACATGACCACTGGAAAAACCATAGCCTTGACTAGATGGACCTTTGTTGGCAAAGTAATGTCTCTGCTTTTTAATATGCTGTCTAGGCTGGTCATGACTTTCCTTCCAAGGAGTAAGAGTCTTTTAATTTCATGACTAAACTTAAAAAATCATATTTGTTTTACTTTTATTTTCCCCCTTTCTTTTGAAGCATGGAGCTACTTCATCCGAGGCATTTGGGATCTTCTCAGATCAGGGGCCTAACCTGTGTCTCCTGACTTGGCAGGCAGATTCTTTACCACTGAGCCACCAGAAAAGCCCTGTTTTACAATTTTTTTACTGAATTTTTAAAAATTGATTTACGATTTTTTTATTGAATTTTTTATTGATTTGCAATCTTATGTTAGTTTCTGGTGTACAACAAAGTGATTCAGTTGCATATATATACATACATACATATATTGGGTTTTTGTTATGGTTTTTTACAGGATTTTGAATATGGTTCCCTGAGCTATGAGTTTTTACAGGATATTAAATATGTTTCCCTGAGCTAAATAGTAGGACCTTGGTGTTTATTTCATATATAGAAGTTTATATCCGCTAATCCCAAACTCTTCATTTACTCCTTCCCCAACCCCTTTCACCACAAGTTTGTCTTCTGTGTCTGTGAGTCTGTTTCTGTTTTGTATTATATCTTCTGTTCCACTGTTTTACAATTTTTATGCATCAAGCACCACAAGAAGGCATCCCCTTGCCTGCTCTCCCCCAGATTGCTGGTATCTGCATATAGAGGCCCTTGCGGCTATGGAACCTTAAGGAGAGGCTGTTTGGACATGAAATGCTCACTGGCATCAGGGAATAGATGCACATCAAGAAAGAAGGTTCTCACAAAATTTCACATGGGCTAACTTCTTCCTTCTGCAACTTCACTCACAAGCCCCCTCAGTTCAGACTCTTCCCATCACTCCAACAATCTGCATCTCAGAAGAAGCATGAGACTTCTATGAGGAAAGGAGTGGGAGTAAGCTCTGACATTTATACTAGAAAAGGAAGGCTACAGGAAGTTTCTTTTTGCTTTTTTGTAGGTCCTTGTGCCATGAAGGTAAATGGCATGACATTTCCGTCAGTATTTGAAAGCTATCTGGCAAGGCTCTGTGACCTACAGGCACCATCAGTTCTGTTTAGAACTGTGTGTCCTCCCGGTTTTCAACCCCAAAATAGCAACCCACTCCAGTATTTTGTCTGGTGAATTCCATGGACAGAGGAGCCTGGCAGGCTACAGTCCATGGGGTCACAAAGATTCAGACATAACTAAGCGACTAACACACACACACACAC
>SJYT01084123.1:0-61011 GCA_006410635.1 Cephalophus harveyi | reverse complement strand
CCCTGGGATTTCTTTGGAAGGAATGATGCTAAAGCTGAAACTCCAGTACTTTGGCCACCTCATGCGAAGAGTTGACTCATTGGAAAAGACTCTGATGCTGGGAGGGATTGGGGGCAGGAGAAGAAGGGGACGACCGAGGATGAGATGGCTGGATGGCATCACTGACTCAATGGATGTGAGTCTGAGTGAACTCCGAGAGATGGTGATGAACAGGGACGCCTGGCGTGCTGCGATTCATGGGGTCGCAAAGAATCGGACATGACTGAGCGACTGAACTGAACTGAACTGAGAGAAGAAAAGAAATGCAAACCAAATGAATGTGACAGTTCCATTTTTTACTCCCATGAATGGTGTTATAACTTTTTAGATACCTTTCTAAAGCCTTGTTAACCATAGTAGCTGAGCATTAAATGTGGGCTAGAATCAAGCATTCCATCACAGCATCAGTTTTCAGAGGATCCATTATAATGCCTAACCTAACCTCAAGCAAAGTGGTTGTACCTTTTTTTGGTGCTTGAAAGACCATCTGTAAGGACCCCTCTGTAGCTAATACAAGCTGCTCTGGGGTGACTCAGAAAAAGGTACAAGCACTTTGTTTGAGGTCACACAGCTTAAAGGTATCAGAGCTTTTAATGAAACTTTAAAAAATCTTTATTTGCCATCTTATTTTCTAGCTGTGCTGAGTTTTTGTTGCTGCACGTGGGCTTGCGGTGAGTGCACTCCACTTGCAGTGAGCAGGAATTACTTTCTAGCTGTCATGCATGGACTTCTTACTGCCCTAGCTTCTCCTGGTGCAGAGCACAGGGTCTACGGCCTGGCCTTCTCTAGTAGCGGCTCTCGGGCTCGGAGGGCAGGCTCTGTAGCTGTGGTGCACAGGCTTATTTGTACCCTGGCATGTGGAATCTTCCTGGACCAGGGATAGAAATGGTGTTCCCTGCTTTGGCAGCCAGATTGTTAACCACTGGGACCACCAGGAAGTCCTTAATAGAACTTTTAATTATACCTCTATATGTATTCACACAAAGATCCTGCTTTCTTGCTGACAGCAAGCTTCTTTGACTTTTCTTAGAGTGGATGGCAGGAGACCAAGGGAGAAGTCAATGGCAATTCTTCTTAGAAAAAATATTGTTGCATTAAAATAAAGATACCCTGGAAGGTGTATGTTACCAATCAGTCTTCTGAAGGACAACAAATGGGAAACTGCAGTTATAAGGAGGGGGAAACATTTAACCTGGAGGGTTCTTGGGAGAAAGATGTGGACTGACCACATAAAAAGTAGTCAAGAATTCTCTGAGCGGCCCTGGAATTCCAAACATTCCCCCATCCATATCACCTACCTGAGGAGGAGTCCAAAATTCCAGGTAAGTGTGCAGTCTCCACTGCAGCAATCAGAGGACTGGAGAGAACCTCAGAATGTCTGATTTAAGGGGCAACTATTTTAAATGGCATTTTAAATTTGTTTCCAGTTTTAAAAAGTAGCACATATCAGTAAATAGACGTTAGAAAATTTGGAAAAATTCCAAATCTAGTCAGTTGTAATCTCACCAACCAAAGGACAAACGCTTTTTGTATTTGCAAATTTCCAACCAGTACTTTTCCTGATTACACTTAAAATTAAAATGTGTGGTGAGATACATACTATTCCATGTTCTGCTTTTTCACTCAGCAGCATAAAAGGAATGTTTTCCACTCCCATATAGGGTAGAATTTATGGCAGCAAAATTTGCCATCCCACATTGGTGCCATCACTTGTTCACCCTTTGTCCTACTGCTGAGTGTTTCAGTTACTTTCCCTTTTCAGGACAGCAGCCTGAGAGCTGATAACTTTGAAATGCTGCCCTCAGTGGTGGTGAACTATCCTGATGAGCCCTTTCAAGTGCACCTGATGAGAAGGGTAGGGACTTAAAGTTCTTGGGTTTTGTTTCAGTTTAGAGCGTCAAGTCCAAAGCGTCACAGTGGCTCAGACCATAAAGTGTCTGCCTGCAGTGCGGGAGACCCAGTTTCGATCCCTAGGTTGGGAAGATCCCCTGGAGAAGAAAATGGCAATCAACTCCAGTACTCTTGACTGGAAAACCCCATGGATGGAGGAGCTTGGTAGGCTACAGTCTTTGGGGTCACAAAGAGTCAGACATGACTAAGCGACTTCACTTACCTTACCTTAGAGTGTTAACACATCTCACTGCTGTTGAAACAAAATGCACATTCTTCTAACCAAAGGCCCTTATTTACCAATCCATGGAGGGATATCTGGGCCAGCCCCAGTGACTGTTGGCATTTCACAGACAAAATCCTGAAAGCTCAGGCTTGACTTCACCTACTTTCGAGTTCATTTTTCTAAAACTTTTCTCAAAATGATCAAATTATGAAATGGATGACTGTTTCAGAATTTTCTATTATTTATTTTATAAAAATGGCTTTTATTTTTCACTTTCTGCCAGATTCCAGAAAGCATAGTTTGACTCAGTGAGTGGTGTCCACCAGTGTAGCAATATTGTTGCAGGGCAATCCCTCCCATCAGAAGGATCTTAGAAGAAGCACAGAATATAGTCATTTCTGTCTTTGTACAAATGCCCATCTTCACAGTTAGCACCTCAATTTTAAGATTAATCTGCCTGAGTTAGCCTCCTGGAAGAGGTTAGTACTCCTTTATTTGTGGGGCAGCAATACTGTCTCCGCAGAAGAGAAACCTCTGGTTTTTGTTGGTGGTGGTGTTTGGTTTTTTTGGTCCCACCATGTGGCCTCTTAGTTCCCCAACCAGGGAGGGAACACTGCCCCCTGCAGTGGAAAAGTGGAGCCCAAAGATGGAGGCTCACATGGTCCCCTGGCCCAGAACATGCAGAGAACCAGTAGCCAGAGCTGGTGACTCTACAGAGTAGATGCAGCAAAACTCCAAGTGAGTGTCTGAACCTCCACTAAAATGCTCTCTTAGCTCTAGCTCAGCAGGATTAATGAGGAACTTCCGGTTTGGAAGCAAGAGTTAAATGAACTTAGGGAAAATTCTATCTAAAGAAAATAGATCTAGAAACAGTTTTCCCTTTTTTCTCTCCTCCATCCTCACTGTAAGGAGTGAGATCCCTACTGCCACTGATCAGCTATCCGCCCCTCACACCACAGACTCCAAGGTTAAGCACTCACTTTACCTCAACACACAATTAATTCCACTATTTATAAATGCAGTACACAGGATGACAGCACTGGTTAAACTGGTTGGCAGCAGGATCTCTCTCTAGTCCTGTGACCTTGTCTAAAGCCAGATGAGAGTGTGCACAGAGGATCATATGAAAGGGTTACATGCTGACAGAAGCCGAGTCTGGTCTTTTCAATGATGTAAGCAAGGGTTGCGGAGAACTGAGTAGCCTCACAGACAGGTGCACGGGGAACCTGAGACAGCTACCAACAACTCAGGCAGAGAGAGCTCTGACTCCACAGCTCTCCATGAAGGAGGGAGACTGGGGGATCTCCCCCTTGTAGCAGACTCCAGTAGTGGAAGGAGCAACACCTGAGTGGCCAGGACACCCAGGGTCTGGTCTCAGTCAGACACTAACTAACAGATGCCAGAGGCAGGTCACTTAACCTCTCTAAGACTCAGGGTGCCCTCCTGTAAAAGGCAGGGGTTTCGTTAGGTCAGGGATGGCCAATGGATAACACAAACACCCTCCCCTCCCTCGAGCCTTTGGTGGAGACCACTGCTCCCTCACATCACTGTTTAGGCATTTTCTTACAGCATTCTAGGTAGGCATTTCCACTTAGAGTTGGTCCACAAACTGAAGTCTACTTATCATCCCCTGATTTGGTGATCTCTGAAGTCCTTTCTAGCCTCTGAAAGGAGTTCCAAGTTTCCAAGTAAGAGAGAAGCATCTTTCTGATTTGGCAATAGCTCCTCACAAAAAGGAAAGTGGGGACCTCCCTGGTGGCACTGCCTGTCAACGCAGGGGATGTGAGTTCAATCAGGAAGATTCCACATGCCCTGGGGCAACCAAGCCTATGCACCGCAGCCACGGAAGCCCTCATGCACGGGGACAGCATCAGTAATTCAGGTGGTTGCAAGTGCGCTTTATTGAAAGTAGCAGTGATTAGGTTAACATGGGTCCCATATTACAACCCACTCCTCACCCCACAAACTACACAGGAGCAAGCCTCAGGCCAGGGGAGTATGTGTACATTGGATAAGAGCCCTAACTAGCTTGAGTTATTGCCCTCATGCCAGGGAAACATGGGTGTGTGTGTGTGTGTGTGTGTGTGTGTGTGGTGGGGGTTGCAGGGATAAAAGCCTTAACTACCTTGAGTTGTTGCCCTCAGGGCAAGGAAACACGAGGGAGAGGCAGATGCCTTTGTGATGAAGTGGTGCATCTCACTACTCTGGCCTCAGGTGGAGACCTACACTGAAGCGTCGAAGTGGACTGGCATGAACGGTTTTCCCTCACAAGCCACTACAATGTGTTTCTCCGCCCTGGTGGTCTTGCAGGCGCAGTTGGGGTACTTGGAGCTGCCAGTCTGGCGGCAGTCTGTGATGCGCAAGGCAGAGTTGATCTGGTAGCAGTTGGTCTGCCCATTCTTGCAGACGACTTTCTTCTGGGAGCTCACGGCCTTGACATCAGCCAGGGACTCATGCACAAAGGTATTCACCAGCTTGCATTTCCCGATTCATCTTCCGGCAGAACATCATCAGATTGCAATAGTTGGAGTTGCTGCTGGGGGAGCTGCCAGAGTCCATGTGCTGCCGCTCGAACTTGGCAGCTGCAGATTCCTTGCCCAGGGAAGGCTGGACCCACACCAGCAGCAGCACCAGGACCAGCAGTGGCAACGCAGCTAGAGACTTCAGAGCCATGATGACCCCACCCTCCTCGAGGAATCTGAATGAGAAAAGGGGGAGATGAGGAAAAGCATCGCCTTAGAAAGAGAACCCCAGCTCTCACCTGCAGCCTCCCTGGCTTACAGTCAACCAGAAAGATGTCTGTCCTCCTAAGAGTTTTTCTAAGTAAGGAGACACTCACATATACTCTTCCCACAAACATTTGACTCCCACTTCCTACAGAGGCGTCGTCCTCCTCTCTAGGTGGTGACCTCAGAAATGACCTAAAATCCTAGCAGTCTTGTCTTTGAATATAGAAGGTCTTTTGATATGAAATATATTTGGAAAATAAAATACACTCATGCAGCTCATTAGGTGATCCTTGTGAATAAACCATTAAATAAATAAGCCAGATTTTGAGTAAGACAAGTTGTACCCCTGAAATAACCACCCAGTATTCACCGAGGATCACAGTCGATGAAGTCCTCTTGTCCTCTAACACAAGGGATGCTCAGCTCCTGTCTTGTGTCTTACACCACACCATAAAGGACACCACTGTGTTCCTAAGAGAGATTTGAGCCTCCCCAGCCAGGGTGCTGCCCCTTCTCCAGCCTCATGGGTTCTCTGCAGCCTGCGTGCTCCATTCCTGACCCCAGCTCTACCCACTGCTCATGTCTGCCCAGTCTGATTCTCAGGCTAGTCTCAGTCATTCTGGAACCCCCTTCTCAAACCCCCAAGCAGAAGCAGCCTCTGAAACCAACTATTGGGCTTCTTACCTAAGTCTCTAGCTTGGTCTCTGAGAGATAAAGCAGTTTCTGCAATCAGTCTATCCCAGGGATGTGGATCTTATACAAATTAAAAGGGGGTTTGGGTTTCAAGAAGAGCAGGGTGAGAGGAACATCTTGGTCTCGGTCCACAAGAAAACAAGGTCATGTTAGGAAGGGATTGGGAATTGCCCAGGGCACTCTCTCTGGGGGCTGCTAGGGAGAGTGAGCTTTTGCCAATAAGAACCTTTCTTTCTACAAGCAGCAGAGAAAGTCACTATAGCACTGATGCTTGAACCTCGACCAAGTCTTTGTTCTGCACTAAATAGCCCTTGCTGCTGCTGCTAAGTCGCTTCAGTCATGTCCGACTCTGTGCGACCCCACAGACAGCAGCCCACCAGGCTCCCCCGTCCCTGGGATCCTCCAGGCAAGAACAGTGGAGTGATTTGCCATTGCCTTCTCTAATGCATGAAAGTGAAAAGTGAAAGTGAAGTCGCTCAGTCATGTCCAACTCCTAGCGACCCCATGGACTGCAGCCTACCAGGCTACTCTGTCCATGGGATTTGCCAGGCAAGAGTACTGGAGTGGGGTGCCATGAGTTTAGCAAAAGGCACATCACATATGATCACAGGTAGGAGAGGAAAAGGAAGGTCCTTTCTCTCCCCACAAGTCCTGGAGCTGCTTTGGCCAGAATTCCATATCTCCCACCAGCACCTCTGCAAGGCGAAAGGCAAGAGGTGTCCAGTTGCCCCCAGCTGGAAGGATCCCTAGATCTGGAGAAGGGATGAGTACCTGAACACGGAGGAGAAGGAAGCCTCTGTGTGACTCACCCAGTTCTGGCCACTTCTATACTCCTGAGCTGATGAAGAAGGGTGTGTGGCAATGAAAGTGAAAAGTGAAAGTGAAGTCGCTCAGTCATGTCCAACTCCTAGCGACCCCATGGACTGCAGCCTACCAGGCTACTCTGTCCATGGGATTTGCCAGGCAAGAGTACTGGAGTGGGGTGCCATGAGTTTAGCAAAAGGCACATCACATATGATCACAGGTAGGAGAGGAAAAGGAAGGTCCTTTCTCTCCCCACAAGTCCTGGAGCTGCTTTGGCCAGAATTCCATATCTCCCACCAGCACCTCTGCAAGGCGAAAGGCAAGAGGTGTCCAGTTGCCCCCAGCTGGAAGGATCCCTAGATCTGGAGAAGGGATGAGTACCTGAACACGGAGGAGAAGGAAGCCTCTGTGTGACTCACCCAGTTCTGGCCACTTCTATACTCCTGAGCTGATGAAGAAGGGTGTGTGGCTGATCCTACCTACAGTGACCTATCCTTCCATAGGCCAGAGTGGAGGAGAGGAACTTGAGAAAAGCCAGTGCAAAATCTCCTTTAGAGAAAGTGTGTGTGTGTGTGTGTGTGTGTGTGTGTGGTGGGGGTTGCAGGGATAAAAGCCTTAACTACCTTGAGTTGTTGCCCTCAGGGCAAGGAAACACGAGGGAGAGGCAGATGCCTTTGTGATGAAGTGGTGCATCTCACTACTCTGGCCTCAGGTGGAGACCTACACTGAAGCGTCGAAGTGGACTGGCATGAACGGTTTTCCCTCACAAGCCACTACAATGTGTTTCTCCGCCCTGGTGGTCTTGCAGGCGCAGTTGGGGTACTTGGAGCTGCCAGTCTGGCGGCAGTCTGTGATGCGCAAGGCAGAGTTGATCTGGTAGCAGTTGGTCTGCCCATTCTTGCAGACGACTTTCTTCTGGGAGCTCACGGCCTTGACATCGGCCAGGGACTCATGCACAAAGGTATTCACCAGCTTGCATTTCCCGATTCATCTTCCGGCAGAACATCATCAGATTGCAATAGTTGGAGTTGCTGCTGGGGGAGCTGCCAGAGTCCATGTGCTGCCGCTCGAACTTGGCAGCTGCAGATTCCTTGCCCAGGGAAGGCTGGACCCACACCAGCAGCAGCACCAGGACCAGCAGTGGCAACGCAGCTAGAGACTTCAGAGCCATGATGACCCCACCCTCCTCGAGGAATCTGAATGAGAAAAGGGGGAGATGAGGAAAAGCATCGCCTTAGAAAGAGAACCCCAGCTCTCACCTGCAGCCTCCCTGGCTTACAGTCAACCAGAAAGATGTCTGTCCTCCTAAGAGTTTTTCTAAGTAAGGAGACACTCACATATACTCTTCCCACAAACATTTGACTCCCACTTCCTACAGAGGCGTCGTCCTCCTCTCTAGGTGGTGACCTCAGAAATGACCTAAAATCCTAGCAGTCTTGTCTTTGAATATAGAAGGTCTTTTGATATGAAATATATTTGGAAAATAAAATACACTCATGCAGCTCATTAGGTGATCCTTGTGAATAAACCATTAAATAAATAAGCCAGATTTTGAGTAAGACAAGTTGTACCCCTGAAATAACCACCCAGTATTCACCGAGGATCACAGTCGATGAAGTCCTCTTGTCCTCTAACACAAGGGATGCTCAGCTCCTGTCTTGTGTCTTACACCACAGCATAAAGGACACCACTGTGTTCCTAAGAGAGATTTGAGCCTCCCCAGCCAGGGTGCTGCCCCTTCTCCAGCCTCATGGGTTCTCTGCAGCCTGCGTGCTCCATTCCTGACCCCAGCTCTACCCACTGCTCATGTCTGCCCAGTCTGATTCTCAGGCTAGTCTCAGTCATTCTGGAACCCCCTTCTCAAACCCCCAAGCAGAAGCAGCCTCTGAAACCAACTATTGGGCTTCTTACCTAAGTCTCTAGCTTGGTCTCTGAGAGATAAAGCAGTTTCTGCAATCAGTCTATCCCAGGGATGTGGATCTTATACAAATTAAAAGGGGGTTTGGGTTTCAAGAAGAGCAGGGTGAGAGGAACATCTTGGTCTCGGTCCACAAGAAAACAAGGTCATGTTAGGAAGGGATTGGGAATTGCCCAGGGCACTCTCTCTGGGGGCTGCTAGGGAGAGTGAGCTTTTGCCAATAAGAACCTTTCTTTCTACAAGCAGCAGAGAAAGTCACTATAGCACTGATGCTTGAACCTCGACCAAGTCTTTGTTCTGCACTAAATAGCCCTTGCTGCTGCTGCTAAGTCGCTTCAGTCATGTCCGACTCTGTGCGACCCCACAGACAGCAGCCCACCAGGCTCCCCCGTCCCTGGGATCCTCCAGGCAAGAACAGTGGAGTGATTTGCCATTGCCTTCTCTAATGCATGAAAGTGAAAAGTGAAAGTGAAGTCGCTCAGTCATGTCCAACTCCTAGCGACCCCATGGACTGCAGCCTACCAGGCTACTCTGTCCATGGGATTTGCCAGGCAAGAGTACTGGAGTGGGGTGCCATGAGTTTAGCAAAAGGCACATCACATATGATCACAGGTAGGAGAGGAAAAGGAAGGTCCTTTCTCTCCCCACAAGTCCTGGAGCTGCTTTGGCCAGAATTCCATATCTCCCACCAGCACCTCTGCAAGGCGAAAGGCAAGAGGTGTCCAGTTGCCCCCAGCTGGAAGGATCCCTAGATCTGGAGAAGGGATGAGTACCTGAACACGGAGGAGAAGGAAGCCTCTGTGTGACTCACCCAGTTCTGGCCACTTCTATACTCCTGAGCTGATGAAGAAGGGTGTGTGGCTGATCCTACCTACAGTGACCTATCCTTCCATAGGCCAGAGTGGAGGAGAGGAACTTGAGAAAAGCCAGTGCAAAATCTCCTTTAGAGAAGAAATAGAGAACATCATATTTCTTGGCAATAGACTTTCCTCCCAGAAAGAGACCTGTACTTGGAAGACAATTTTATTTTTATTATTTACTTTTAAGATATAGTTGATTTACATTATGGTGTTAGTTTTAGGTGTATAACAAAGTGATTTAGACATATATGTGTGTGTGTGTGTGTGTATATATATATATATTCTTTACCACTAATGCCACCTGGGAAGCACACACACACATATATATTTGTTGTTACTGTTGTTGTTTATTCACTAAGCCATGTCCAACTCTTCTGCGATCCCATGGTCTGTAGCCTGCCAGGGTCCTCTGTCTATGTGATTTCCCAGTCAAGAATACTGGAGTTGGTGCCATTTCCTCCTCCAGGGTATCTTTCCAACCCAGGGATCGAATCTGCATCTCCAACATTGCAGGCGGGTTGTTTACCACAAAGTCACCAGGGAAACCCCCTACTAATATATATGTAGGGAGCTATATGGTAAGAATCTGCCTGCCAGTGCAGGAGACGGGTTGGATCCCTGGGTCAGGAAGATCCCCTGGAGTAGGAAATTGCACCCCACTCCAATATTCTTGCCTGAAAAATTCCATGGGCAAAGGAGGAAAATTCCATGACAGGCTAGAGTCCATGGGGTTGCAAAGAGTTGGACACGACTGAGCACATACACATATATATGTCTATATTGAAAAATATTCACAACCTAAAAGTTGAGAGCTAAGTTTTATTCAGCAGAAATATTTAGGACTTCAAGCCCAGGAGATAGTATCCCAAGTAACCCTGAGAGAACTACTCTGAGGAGGCAAGGGGAGGAGCCAGGTTATATAGTTTTGCAGCAAAGGGCAGGTAGTGTGAACAAGAAAAGATTATTGTTAATTAAAGAAAACTGGATGTCCCAAGTTGAGGAATTTAGTGCTTTTCTATGTATAGGAAGATTCAGTGTGGGCTCACTGACATCATTCCTTTCATAAGCATCTCAGCTATCCTGGGCCAGTTTCCTATGTTGTTCGCAGCCTGAGTTCCCTTCAGGCTCACCGTAGGGAGTGGCTTCAGTCTGATGGCTGCCAGATCGCAGTTATTCTTCTCCTTGCTGGGTGCCCTTAGGGCTCACCAGCTCACATTGGAGAGCTAAAACCACTGGTGACTGTGACATCCATGTTTACTGAAATATTTCATTTCTCAATATGCAAATATATATATATATTGCAGGGAGAAGTCAATTTCGACTCCATGTTGGAACTGTTTCTTCAATTTGCTTTTGTTATTATAATCATACATAAAGGCCTGCCTCAGAGAATCCTGCCCCTCTGCCTGACTGTTAAAATAAAGTGCCTTGTTCAGAACCCTGTCTACATACAGATGGCAGGAAGGAAGAAATTAACACATCGCCCTGCCTGAGACTTGCCATTCTAGAAACACTTGCAAAGTTAATGGCCTTTTTACCTTGTTTATTCACCTTCCCCCATCTCTGATCAATAAAGAAACCTGACATCCAGACCAAAGGAAGATAATTATTTTGAAACATTAGTCAGCCATTTTCTCAGTCAGCCAACTTTTCAAATAAAGTCATATTCTTTGACTCAATGTCTCATCTCTTGGATTCACTGGCCTGTTATGCAGTGAGCTGGATGAAGCACAAACTGGATTCAAGATTGCCAGGAGAAATATCAATAACCTCAGATATACAGATGACACTACCCTTATGGCAGAAAGTGAAGAAGAAACAAAGAACCTCTTGATGAAAGTGAAACAGGAGAGTAAAAAGTTGGCTTAAAACTCATCATTCAGAAAACTAAGATCATGGCATCCACTTCCATCACCTCATGGCAAATAGATGGGGAAACAATGGAAACAGTGACAGATTTTATTTTCTTGGGCTCCAAAATCACTGCAGATGGTGACTGCAGCCATGAAATTAAAAGACGCTTGCTCCTTGGAAGAAAAGCTATGACCAACCTAGACAGTGTATTAAAAAGCAGAGATATTACTTTGTGAACAAAGGTCCATCTAGTCAAAGTTATGGTTTTTCCAGTAGTCATGTATGGATGTGAGAGTTGGACTATAAAGAAAGCTGAGCACCAAAGAATTGATGCTTTTGAACTGTGGTGTTGGAGAAGATGCTTAAGAGTCCCTTGGACTGCAAGGAGATCAAACCAGTCCATCCTAAAGGAAATCAGTCCTGAATTTCATTGGAAGGACTGATGCTGAAGCTGAAACTCCAATACTTTGGCCACCTGATATGAAGAACTGAATCACTAAAAAGGACCCTGATGCTGGGAAAGATTGAAGGTGGGAGGAGAAGGGGACAACAGAGGATGAGATGGTTGGATGGCATCACTGACTCGATGGACATGAGTTTGAGTAAGCTCCAGGAGTTGGTGATGGACGGGGAAGCCTGGCATGCTGCAGCCCATGGGATCACAAAGAGTTGGACATGACTGAGTGACTGAACTGAATTGAACTTAGTGTGGGGGGGGGAGCAAATAGGGACTCTACAGGAAATAAATGAGATTTTTAAGGGAATAAATGGGATGGAAAATAATTTGTGATAATGTCTGTCTATGCAAATGTGAGTGGTCTATCTTTTCCCAGGCTGTAAAACTCCCATAAGTGGATTTATAGCAACTTTACCCTCAGAAGATTCTGCTTTTATTCAGATATGAGATGCTCCAAAAAAGCTTCTTTCTGCATCTGCTGGGTCTCAAATATCTTGTTTAAAATAACCTTCAAAAAAAGATAACCTTCATATCAACCCTGCAGATCTGAATGGGTACCCACACTAATCAGTTTAGAAGTTGATCTTTAATTCATTCATTCAACAATGGGAGTACAGAAATAAGTTAGAGGGCCTGCCCTAAAAGAGCCTCATAGGATGCTTTGCATTCCTCAGGTGAGTCTCACCAAAGTGTTGGGCATGACTGCATGAAAACGGTCATTCTTGTGGCATTTTTTCAGTGCCAGAAGAATTTCAAGGAGTTGGTCCAACAAGAAGATTTCGGGGTCAGAGTTCAAGTATGAACAAGATTCCTAAAACCCAAGGAAGATTCTTCAAGAGCCTACCACATAGGTATCCCTAAGTATTGTTACCAAAAAGTGGGGTTGGGCTGCTCACCGCCCAAGAGGCATTAAAGAGGCCCAGGCTGGTGAAAGGAAAGTTTGTTCTGTTGCCAATGCTGGCAGCTGAAGGGTGGAGAGGGCAGACATCTGTCTAAAGGCCGACTCCCCCACTGTCAATCAGTGGGCAGGAACCTTTATAGGCTGAAGGCGAGGGCTACCATAGAAACATTTATGCTGTCAAGGCCAACTGATAAATTTGTATACAAAAACAGGAAGCGAACTAACACAGGGGTCCTGTGTTTTGCTTCCTTTTACCTCCCTGACTATCTCTTATGATAGATGTTCACTATAATTAGCTTCTTTGACAGTTATTTACCAGGCATCTACTACACACTATTACCACACAGAGATGAGACACAGTATCTGCCCTCAAGGAGGCACTTACAGTTCTATAGGGGGAGCCAAACTATTACAAAAAGTTTTCATTGTGCAAGGAGCCTGAGGACAGGAAGAGGAATTGTTCCAAGGAGGGCTCCGCGGAGTAGCTGACCTTTAAACTGAGACTTGGAATGTGTGTAGGTGTTCACAGGTGGACAGGTCTCCCTGTGAGACACAGCTGAGAGAGCGTGGATGGCACAGGAGAGGAATCTGTATAGCCTCCAGGTCCAGACTCCAGACTTTTGCATGAGTGTCACGAGCCTCAGGCTGTGCCATGGAGACAGCTGACATGCACACAAAAGAGAGGAGCAGGCGGGTGGCCTCAGGAGACTGAAGCCTTTGCTGGAGAAACTACAATGAGGGCAGGCGTTCAGGGTTTGCACCAGGCAGAGAAATAAGAAAGAAGCCTTGATATTGATCAGAAACATGTAAAGGTCTGTGAGATCTGTAGGGTTCAGTGAATCCATCCCGAGAACAAGCCATCAGGCACTTGGGAAGGCTGAACCCAGTAGTCGTGCACCTAGAGAGGAGGGGCTGACTGCTCTCTGCACAGATAGATGATTAGACCACAATAAATGATGCCAATAAAGGAGAAAATTAGACCACTGATGGAGAAAGGGGAAATCGAGGGGAAAATTAGACCACTGATAGAGAAAGGGGAAATCAAATGGAAGTTCTTTATTCTATCATTGATGTCTCATTGCCATTAATTTATGGGATAATTGATTAATTTAGAGATTGGTCTAACTCTTCCTTTTTTTTGCAAAAAGGAAACCTACATAGAAAACTAATGAAATGAGTTTCAACATCTATCCTTAGTAATCCAGCAGACCACTTCACATCCCTTTCTTGGCAGCTCGGTAATAATGTTGTTAAATCTCTGTGCTTGCATTCTGCTTTCTCTCTCTCTTTCATTTTGGCCAAGAACTATGATCTTACTTCCTTCACCAGGGATGAAACCTGTGCCTTCTGCAGTGAGAGCATGGAGCCCTAAACACTGGACTGTCAGGAAATTTCCTTTCCTACTACTTATGAGAAAGTAACATCTGAATAGAATTCGTCATTACTTCACAGTTTGTTGTGTGGCCGCTGCTGATATTTCAATGAATATTCCTCATGACAGCCACTGATGTTAGAAATGTTAGCCTCGTCCTCCATGGACTGTATCACTCAACTTCTCTGTTTAGTAATGAGACTCATTACATCACTCTTTCCTCTGAAGAAGGACCTCAGAAGCTCACAGATACACTCCCAACTTTGAGGGTCCCTGTGGACAGAGAGCGCCTCAGCTGCTGTGCACTAGTTTGGGTCAGATCTTGCATAGCTCCCTTTTGTGAGCTGATCGCTAATTCATTCCAATGATAGTCTGCAGTCAACATTGTCTCTTTAAGAAATTGGGGATTTCTCTCTATCATTTTCCTGAGGCCAAGCCAACTCTGTGACAGGAAATCTATTCCCTGGAGAATCCCCTGCTAACCCTTCTGCTGACTCTTCTATTACGTACGTCTTCTCTTTTCATATTTTCTTCATCATTTAATACCCACTGACTTCACCTCAGCCTCACAGGTCTCTGTAGGCACCTGAAAGATGCGAAGCCTTTGCCTGGCTCGAACTTCTGCACTCTCTGCATGAAATGTTCTTTTATATTTCAGTTTAAATATTTCAGGTTTCAGTTTAAATTTCCCTTCATTAGAGGTGCTTTTCTGACCACCCTCTCTATAGTCCTTGTCTTAGGGCCTCCAGATGGCTACAACAAACTTCCACAGACTGGGCGGCTTATGAACAGCAGAAATTCACCTCTCATGGTCCTGAAGCTGGGAAGCCTGATATCATGGCACCAGCACCTTTGCGGTCTAGGGAGAGCCTGCTTTCTGGTTCATAGATAGCTCTTTTTGCCAGGGTTTTCTTGGTGAAAGTGAAAGTGAAGTCACTCAGTCGTGTCCAATTCTTTGCAATCCCATGGACTGTAGCCCAGGTTCCTCCGTCCATGGAATTTTCTAGTAAAGAGTCCTGGAGTGGGTTGCCATTTCCTTCTCCAGGGGATCTTCCCAACCCAGGGATCGAACCCGGGTCTCCTGCACTGCAGGCAGATGCTCTGGCTCAGCAGTAAAGAATCTGCCTGCAATGTGGGAGACCTGGGTTGAAGACCTGAGTTCAATCCCTGGGTTGGGAAGATCCATGGAGGAGGGCATGGCAACCCACTCCAGTATTCTTGCCTGAAGAATCCCCATGGACAGAGGAGCCTGGCAGGCTACAGTCCATGGGATCTCAAAGAGTTGGACACGACTGAATAACTAAGCACGCTGAGCACATAGTAGAAGAGGCAGGGGGCTCTCCAAAATCCCTTTTAAAAGGACACAAATAAAAAAATAAAATAAAAATACACTTAATATCATCCATGAGGGCTCCACCCTCATGACCGATCACCCTAAAGGCTCCACCTCCTAACGCTATCCCATCTGGGATAGGATTTCAACATAGGAATTGGGGGAGGTTGAAAAACTTCAGTCTGTAGCAATTCTCTTCTTTTCATCCACCAGCTCCTCAATCCAATCATCTTATTTTTTCCTTCATAGCTCTTATTAGAATCTTCAATTATTTGTGTGTTACTTCTTTAACATTTCTCTGCCTCCACTACAAAGTATGTTCAAAGAGTAGTATGCTCCCATATAAAATAAAAAGTGTTTTAAAATTATAAAGAAAAAGAAAAGAGTATGGCCCTTTCTCTTTTTCACAACTGAGTTCCAATGCTTAGCACATTTCCCATATTTTTTGGCCAATATTAGGCATTTAAATAATAGTTGATGAATGAATGAATAAATGGATATTAAAAAATTATCCTCTGGCATTTTACTGTTAATTTTTTAATTGAAATATAATTGTTTTACAATGTTTTGTTAGTTTCTGGTACAGCATGGTAAATCAGATATATATATATATCTGATATCAGATATATATCAGATATATATATATATACATGTATATATGGATGGCATCACTGACTCGATGGATGTGAGTCTGGGTGAACTCCGAGAGATGGTGGTGAACAGGGAGGTCCGGCGTGCTGCGATTCATGGGGTCACAAAGAGTCGGACACGACTGAGCGACTGAAGTGAAGTGATACACATATATATACATCCCTGCCTCCCTATTAAGGAGGGGAATATACTCCCACCCTGCCACCCTCATTCCACCCAGGTCAACACAGAGCATCAGGCTGAGCTCCCTGTGCTATAAGGTGGCTGCCTGCCAGCTCTCTGTTTTACACATGGCAGTGCATATACGTCAGTGCTCCTCTGTCAATTTGCCTACCCTCCTCTTCCCCTTGCTGTGTCCAAGCAAGAGGTGCTGTTCTCTATGTCAGCACCTCTATTCCTGCTCTGTAAGGAGGTTCATCAGTACCATTTTTCTAGATTCCATATATATGCATTACTATAGCTCAAACAAGGTTTGATTATATAACTATTTAAAATATTCTCTTGCTAAACTAGAGGTAGGTACTTGAAAGTCAGGAATTACATCTAATTCACATAAACACAATAGTGTACATGAATCCCACAATTAAAATAATTCAAACCATTCAGTAATAGGTAGAACTAACAGAGGGGGGTTTGTTTGTTTTGCTTTGTTTGTTTTCTCAATTATACACAAGCCTCACTAGGCTTGGCAGCCTTAGAAATCTTTCTGAGTTTTTCTTATGATCTCCCTGTGCCACCCCCATCCCCACCACACACATATTTTAATGTGCTGATTCATTCCTGCCCTAAAAGAAGTTAGTTTCCTAAGGGGAAAATATCTTTCCAACCCAGGGATTGAACCCAGGTCTCCCGCATTGCAGGCAGATTCTTTACCAGCTGAGCCACAAGGGAAGCCCTCTTTAAGAGCTTTTCATATTCTAACATGTATTGCAAATATCTTAGAACCAACTATGATAAGCAGATTTCTTAAACTCTCCTCAACCCACAGGAACTACTCTTTCTCCCCAGAAAAGCATCTGATCAGACTAATGTTTCTCTAGTACTGAGCATCTAAAGTACAAAGTGATTAGAAATCTTTACAAGTCACTATCAAGACAAAAAAAAGCAAAAGAAATGAAGGTCAAAGAGAGAAATGGCTTTATTTACTCTTACCTCCTCTGAATGGACTTAACAATGGTTTCAGTTATAAAGTCTTAACCAGTAACCATTGACTAATGTGAATCAGTAAACGTGTTTGATCCCTTAGAACACCCTGTGGAATCTTCCTTCCTGCAGTATTGATCATCTAAGATAATGGGGGAATTAAAGATCTTCGAGATCAATTATTCAGGAGAAGAAAAGAAATGTAAACCAAATGTATTACAAGTGATGGTTCCATTTTTAACTCCCCTGGATGGTTCTACTTTTTAGATACTCCTCTCTAAAGCCTTGTTGCTGCTGCTGCTGCTGCTGCTAAGTCGCTCCAGTCGTGTCCGACTCTGTGCGACCCCACAGATGGCAGCCCACTGGGCTCCGCCATCCCTGGGATTCTCCAGGCAAGAACACTGGAGTGGGTTGCCATTTCCTTCTCCAATGCACGAAAGTGAAAAGTCAAAGTGAAGTCGCTCAGTCGTGTCTGACTCAGCGACCCCATGGACTGCAGCCCACCAGGCTCCTCCGTCCATGGGAGTTTCTAGGCAAGAGTACTGGAGTGGGATGCCATTGCCTTCTCCGAAAGCCTTGTTAACCCATAGGAACTGAGCGTTAATGTGGATTACAATCAAACACTCCAGCACAGCACCAGTTTTCAGAGGATCCATAATCTAACCACATTTGCCAACTTTCCCTCTGTCGTGTCCCTATTGGACTGTCAGTCACACAGAAACCCCTGAGTTAGGCCCTTGAGTAAAAGAAGCAGCTGGTGTTTTTCAAAATATATTGAGCTGGCTAAAGAGCTGCTTCCCAAGGAGAGACACCAGGAGTCCAGAGTAAAATGCCCAGTTGATTCAGGCTGATGTCAAAATCCTAGAAGAGCCAACCCAGTGGAAAGGCAGATGAGTGTGTCACTCCTGACTCTTTGCAACCCCATAGACTTTAGCCCTCCAGCCTCCTCTGTCCTCTGAATTTTCCTGGCAAGAATACTGGAGTGCGTTACCATCTCCTTCTCCAGAGGATCGTCCAGACCCAGGGATCAAACCCGCTTTTCTTGTGTCTTCTGCATTGGCAGGGGAACTCTTTACCACTGTGCCACCTCAGAAAGCAGGTACCACTGGCTGTATTGGTCAGCTGGTAATGTTTGCATGAAAAGTGGAGAGGAGGCTCCTGTCTACAGCCAAAGGGGCTAGGAAACGAGCCAGCTCTCGGGAGAGCGCTGGTGAGACATATGAATCTCTGGGCTTCCAGTCATGGTTCCGATCCTAGAAGACAGCTAGAGTTCAAAGCAGAAAACCCAGACAGATGATCATTGAGATCATAACAAAAGTGGGATACCATATGACTGATAGAATATTCTGACCCATATGTTTAATGACTTTTAGCAAACTCGGTGTTTGGAAGGACAGGACATCCTTCCATTCATCCATCAAACATTTCTGAGCATGGACTCTGTACCAGGTATTGGGGATTCAAAGACACACCAGTCCCCAGCAGATGTGACCACTCATCTGTCTCCATGCCTGGCCAACTTTCCGCCCTGGGGGGAGAAAGAGAAGCTTCTAGAAACTTCACTTTCTCATGAAGTCTTCACTCGCCTTCCCTTATACCCCTACCCTTTCCTCCTGCTTTTTTCTCCTTCTTGACTCCTTTTCTTCCTTCAGATGTTCCATACCCCTGTCACCATGAACTTACCTAACTCCAGGTGTCTGGTGTCCTGGTTGAGGTTAACTGACTGACAAGTTTATTTCCTCTGGGCACTCAGTTCCGTGTACACTAGCATGTGGATTTGCATATGCATGTGTATGTATGGACACGTGTGCGTGTGCATGTGGTTTGAGGTAAGACTGTCTCTCTAGTTGGACAGGAATATAGGGAAATTCACTTCCGTAAATAAATGTGGAAGTCTGCCCTGTGTCAAACACAAAGCTAAGTATAGAGGATAACAGTACAAATATGCATGGACCTTTCTCCTGATGGTTTCTCAATTAAGCTGAAGCTGAGGGTCTGGATATGACACACCTAATGTGAGTGTATTTTCCATAGAATAATGGGCAGACCCTGTAGTTTGCTCTCTGTCCCATAATCCTACATAAGAGAAAGTTCTTTTTTTTTTTCATAAGTGTTTAAGGGTGAAAATACATCAAATCTGACAATAATTTTAAGCAATGTTGCTTAAAAGAGCTAATGTCATGTTTACTTTTTCACAGGTATGATGTTGATTCCATCACATAATGTGATATTTGCATTCAGTTCAGTTCAGTCGCTCAGTTGTGTCCCACTCTTTGCGACCCCATGAATTGCAGCACACCAGGCTTCCCTGTCCATCATCAACTCCTGGATTTCACTCAAACTCACGTCCATCAAGTCGGTGATGCCATTCAGCCATCTCATCCTCTGTCGTCTCCTTCTCCGACTGCCCCCAATCCCTCCCAGCATCAGAGTCTTTTCCAATGAGTCAACTCTTTGCATGAGGTGGCCAAAGTACTGGAGTTTCAGCTTCAGCATCAGTCCTTCCAAAGAACACCCAGGGCTGATTTCCTTCAGAATGGACTGGTTGGATCTCCTTGCAGTCCAAGGGACTCTCAAGAGTCTTCTCCAACATCACAGTTCAAAAGCATCAATTCTTCGGCACTCAGCTTTCTTCACAGTCCAACTCTCACATCCATACATGACCACAGGAAAAACCATAGCCTTGATTAGATGGACCTTTGTTGGCAAAGTAATGTCTCTGCTTTTGAATATGCCATCTAGGTTGGTCATAACTTTGCTTCCAAGGAGTAAGCGTCTTTTAATTTCATGGCTGCAATCCCCATCTGCAGTGACTTTGGAGCCCAAAAAAATAAAGTCTGACACTGTTTCCATATTTGCATAGATGGTTTTATTTCCCATATAGCCATGGGACTTGTAAAGGAAGGCAGTCTGGATTGGGCTCCTGTTCTTTCATTTGTTAAGCAAGAGCTTAACAAATTCCCTTCCTTTTTGCGGGGTGCTTGAAAGACTTAGTCTGCAAGGACCCCTCTGTAGCTAATACAAGCTGCTCTGGGGTGACTCGGAAGAAGGTACAAGCACTTGGCTTGAGGTCACACAGCTTTAAAGTATCAGGGCTTTTCATGAAACTTTAAAATCTTTTATTTACTTATTATTTGGGGGCTGCACTGGTTTCTTGTAGCTGCACGTGGGCTTACTCCAGTGGCAGTGAGCAGGAGTTACTTTCTAGCTGTCGTGCATGGGCTTCTTACCTGCACTGGCTTCTCTGGTTGCAGAGCAGGGCTCTAGGGCCTGGGCCTCAGCAGTTGCAGCTCTCGGGCTCTAGAAGGCAGGCTCTGTAGCTGTGGTGCACAGGCTTATTTGTACCCTGGCACATGGAATCTTCCTGGGCCAGGGTTGGAAACATTGTCCCCTGCTTTGGCAGGTGGATTCCTGACCACTGAGCCACCAGGGAAATCCTTTATGGAACTTTTAATTATACTTCTATCTGTATTCACACAAAGCTCCTGCTTTCTTTTTGACCTCGAACTTTGTCTTTTTTTTTTTTTTTAGGAAAGAATGTCAGGAGACCAAGGGAGAAGTCAATTCTTCTAAGAAAAACTATTGTTGCAATATATATACATCCCTGCCTCCCTATTAAGGAGGGGAATATACTCCCACCCTGCCAGCCTCATTCCACCCAGGTCAACACAGAGCATCAGGCTGAGCTCCCTGTGCTATAAGGTGGCTGCCTGCCAGCTCTCTGTTTTACACATGGCAGTGCATATACGTCAGTGCTCCTCTGTCAATTTGCCTACCCTCCTCTTCCCCTTGCTGTGTCCAAGCAAGAGGTGCTGTTCTCTATGTCAGCACCTCTATTCCTGCTCTGTAAGGAGGTTCATCAGTACCATTTTTCTAGATTCCATATATATGCATTACTATAGCTCAAACAAGGTTTGATTATATAACTATTTAAAATATTCTCTTGCTAAACTAGAGGTAGGTACTTGAAAGTCAGGAATTACATCTAATTCACATAAACACAATAGTGTACATGAATCCCACAATTAAAATAATTCAAACCATTCAGTAATAGGTAGAACTAACAGAGGGGGGTTTGTTTGTTTTGCTTTGTTTGTTTTCTCAATTATACACAAGCCTCACTAGGCTTGGCAGCCTTAGAAATCTTTCTGAGTTTTTCTTATGATCTCCCTGTGCCACCCCCATCCCCACCACACACATATTTTAATGTGCTGATTCATTCCTGCCCTAAAAGAAGTTAGTTTCCTAAGGGGAAAATATCCTTACCTTTCGTTCAAGAGAAGAAAAAGACACAGAAATTTTTATCAGAAAAGTGAAGATTATACACCCACTCTTTACAAAAGAGTAGATCGGGCAAATGTCTTTTTCTAAGACTTTCCTTGGAAGTGAAATGCGAAAGGGAAGAAAGAGTGGATATCTGTTGGCAGTTCCCACAGAGAGGCCCTTCTGGCTATGAAACCTTAAAGAGACACTTTCTGGACTCAGAATGCTCAGTGGCATCAGAGAATAGATGTACATTAAGAAAGAAGGTTTTCTCAAATTTTCCTTCTGCAACTTCATTCACAAGCCCCCTCAGTTTAGACTCTTCCATCATTCCAGCAATCCGCATCTCAGAAGCATGAGGCTTTTATGAGGAAAAGAGTTGGAATATGTTCTGGCATTTATCCTGGAGAAGGAAGGCTACAGGAAGTTTCTTCCTGCTTTTTGTAGGTCCTCGTGCCATCAAGGTAAATGGCATGACCTTTCCATCAGTATTTGAAAGCTTCTATCTGGTAAGGCTCTGTGACCTATGGGCACCATCAGTTCTTTTCAGAACTGTGACTCCTCCTGATTTTCAGGTTTACTGCCTAGTGGGACGAAGACTACCGTGACACTTACGGGCAAACATGAGAAGGTAAAGACTCCCAGCACCCAAAGGAGACCACTAAATATTTCAAGAGCATTTTCCACAATTTATCAGGAGCCATGGGGAAAGGGGATAAACATATTGGGATAAAGAACAAGTGAAGTAGGGAGAGGGGAGGAGAGGGTGAGATGTGTGAAGAGTGACATGGAAACTTATATTGCCATATGTAAAATAGATAGCCCGTGGAAATTTGCTGTGTGTCTCAGGGAACTCAAACAAGGGCTCTGTATCAACCTAGAGGGGTGGGATGGGGAGGGAGATGGGAGGGAGTTTCAAGAGGGAGGGCACATATGTATACCTATGGCTGATTCATGTTGAGGTTTGACAGAAAACAACAAAATTCTGTAAGGCAATTATCCTGCAACTAAAAAAATAAATGAAAAGAAGTTGATGGTTAAAAAAAAAAATAGAACAAGTGAAGTGAAAGTCACTCAGTTGTGTCTGAATTTTTGTGACCCCATGGAGTCCATGCAATTCTCTGAGCCAGAATACTGGAGTGGGTAGCCTTTCCCTTCTCCAGGGGATCTTTCCAACCCAGGGATTGAACCCAGGTCTCCCGCATTGCAGGCAGATTCTTTACCAGCTGAGCCACAAGGGAAGCCCCTTATAAGAGCTTTTCATATTTTAACATGTATTGCAAATATCTTAGAACCACTATGATAAGCAGATTTCTTAAACTCTCCTCAACCCACAGGCACTACTCTTTCTGCTCAGAAAAGCATCTGATCAGACTAATGTTCCTCTAGTACTGAGTGTCTAAAGTACAAAGTGATTAGAGATCCTTGCAAGTCACTATCAAGACAAAAAAAAGCAAAAGAAATGAAGGTCAAAGAGAGAAATGGCTTTATTTACTCTTACCTCCTCTGAATGGACTTAACAATGGTTTCAGTTATAAAGTCTTAACCAGTAACCATTGACTAATGTGAATCAGTAAACGTGTTTGATCCCTTAGAACACTCTGTGGAATCTTCCTTCCTGCAGTATTGATCATCTAAGATAATGGGGGAATTAAAAATCTTTGAGATCAATTATTCAGAAGAAAAGAAATGCAGACCAAATGTATTACAAGTGATGGTTCCATTTTTAATTCCCCTGGATGGTTCTACTTTTTAGATACTCCTCTCTAAAGCCTTGTTAACCCATAGGAACTGAGCGTTAATGTGGATTACAATCAAACATTCCAGCACAGCACCAGTTTTCAGAAGATCCATAATCTAATCACATTTGCCAACTTTCCCTCTATCATGTCCCTATTTGACTGTCAGTCACACAGAAACCCCTGAGTTAGGCCCTTGAGTAAAAGAAGCAGCTGGTGTTTTTCAAAATATATTGAGCTGGCTAAAGAGCTGCTTCCCAAGGAGTGACACCAGGAGTCCAGAGTAAAATGCCCAGTTGATTCAGGCTGATGTCAAAATTCTAGAAGAGCCAACCCAGTGGAAAGGCAGATGAGTGTGTCACTCCTGACTCTCTGTGACCCCATAGACTTTAGCCTTCCAGTCTCCTCTGTCCTCTGAATTTTCCTGGCAAGAATACTGGAGTGCGTTACCACCTCCTTCTGCAGAGGATCGTCCAGACCCAGGGATCAAACCCGCTTTTCTTGTGTCTCCTACATTGGCGGGGAGACTTTTTTTACTACTGTGCCACCTCAGAAAGCAGGTACCACTGGGTGTATTGGTCAGCTGGTAATGTTTGCATGTACAGTGGAGAGGAGGCTCCTGTCTACAGCCAAGTGAGTGAATGAGTGAGTGAAGTCGCTCAGTTGTGTCCGACTCTTTGCGACCCCATGGACTAGCAGCTTACCAGGCTTTTCCCTCCATGGGATTCTCCAGGCAGGAGTACTGGAGTGGGGTGCCATTTCCTTCTCCAGGGGATCTTCCCGACCCAGGGATCGAACCTGGGTCTCCCGCATTCCAGGCAGACACTTTAGCTTCTGAGCCACCAGGGAATGGTGTCTACAGCCAAAGGGGCTAGAAAACGAGCCAGCTCTCGATGGGAGAGCCCTGGTGAGACATATGAATCTCTGGGGTTCCAGTCATGGTTCCGATCCTAGAGGACAGCTAGAGTTCAAAGTAGAAAATCCAGACAGATGATCATTGAGATCATAACAAAAGTAGGATACCATATGACTGGTAGAATATTCTGACCCATATGTTTAATGACTTTTAGCAAACTCGGTGTTTGGAAGGACAGGACATCTTTCCATTCATCCATCAAACATTTCTGAGCATGGACTCTGTGCCAGGTATTGGGGATTCAAAGACACACCAGTCCCAGGGAGCCCCCAGCAGATGTGACCACTCATCTGTCTCCATGCCTGGCCAACTTTCCGCCCTGGGGGGAGAAAGAGAAGCTTCTAGAAACTTACTTTCTCATGAAGTCTTCACTTGCCTTCCCTTATACCCCTACCCTTTCCTCCTGCTTTTTTCTCCTCCTTGACTCCTTTTCTTCCTTCAGATGTTCCATACCCCTGTCACCATGAACTTACCTAACTCCAGGTGTCTGGCGTCCTGGTTGAGGTTAACTGACTGACAAGTTTATTTCCTCTGGGTACTCAGTTCCGTGTACACTGGCGTGTGCATTTGCATATGCATGTGTATGTATGGACACGTGTGCGTGTGCATGCGGTTTGAGGTGAGACTGTCTCTCTAGTTGGACAGGAATATAGGGAAATTCACTTCCATAAATAAATGTGGAAGTCTGCCCTGTGTCAAACACAAAGCTAAGTACAGAGGATAACTGTACAAATATGCATGGACCTTTCTCCTGATGGTTTCTCAATTAAGCTGAAGCTGAGGGTCTGGATATGACAGACCTAATGTGAGTGTATTTTCCATAGAATAATGGGCAGACCCTGTAGTTACCGCTCTCTGTCCCATAATCCTACATAAGAGAAAGTTCTTTTTTTTTTTTTTTTCCAGAAGCGTTTAAGGGTGAAAATACATCAAATCTGACAATAATTTTAAGCAATGTTGCTTAAAAGAGCTAATGTCATGTTTACTTTTTCACGGGTATAATGTTGATTCCATCACATAATATGATATTTGCATTCAGTTCAGTTCAGTCGCTCAGTCGTGTCCGACTCTTTGCGACCCCATGAATCGCAGCACGCCAGGCCTCCCTGTCCATCACCAACTCCTGGAGTTCACTCAGATTCACGTCCATCGAGTCAGTGATGCCATCCAGCCATCTCATCCTCGGTCATCCTCTTCTCCTCCTGCCCCCAATCCCTCCCAGCATCAGAGTCTTTTCCAATGAGTCAACTCTTCGCATGAGGTGGCCAAAGTACTGGAGTTTCAGCTTTAGCATCATTCCCTCCAAAGAAATCCCAGGGCTGATCTCCTTCAGAATGGCCTGGTTGGACCTCCTTATAGAAGACCTCAAGAGTCTTCTCCAACACCACAGTTCAAAAGCATCAATTCTTTGGCACTCAGCTTTCTTCACAGTCCAGCTCTCACATCCATACATGACCACTGGAAAAACCATAGCCTTGATGGAAGGACCTTAGTCAGCAAAGTAATGTCTCTGCTTTTGAAAATGCTATCTAGGTTGGTCATAACTTTCCTTCCAAGGAGTAAGCGTCTTTTAATTTCATGGCTGCAATCCCCATCTGCAGTGACTTTGGAGCCCCAAAAAATAAAGTCTGACACTGTTTCCATATTTGCATAGATGGTTTTATTTCCCATATAGCCATGGGACTTGTAAAGGAAGGCAATCTGGATTGGGTTCCTGTTCTTTCATTTGTTAAGCAAGAGCTTAACAAATTCCCTTCCTTTTTGCGGTGCTTGAAAGACTTAGTCTGCAAGGACCCCTCTGTAGCTAATACAAGCTGCCCTGGGGTGACTCGGAAGAAGGTACAAGCCCTTGGCTTGAGGTCACACAGCTTTAAAGTATCAGGGCTTTTCATGAAACTTTAAAATCTTTTATTTACTTATTATTTGGTGGTGCTTGAAAGACTTAGTCTGCAAGGACCCCTCTGTAGCTAATACAAGCTGCTCTGGGGTGACTCGGAAGAAGGTACAAGCCCTTGGCTTGAGGTCACACAGCTTTAAAGTATCAGGGCTTTTCATGAAACTTTAAAATCTTTTATTTACTTATTATTTGGGGGCTGCACTGGTTTCTTGTAGCTGCACGTGGGCTTACTCCAGTGGCAGTGAGCAGGAGTTACTTTCTAGCTGTCGTGCATGGGCTTCTTACCTGCACTGGCTTCTCTGGTTGCAGAGCAGGGCTCTAGGGCCTGGGCCTCAGCAGTTGCAGCTCTCGGGCTCTAGAAGGCAGGCTCTGTAGCTGTGGTGCACAGGCTTATTTGTACCCTGGCACATGGAATCTTCCTGGGCCAGGGTTGGAAACATTGTCCCCTGCTTTGGCAGGTGGATTCCTGACCACTGAGCCACCAGGGAAATCCTTTATGGAACTTTTAATTATACTTCTATCTGTATTCACACAAAGCTCCTGCTTTCTTTTTGACCTCGAACTTTGTCTTTTTTTTTTTTTTTAGGAAAGAATGTCAGGAGACCAAGGGAGAAGTCAATTCTTCTAAGAAAAACTATTGTTGCACCAAAATAATGATTCCCTGAACGCTGTGTGTTACCAATCAGTCTTCTGAAGGACAATAAATGGGCAATTGCAGTTATTCACGGGGCAAAGCATTTTACTTGGAGGATTCTTAGGAGAAAGGGGTATTGACCCCATAAAAAGTAGTCAAGAATTCTCTGAGCAGCCCTGGGATTCCAAATGCTCCCCCATCAATATCACGTACCTGAGAAGTCCAAGATTCTAGACAAAGGCGCAGTCCCCACTGCAGCAAGCAGAGGGCTGGAAAGAACCTCAGAATGTCTGATTTAAGGGACAACTACTGTAAATGACATTTAAAAATTTTTCTAGTTAAAGAAGTAACATATATTCAATAAAGAAATGTGAGAAAATTTGGAAAAATCTCAAATCTAGTCAGCTGCAATCTCACAAACCAAAAGGCAAATGTGTGGTATGTTCTGCTTTTGCACTCAGCAATATAAAAGGAATGTTTTCCACTCCCATATGGTTTCTCCTAGGGCGGACTTTATAGCACTGTAGTTTGCCATCCTACATTGGTGCCATCCCTTGTTTAACCTTTCTCCTACTGCTGAGTATTTCAGTTACTTTCCCTTCTCAGGACAGCAGCCTGACAGTTCATAGCTGTTTGAAATGCTGCCCTCAGAGGTGGTGGCCTTTCCTGATGAACTCTCTCAAGTGCACCTGATGAGAAAGATAGGGACTCATTCTCCTTGAAGTTCTTGATTTTTGTTTCAGTTTAGAGTGTTAACAACACACCTCACTGCTGGTGAAACAAAAATACATGCTTTTCTAACCTAAGTCTCTTATTTACCAACCCATGGAGGGAGATTTGGGCTAGACTCAAGGACTGTTGGCATTTCACAGACAAAACCTTGAAAGTGCAGGATGGATGGAGCAAAAGAACCCTGGACTTACTATATGCTTGCAGACTTCATCTACTTTCAATTTCATTTTTTTAAAACTTTTCTCAAGGAGTTGTTCAATCGCTCAGTCGTGTCCAACTCCTTGTGACCCCATGGACTGCAGAACTCCAGGTTTCCCCTGTCCTTCACTGTCCCCCAGAGTTTGCTCAAACTCATGTCCATTGAGTTGGTGATGCTATCCAATCATCTCATCCTCTGTCATCCCCTTTTCCTCCTGCCTTTAATCTTTCCTAGCAAGGGGTCTCTGCCAATGAGTCAGCTCTTTGCATCCGGTGATCAAAGTATTGGAGTTTCAGCATCAGTCTTTCCAATGAATATTCAGGATTGATTTCTTTTAGGATTGACTGCTTTGATCTCCTTGCAGCCCAAGGGACTCTGAAGAGTCTTCTCCAGCACCACAATTTGAAAGCATCAGTTCTTCAGTGTTCAGCCTTCTTTATGGTCCAACTCTCACATCCATACATAACTACTGGAAAAACCATAACTTTGACTATATGGACCCTTGTCGGCAAAATGATGTCTCTGCTTTTTAGTATGTTGTCTAGGTTTGTCATAGTTTCTCTTCCAAGGAAGAAGCGTCTTTTAATTTCATGCCTGCAGTCGACATCTGCAATGATTTTGGAGCCCAGGAAAATAAGTCTGTCACTGTTTCCATTGTTTACCCATCTATTTGCCATGGAGTGATGGGACTGGATGCCATGATCATAGATTTTTGAATGCTGAGTTTTAAGCCAGCTTTTTTACTCAGCTCTTTCACTTTCATCAAGAGGCTCTTAGTTCCTCTTCATTTTCTGCCATAAGGGTGGTATCATCTGCATATCAAAGGTTGTTGATATTTCTGCAGTCTTGATTCCAACTTGGACTTCATCCAACCTGGCATTTCACATTATCTACTCTGCATATAATTTAACAAGCAGGGTGACAATATACAGCCTTGATATACTCCTTTCCCAATATGGAACCAGTCTGTTGTTCCATGTCCGGTTCTAACTGTTCTTTCTTGACCTGCGTGCAGGTTTCTCAGAAGACAGGTAAGGTGGTCTGGTATTCCCATCTCTTTTAAGAATTTTCCAACGTTTTTTTTGGTCCATGCAGTCAAAGGCTTTGGCATAGTCAATGAAGCAGAAATAGATATTTTTCTGGAATTCCCTTGCTTTCCCTATGATTCAGCTTAACCATCTGGAAGTTTTCAGTTCACTTGCTATTGAAGCCTAGCATGGAGAATTTTGAGCATTTGCTACTTTGCTAGCATGTGAAATAAGGGCAATCGTATGGTACTTTGAACATTCTTTGGCATTGCCCTTCTTTGGGACTGTAATGAAAACTGACCTTTTCCAGTCCTGTGGTCACTGCTGAGTTTGAGTGCAGCACTTTAACAGCATCATCTTTTAGGATTTGAAATAGCTCAGCTGGAATTCTATCACCTCCGTTAACTTTGCTCGTAGTGATGCTCCCTAAAGCCCACTTGACTTTGCACTCCAGGATGTTTGGCTCTAAGACAGTGACCACACTATCGTGGTTATCCCAGTCATTAAGAACTTTTTTGTATAGTTCTTCTGTGTATTCTTGCCACCTCTTCTTAATCTTTTCTGCTTCTGTTAGCTCCATACCATTTCTGTCCTTTATTGTGCCCATGCTTTGCATGAAATGTTCCCTTGATAGCTCTAATTTTCTTAAAGAGATTTCCAATTCTATTGTTTTCCTCTATTTCTTTGCACTGTTCACTTAAGAAGGGTCTCATCTCTCATTGTTGTTCTTCAGAACTCTGCCTTCAGATGGGTATCTTTCCTTTTCTTCTCTGCCTTTCACTTCTCTTCTTTTCTCAGCTATTGGTAAGGCCTCCTCAGACAACTATTTTCACTTCTTGTGTTTCTTTTTCTTGAGGATGTTTTTGATCACTGCCTCCTGTACAATGTTACAACCCCTGTCCATAGTTCTTCAGGCACTCTATCTATCAGATCTAATCCTTTGAATCTCTTTGTCCCTTCCACTGTATAATCACAAGGGATTTGATTTAAGTAATATCTGACTGTCCTAGTGGTTTTCCCTGTTTTCTTCAATTTAAGTCTGAATTTTGCAATAAGGAGTCCATGATCTGAGCCATCGTCAGCTCCCAATGAGCACATTACAAAATGGATGACTGTTTCGGAATTTTCTACTACTTTTTTTTATTTTAATGGTCTTTATTTTCACTTTCTGCCAGATTCCAGAGATGACAGCAGAGCTTGACTCAATGGGTGGTGTCCCGCAATGTAGAGACATTCTTGTAGGGCACATTCCTCCCATTGGAAGGAAGTACTCCTTGTGGTATTTTTCTCTGATTGGTGAGTCACTGCTCTAAGTCACTCACATCCCATCACCTTGCTTCCTTTAGGTTAGTGACAGGGAGCAGAGGATGTTAACTCAGTTCCCTTTAAGGAATCTGGTGTACACAGGCTGTGGTCCCCAGTTGATGAAACAATTGAGTAACAAAAGAAAGTGACAGTGATGGAACATAGCAAAGAATATTTAACATATGGATAACAGGAACTTCTGAAAGTGAAACATATGCAAAGATGGAAGCCAATACTAAAAGCTATAATTCAGTAAAACAACTGAAAGTTTAAAAAAAGGTTTGTGAGTGCAAAATGAAAGTGAATACACTATAACTGAGAATATCAATGTAAAATGACCAATACCAAGACATAGTTTAGTTAAATGACAAAATTAATGAAAAAGAAAAAAATCATTGGAGCAGCTAGAAATAAATGTGACTTATATAGAAAAAAAATTAAGATAGTCAAGGGAAAAAAATTTAAAGCAAGAATTTTATTTTAAGAATTTGTTTTTAATTTGGAGGCAGTTTTACTGTTCAACGTTTATTAGAAGGGTAAAAAAAACTATGTTTTCAGAGCTTCTGTTTTAGAAAATAAACTCACTCTTATGGAGAACAAAACCCAGTATTGTAGAGTTATAACTCAAAACTTTCAAAGTTATTTCCATGGCCTGTTCTCAGGAGTTAACATATATTGTGATGTAATTACAATTTCCAATGTCCTTCATTTCTGTGTAGGTTCCTGTTTCCACCTGGTATCATTTTTCCCCTGCCTTAAGGACTTCCTTCAGGCAATGAATTTTTAGCTTTTGTATGTTTGAGAAAGTCTTTGTTGAATAAGTCTAATAAAATGATGGCTCTCATAAGCTTTATCAATTTTAAAAGGTATAAATAAACGTCAGAATAGAAATAAGATGTAAATAGAGATACTACAAATATTTTTAAAGGAATATGAATAAATTTGTGCCAATATACTTAAGTATTTTCAATGAAATGGGTAAATTCTTAGAGGAAAAAACAACTTGCCAAATATTGTCTCAAGAAAAACTAGAGATATCACTTTTATGTAAAATCCTAAAAATAAGGCAAATGAATGTATATGCAAAACCAAAACAGACGCACAGATATAGAACACAAGTTGTGGTTACTGAAGGTGAAAGGGAAGGAGGGTAAGGACAAATTATGGGTATGGGATTAACAGACACCAACTATCATATATAAAATAGATAAGCAACAAGGATATACTGTGCAGCACAGGGAATTAAAGCCACTATCTTGTAATAACCTATAACAGTATAATCTGAAAAAATACTGAATCACTATTCTGTACACCCGAAACTAATATTGTAAATAAACTATACCTCAATTTTAAAAAAGAAGAACTAGAAAACTCAGCATATCTGTAGTCATTAAGGTGAAGGTGAAGTTGAAGTCGCTCAGTCGTGTCCGACTCTTTGCGACCCCATGGACTGTAGCCTCCCAGGCTCCTCCGCCCATGGGATTCTCCAGGCAAGAACACTGGAGTGGGTTGCCATTTCCTTCTCCAGGGGATTTTCCCAACCCAGGGATCAAACCCAGGTCTCCAGCATTGGAGGCAGATGCTTTAACCTCTGAGTCACCAGGAAGTTTAAAATAGTATTAAAGAAAATATCAGGGCCAGATGGCCTTTACAGATGAGTTCTATAAATAATAAAATAACATATAATTCCAGTTATAGAAAATAGAGAAAGAAGGGATATTCCTCAACTCATTTCTGAAGGTGAACACAGAATCTGGATACCAAAATCAAACAAGATAGTACCAAAAATTTTTCCGACCAATTTCATTCATGAATATAAAATTTTTTTAAAATCTTTAAATATTAGCAAGTTAAATCCTGTTGAAAACATTTTTATAGCAAATATTAAGTAAGGAAGGTCACAAAAGACTATCACACCACTACAGGTCCTGACTTCAGGGAAAAAGATGGAAAATAAGAGTATCCAGTTTTTTCACCATGATCCCATGAGGGTAAAATCCCCACCAGTTTACACCGTGAGCACCTACCCAGTTAGTCCATGGATGGCTGCCTAGAGTCAAGTGCCCTCTTTTGATGCAAAGCCCTGTTGCCATTTTTATGGAGTCTCAGAGAACATGGTCACCTATCGCTGCTCTTTCTTATGGGTAGAAACACTTCCTTCAGAAGGGGATTGTGTGTGTGTGTATGTGTGTGTGCGCACACATACATATATATGATGGGCTTCCCTGGTGGCTCAGTGGTAAAGAATTCGCCTGCCAATGCAGGAGACACAAGAGACACAGGTTCAATCCCTGGGTTGGGAAGATCCCCTGGAGAAGGAAATGGCAACCTGCTCCAGTGTTCTTGTCTGGGAAATTCCATGGATAGAAAAGCCAGGCTGGCTACAGTCCACGGGGTCGCAAAAGAGTCAGACAACTCAGTGACTAAACAACAACACATATAAAATATATATATATATATATCTTCATTATATATAAAAATATAATTATATAAAATGAAATATATATACAGTGGATTCCAAGAAAGACAGACTTTTTTTTTCCAAGGCAGCCAAACTGCAAAGCTTATAACTCAGATGTTGTGTACAGATCTTCCTTTATACCTATGGCACTAAGAAGCACAAGAGCAGGAAAGTGATGGTAAACTCATAAATCTCTGGGGTTTTTTTGAAAGTTAGTTTGTATTAATATTTATGCTGGCTGAATTTTCTATTTAATCATCTGTTATCCTCCATTCCTGTGTGGGTAACCAAGAAATTTCCAACCCATCTCTCCCCATCTTGAGAGGAACCCAGAAAGAAGCTTTGGTCTCTGCTTGACCCTGGGACAATATACAGGCTAGACGTACTTCTTTCCTGATATATCATGTGAAATGCAGGGCTGGATGAAGCACAAGCTGGAATCAAGATTGCCAGGAGAAATATCAATAACCTCAAATATGCATATGACACCACCCTTATGGCAGAAAGCTAAGAACTAAAAAGCCTCTTGATGAAAGTGAAAAAGGAGAGTGAAAAAGTTGGCTTAAAAATCAACATTCAGAAAACTAAGATCATGGCATCCACCTCCATCACTTCATGGCAAATAGATAGGGAAATAATGGAAACGATGAGAGACTTTTTTTTTTTTTTTTTTTGGCTCCAAAATCACTGCAGATGTTGACTGCAACCATGAAATTAAAAGACAGTTGCTCCCCGGAAGAAAAGCTATGGCCAACCTAGACAGTGTATTAAAAAGCAGAGACACTACATTGCCAACAAAGGTCCATCCAGTCAAGGCTATGGTTTTCTCAGTAGTCATGTATGGATGTTAGAGTTGGACTGTAAAGAAAGCTGAGCGCCAAAGAATTGATGCTTTTGAACTATGGTGTTGGAGAAGACTCTTTTTTTGAGAGTCCCTTGAACTGCCAGGAGATCCAACAAGTCTATCCTAAAGGAAATCAGTCCTGGGTACTCATTGGAGGACTGATGCTGAAGCTGAAACTCCAATACTTTGGCCACCTGATGCGAAGAACTGACTCATCTGAAAAGACCCGGATGCTGGGAAAGATTGAAAGTGGTAGGAGAAGGGGACAACAGAGGATGAGATGGTTGGATGGCATCACCGACTCAATGGACATGAGTTTGGGTAAGCTCCAGGAGTTGGTGATGTTCAGGGAAGCCTGGCGTGCTGCAGTCCATGGGATCGCAAAGAGTCGGACACGACTGAGCGGCTGAACTGATTGACTGACCCCGGGACTGGGGTGGGTCGGCACCCGCTGCGGGCCAGTTGAGGCGGCGGAGGCCACCGGCAGGAGACGCCGAAGGGGCCGCGCGATACGCAGTCGCCCGGCTCGGCCACCTCTCCTCCAGGCAGCGGCTCCTTGACGGGCTGTGTCCCGCGCATCAGCTATTTGTTTCTGTAAAGGAAGCGGAGTAGTCCCGAATCTCCTCCGCAGGAACCCACTGGGAAGAAAGGAGCTGAAGGTCCGGCAGGAGGACCCTGCGAGCCGGGCCACTAGGGGCTGCTCTTGGCCTGCGCCATCGGGAGTTCCTTTTAGAGCTGCCCGTGGCATCCGGTCCCATCACTTCATGGGAAATAGATGGGGAAACAGTGGAAACAGTGTCAGACTTTATTTGGGGGGTGCTTCAAAGTCACTGCAGATGGTGACTGCAGTCATGAAATTAAGAGACGCTTACTCCTTGGGAGAAAAGTTATGACCAACCTAGATAGCATATTCGAAAGCAGAGACATTACTTTGCCAACAAAGGTCCATCTAGTCAAGGCTATGGTTTTTCCAGTGGTCATGTATGGATGTGAGAGTTAGACTATAAAGAAGGCTGAGTGCTGAAGAATTGATGCTTTTGAACTGTGGTGTTGGAGAAGACTCTTGAGAGTCCCTTGGACTGCAAGGAGATCCAACCAGTCCATTCTGAAGATCAGCCCTGGGATTTCTTTGGAAGGAATGATGCTAAAGCTGAAACTCCAGTACTTTGGCCATCTCATGCAAAGAGTTGACTCATTGGAAAAGACTCTGATGCTGGGAGGGATTGGGGGCAGGAGGAGAAGGGGACAACTGAGGATGAGATGGCTGGATGGCATCACGGACTCGATGGATGCGAGTTTGAGTGAACTCCAGGAATTGGTGATGGACAGGGAGGCCTGGCATGCTGTGATTCATGGGGTCGCAAAGAGTCGGTCACGACTGAGCGACTGAACTGTAACTGTGAGCAAGTCAGTCCAGCCAGCCAGGCTTGTGTAGCCGCTCCATGGCAGCAAGGCTTTTCCAGGGTAGATGCCTTTTATGAGCTAAAAAGGCTTATTCCCTGCGACGTCCGCCCCAACTCTCCCCACCCCTATCTTGTGCCACACCCAAAAACCTACACTATGGGTAGACTTTTCTGGTGGTCCAGTGGTTAAGACTCTGCTCCCAATACCGGGGCTCAGCTTCCATTCTTGCTGGGATAAATAAGATCCCACATGCCCTGTGGAACAACCCCCCCACCCCCGCCCCCGCCGCTCAGCAAGAAGAAAAACAAGGGTCGGGTATGGAGTGAGGGTTTGGGGAGAGGCTAGGAGAGAGAGATTCTAGTGACTAGGAAAAATAAGGGATCCGCAGGCAAGAGAAGAAGCATTTACAGGGAAGACTTTGGCAGAGCCTCAAAGTTCCAGAGGTGTAGAGTGCAATCGGCTTCCCATGCCAGAGCTGGGAGGAACCTAGCTATCCAGGTGAACAGGGGCCCCGTCCTTACAGCCCACACGGATGGCCCTGATGGAGTCCTTCTTTTGGTAGTGGCAGTAGGGGGGCCGGGTTCCTGCCTTGGCAAAGCAGTCTGTGACGCTGACGTCGTGAGCGCTGTTGTGGCAGCTCTGCAGGGAGCCGCTGCTGGTACAGGGCACAGCTGGAGTTGTGCAGAAATCTGCTATGGTGGCCAGATCCTCGTGAATGAAGGTGTTGATCTGCTTGCATCTACCCCTGTGGATCAGCCACCGTCGCCTCATCATCACATCACAGTATCGGTGCTGTCCCCCAGGAACCCATGACCTGGGGTTATCTATGTGCCGTCTTGAGAAGGGCAGGCCTGGAGCGAAGACAGTTAGCTCCAGCAGGAGGAGGAGGAGAAGGGTCCACATCAGATTCATGTTCCCTGTGAAAGCAGGTCAGGGAAGGGTGGAGTCAAGGAGCAGGCTACGGTCCCTTTCCCTCAAGATAACTTTTTCTAAGAACTCCTGGCCCAAACACTTAATGTTCCTGATGGCCCCTGTTGGTTTATAGTCACTAAGTGTCCAACTCTTTTGTAACCCCCATGGACTATATAGCCCTCCAGGTTCCTCTTTTTATGGGCTTGTCCAAGCAAGAATACTGGAGTGGATTGCCAGGGGAATCTTCACAACCCAGGGACCAAACCTGCATCTCTTGCATTGTAGACAGGCCCCTAGCTATGCTTACTCTTGTACTCACAGAACCTACTCTTCTCACATCCCCTTTCCACTTTACCGCCGCCCTCCCCCGCACCACCCCCTCTTCTTTTCTCTGAGAAAGTGATGAGGAGAAAACAGAAGGACTTGCCAAGAAAGAAGGTGCCTTTCACCCACTCACCCCTTAATGGGTCTAACTCTCGGGTGATTTTTCTCCTTACTCGAGTAGCTAACCTAAAGATGTATCTCTCTGAAGTGTTTGCATATATCAGCCTCCTGATTCCACAGCCTATGAGTGAAGCAGGTGTCTTTGCCAAACCTTCCCTCCAGTGGGTGAGCTTAAAGGGTAATTGACAATCCATATGCCTTGCATCTTAGAAAATATTTCTACTTTCTTAAATTACTTATGACTGTTTTAAATTTTGTTTAAAAGAAAGTAGGTGTATTCAGTTCTAAGAGAGTGAACTTCATGTTTCCCTCTCAAAGTCCTCTGCCTCATGGAGGCAGAATAAAGACTCTGGCTTCTCTATGTATAAGGAGTAAGGACTAGGTGTCAGGTTCCTGTTTCTGGGTCTAATATGCCGATTCCTTTCTTGAATACCTGAGAGTCTCAGGGCAGGGCTTTTGCAGAGCAGATGACATCCATGGAGACAGATATGTCCCTCTCGGTGGTGGATATTCCTAGCAGAAATGGAACCTTCATTGCCTTCCCTCTTTCTTCTAATCCTATAGGAATTATATTATGGACATTTTCTTCCCAGACTGTAAGGGGAAGGCCATTTAGAAAACTCTCAGGTCTGTCAATGATCTTAAACAGACTGCCTCATAGGACTCATTTCATGTTTACTATTTCACACCCAGAATCTTTATCAGCATCACACAGAGTACCTATGACATCACTACAAATATGAAGAAAGAAACCTGTAGTTTGGTGCCTGTCTTTCACAAACTTGCTCTTGCAGGCGGGCCAATCACCTCATCCTACTCATCTCTAAAGTGAAGATTATAGACTAGAGATCTCTTTCAGTTCAGTCATTTTCTGTCTTTCAAGCCCTAATGAAGCATTGCTTGTGTGTATGAGCCCATGTGTGATTTTCTCTGTGTACCCTATTGGCTTATACATGTTCAGGTAGGGAGAAATATTTTGTTTGCAAATTGAGTTTCCCTTTGTGATTTGTTAATCCAATTAAATCTAATTTTTCTGAGAAACAGTTGTTAGTGAATTTAGGCAAAAAAAAAAAAATCAGTCACTTTTATGTAAAGATTATATTGTTTTTGTCTCCACAATTTAAATTTTTGTGAATGTTCTTATTGTAGGAGAAGCTTTCTGAGACTTGGGTCTGCATTTCAGTAAGGGAAGGGAAGAAATCAATGTACACACCCTCCAGAACGCCAGAATCAGCGAGGCTAGCAGACCTGATAATGGGGGGGCGGGGAGGGGGGCACCTGCAAGCTGTAGTGTAAGTAGATTTCATAGATCTTATATTGGTAATTCTCTTTGGTAGATAAGCCTCAAAAGCCTTTTGTCTATTTCAGCAACAAGGCAAGAGCTGACTAACAGCAGTCAGGAAATTGAGTTGGGATATCATAACTAGATTTCAATATCCTTTAACTTCTGCTTGATCATTAGCCAAGAAAAGAGGAACTCTCTTTTTTAGCTTTACTATCCTTAGCTCTATTCTTGTTTAATTCACACAATAGTTCTGACAAGTATGTTATTATTTACAGAGTTAACGATGTCGTGTGTTCATGGCCCTGCATAACTGGCCATATGGCTTAAAGTTCCCCACCCTCTGGTGTGTTCCACATGGCCAAGTGTCAACAGTACATAGAGCATATCATTTCTCAGAAGTAGTAGAGCTCTGATTCAAATCAAGATCCTTTCCCTGACCTTAACTTTTATTTTTATTTTTTTTAATTCATTTGGTGGTATCAGCTCTTAGTTTTGGCACCAGGGATCTAGTTCCCTTACTAGGAATCGAACCAGGGCCCCACTGGGAGTGTGGAGTCTTGCCACTGGACCACTAGGGAAGTCCCTGACCCTAACTTTCTGAAGAGGGTGTGTGGCAGGCCTCAGGACACAGAAAGGTTTAGAAATTTATTCTCCATGAAAAAAACGTGTCTTCATGTTGAGGGAAAAGCTACCTTTGTAGTGTGAAACTAACCTAGTTCTCTGAAAACAACCAATAGGAAAATGCACACTACCTAAAATTAGTAGTTGTGATTGGTGGCACCCTGCTTATTTAACTTATATGCAGAGCACATCACAAGAAACGTTGGGCTGGAAGAAGCACAAGCTGGAATCAAGATTGCTGGGAGAAATATCAATAACCTCACATATGCAGATGACACCACCCTGATGGCAGAAAGTGAAGAAGAACTAAAGAGCTTCTTGATGAAAGTGAAAGAGGAGAGTGAAAAAGTTGGCTTAAAGCTCAACATTCAGAAGACTAAGATCAAGGCATCTGGTCCCATCACTTCATGGCAAATAGATGGGGAAACAGTGGAAACAGTGTCAGACTTTATTTTTCTGGGCTCCAAAATCACTGCAGATGGTGATTGCAGCCATGAAATTAAAAGACACTTACTCCTTGGAAGGAAAGTTATGACCAACCTAGATAGCATATTCAAAAGCAAAGACATTACTTTGCCGACTAACGTCCGTCTAGTCAAGACTATGGTTTTTCCAGTAGTCATGTATGGATGTGAGAGTTGCACTGTGAAGAAGGCTGAGTGCCAAAGAATTGGCCACCTGATGAGAAGAGCTGACTCATTTGAAAAGACCCTGATGCTGGGAAAGATTGAGGGCAGGAGGAGAAGGGGACGACAGAGGATGAGATGGTTGGATGGCATCACCGACTCAATGGACATAAGTTTGGGTAAACTCCGGGAGTTGTGATGGACAGGGAGGCCTGGCGTGCTGTGGTTCATGGGGTCTCAAAGAATCAGACATGACTGAGTGACTGAAATGACTGACTGACTGATTAGTGGCAGTTACTGAACGATATGGAGACTAACCAACTAAAATTTATATGAAGAGATTCAGTGTAAGGTAGAGGTGCACAAGTGGAAAACTGTGGACAACCAATCAGGAAAATCATAGATGGGTACTCCAAATACAATTTTAAAGGTGGAGAGTGTGGTTGCAAACCAGTCATGATGTTGTGTGAGTTGCCTCTCAGGACATTTGTAGCAAGCGTGATGGGCAGTATCTGAGTGAACAGGATGTGATCAGTAGGTAGGAGAGTGAGTGAAAACCCCTGAACTATTGCCACTTTCACCAAAGTCAGGGACTGTTCCTCTCTAGTTGATCCCTTGTGGTGAAAGAGACTCAGTGCACCAACATCTCCCAACTCTTAAAGATAACACAGGAATGCGGATTTTTATGTGAATTATCCCAATTTGAAGAGTTAATATCTAAAACCCAGTATTAAATGTAAAATTGTATATGCCAATCCAGAGCAGGTTTTTGAGCCAGCTGCATCCGCTGTGACCATAGTGTATGCTTTTTAGTTCATATTATAGACATTTAAGTACAGGTCCTTCTACCCAGGGTGGTTGTCAGCATCACAGAAGGACTAAATTACATTTAATTCATTTTGATATCCTCATCTCTCATGAAAATTCTTTTCACCAAATATACATGGAAAAAAACACTTGTTTCATGATAAAAGATATTAATGCATTTTAGGCAGAACAGGATTTCTGGCAGAATCCTATTAGCACTGCACTGAGTCCTATCTAGGTCACCATTAAGTCAATGTTTACTTAAAGACATCGGTGGTAAAATAATTGCATTTCTAGATGACAGAAATATAGAAAGGCAGTAAAAATAAATAACACGGATTAATTTTCAGGGCAGACTGTACAGTACCATTTAAGGACCTAATCTAGTTTTCTAACTTAGAGGTTAGACCAGAGATTTAACATCTCTTACCTGAAGGCTCTTCCTGTCTGTACAATGTCCCACACCATCTTCTTAGCCTAGAATGCTCATTTATTCCCTAAAGTCCCTAAACTCTACTTATCCTTTATGCTGCTGCTGCTGCTAAGTCACTTCAGCCGTGTCTGACTCTGTGCGACCCCAGAGACGGCAGTCTACCAGGCTCCCCCGTCCCTGGGATTTTCCAGGCAGGAACACTGGAGTGGGTTGCCATTTCCTTCTCCAATACATGAAAGTGAAAAGTGAAAGTGAAGTTGCTCAGCCATGTCTGACTCCTAGCGACCGCATGGACTGCAGCCCACCAGGCTCCCTGCTCAAATGGACATTTCCTCTGAAAACCTTCCTATCCCTTTGTCGCCAAAGGAATGCCCCTCAAAAAATGTCTTCACACAATGTTTTTACCTCTATCACACTGTAATAAAATCATGGGTCTACCATAATTTTGATCTACTTCTCTGAGGACCAAGAGTTTGTTTCATGCATCAAGTTATACGCTATGACTTCCATTGTTCCAAGAATGCAATGTCTTATCCACTAATGGTCATTTTATAAATTAAAAAAATTTTTCCCTGTTAACAATGAGAAATGAAATGTACTAGAAAGATAAATGGTGGCTCTAAGGCAGACTGTTTTGTAGAAAATAGCACAGATTAAAAAGAATGCTGGAATTCAAGCTCTAGCTTGGAATCCCCTCTATGATACTAAATGTTCATTCTCTGGTAGACTTTATAGACTTTCTTTTAAGTGTTTTAGGTTATGCTACTTCACAGGGAGTGAGAGCACAAATCAGGCAAGGGTAAAAACAAAAGAAAGTGAATTCAGTGCATGGGAAGCAGGAAAAAAAAAATGACAACAAGAACAGAAACTCATAGATGCAAACTAATTGCTTATAGGATTTTGTGCGATGAGAAATTCAGAGCGCAAGTTTCCAGCACAGGGAGGTGAGGAGATAAAGAACATTTGGGTGAGAGGGAACCAGGACGATTACTAAAATTAAAAGCAGAGATCGGAGTTCCTCTGGTGCAAACAAGCCTCCCTGGCTCTTATTTGCTGACTACTGGGCCTGCCTTTATGTACTTGAGTCTTTCAATGTGTTGCCCCCAAGCTGAGTTATAAAATCTAAGGCCATTCTGCAGCCAGTGATACTTTTTATCTGAAAGTCCAGACCCAGTGGCAGAGCTGTGCCCTGCACAGGATGCCTAGAATTAGGTTTCCTATGAGAGGAGCAGCAGTGGTGTGTCCCTGGGGACATGCGGATTGGCAAATGATGAGACAAAGAGGCTCATTGCATAAGTGCCAGTCTGTGGGTTTCCTCATGCCCTCGACTCAGAACCCTCATGCTTCTGCTGGCCCCACCCACAGGGACTGCTCTATATCTCCAGTCCCAAGGATGGGGGAACACCAGCTGCGCCCGAGCCCCAGGACCATCAGCTGGATCTGTTCTCACAGGAGCTATAGCAGAGGTACTGGGTAAGACAAGGAGCCCTAGAGCTGAAGTTAGTGCCCAGGGCACAGGACAGACTTCGGGATGAGGAGAAAGGAGCTAGAAACACAGTGACAGCCGGGGTCTGCTGGGTGAGTGAGGAGGGACTGTATTACTAGTTGCCGGGATGCAAAATATACCCTTCTTTTCACAGGAAACATGGTTCCAATACAGCAGGATTCTCGGCTTTGTCTCATTTTGCTGCTGGCGCTCTTGGGAATGGTGATCTCACTCCATGCCCCACCTGGTACTTTAACCTGGGCTCAGTGGTTTGAGATTCAGCACATAAATATGGCCCACCCTCAGTGCAATGCCGCAATGCGAGTGGTTAACCGTTACAGAATGGTATGTAAAGATATAAATACTTTTCTCCACAAAACATTTGCTTATGTAGCTGGTATTTGTAACACCCCAAATGTAAACTGCTCTCAACCACACAAGATGAACTGTCATAATAGCTCAGTCCAAGTGCCTATAACCTACTGCAACCTCACCAGACATGCATTGAATTACACAAACTGCAGTTACCAACAGACATCGGCACAGAAGATCTTCATCATTGCCTGTGAGAAAAGATCATCCCGGGACAGTCCCAGCTACCCTGTGGTTCCAGTTCACTTGGATAAGATCATCTAGATTTGGGGTCAGCACTTTGGCCCATGCTCACCTGCCAAGCCCCATGATCATAGCTGCAGTCCTATCCCCCAGTCTTCCCGGGATATCAGCATCATTCCTCACGGCACCAGCCGCCTGTGCCCTTTAAGCTTTGCTCAGCTGAAGCTACACATGTACCCACAATAAACTTTACAACATTACACACAAGGCTCTGTGTGTCTGCTTGTGCCCTTCTGTCATGTGGCTACATCCTGGTCTAGAGGCGTTTCTCCTTCTCAACGGAGATTTGTGGGAAAACAAGAGACAAGGATAAAAGGTTCCTGTGTCTTGAAGTTGTGCAGAGTTTTCCTTCTCTCTGCTGTATGGCAGGAAACTGAGGCTTCCATTCATAGCTGACTATTTCAATACCAGGAGGCACAGAGTCCTCAGTAACTAGAAACAAATGTATTTTATTCTGATCTAAGAATCATACACTAAATGATAGCAGTAAACTATATGGTGTAAAAATGAAAAGAAAGGGGAATATCATAATTGTGATAAGACCAAAAGAAAAAAGCAAATTTTAGTCTCAGAGATCCATTTTTAAATAAGTATATCAAATCTTCAGATATGTATGGTCACCCTAGGGGTGGATCCAGAGTTTGAGTCTAATGTGGAATGATATACAGTGTTCGGGTAGTACATGATCAGATTCTAGTACTACCTGGAAAAGGGGTGACACTGTTTTCTGAGAACTTCTATGTCCTGGAGGAGGGCGCAGCCTGTCATGTGGTAGAGAAGGTGAGGAAGGAGACCTGGAATGGGGCCCACTCCCAAGGATGGGTCAGTGGCTCGTTCACATTCAGGTTAGGAAGGGGCACAGGCTCCAGGACTCTGGAAACAGACTGACAGAAAAGGAGGCAGATAATGACAGCCCCTACTCTCCCTCCATCACAGAGCTGCAGTGAGGAATCAGCGAGGAATAGGAAGGGACAGCTCCTCACACACTGGGGTCAGGCACAGCCTTCAGGGGATTGCTCAGGAGACAGGCTGAATCTTTTGCAGGACTTCACTCAGAATAAAACAGAGGTGGCTTGTCATCAAATCTGTACCTCTGTCCTTGAGTCTGGTGTTCCTGACTTCCTTTATATCAGCTCCTTTTCCAGGTCCAGATATATAGCAGTTTCCTTTCTTCCCACCCCCCACAGGATCATTCATTCTTGCTCTTGGTGGTACTACACACACCAGCTGCACTTGAGCATCTTCTCTGGAGACGCCATCGGAAGATTTGTTCCTTTGGTTGGAGTTATTGCATGGAGACCCTAGGTTTGGAAAATTCTGGGGCTCAGCAGAAACCACTGACTTCAGATTAATAAACAGTGGAAAGACATGATCTCACTCTTCTAAATGCTTTGGAGTAACAGGAGGAGGAGTTGGAATACTGCAAGGCTGGAGTCACATTGGCCACGATGCAGGATTCAGTGAACCTTCCTTGTCTCTGCAGATCATGTGTCTCTTCCCAGACATGGACACAGCATCTCCAACAGTTAACTCAGCTGCTCCGTCACTCTCTGCCTTGTGTCGTCTTCCCGTCTCCCATCACTCATTCCTTCATTCACGCAACAGACAACCGATGTGCATGTATTGTCTTCTAGGTAGTTTTCTAAGGTCGTGCAGGTGCAATATAAACAAAGACACACTTTTGCCCTTATGGTGCCTATTCTACTGGGAAGAATTGAACTTACAAAATTATTTTTTTCAGGTGATAAGTGTCAGGGAGGAAAACTATACTGAGGAATACAATGTATAGCCATCTCTCAGTATCTTCAGGGAATTGGTTCCTGAGCCCAGAAGATATCAAAATTCACAGATGCTCAAGTCCCTTATTAAAAAAGGGTAGTACTGTTGGCGTTCCACATCCACGGGTCTCATATCTATGCAGTAGCCCGCCTGTAGTGGGTCTCAGTTAGTTCATAGAAATCAGTCTGCAGTGTGGTTGTCAGGGACCCAAAAAGGAGTAAATTCTGAGCAATATGAGAAGTTGGTCATTCAGAAACTAAGGGAGTAGTCATACCGAGAGAGAGAGAGCTTTCAAAGGGCCAGACATGAATGTAGATTGGTCATGTTAGAAACATTAAAATTAGTCTTTCAGGACAAGAGCATTTTAATCACGAGCATTAATGATAGAGGTAAATGAGGCTCAGGTGCTTCATACCTGTGACGATACAGGTAAAGAGCAATTTCTTATGGGGTACCAATGGAGTATGTCAGATACTCTAGTAATGTGACCTGAAGATGAGTCTGCCATCTGTGCAGGAACTGTGGGACAGTCAGGAACTCGTGCTACCCGGGCCAAATCCCAGAGGCAAGGGATAAGGTAATGGCAACACAGCAGAAGAAAAAGTGTAGATTTGGGATTATGTTTTCAACTTCAAATGATCAGATTTCAATGAAGGATTCCAAGTGGAGGGAGAGGGGAACAGAGGAGACTTCCTCGTGTCAGGAAAATGTACCTTCATCCTCTCAGGAAGCCCCTATTGTTCTCCCTCCCTGAGGCCATGCTCTCCCTCCTGCCCTTAGGCTTCCCCACCCTCTTCCAGCTATTTCCCTGTTCCTCAGCTTCCCCAGTTCCTGTGCTGAAGATTGGGTTGCGGTCAGAGGGAGGTAGTGTCCCTAAAGCTTAAAAGTAGCCCATCTTTCCTAGGAGGCATGAGGATTCAACGCAGAGCAAGGAAGATTCTGTGCTCTGTGATGATGAATCCGTGGCTTGGCTTCCACCACCCTCTGTGATAGACATTCAAGATCTGGCTGCATTAAACCTGAGGCCAGCAGCACAGTGGCCACTATTAGAAAAATTAATTGTCCACATCAGCATATTCCAAGGACACGTTCCTTGAGTCCACTTCTCTTCCCTAAGCCTCCATTTCCAATTTTGTAAAATGCTCACAATAGTACCCAATCTGAAAGAAGTCTTGGAGAAGTGAAAGTCATTAGTGGTTGCAACACACTCTGTAAGGTCCAGCATGAAGCGAACAGGCAGTTCACATTGTTACTGCTTGTGCTTTTTTATGTTCTAACGTCAGGAACATTGCAAAGCAAGTTCCTCTGGAGGGTACAAAGAGGGTTGTCTCAAATGACCCTCAGATCAGAGCAAGGAGGTCCCAGGGTCAGGCCGGGAGATGTGAGAGGAGAGGAATCTGATCTAAACCGAGTGGTTGGTTTTTGTCTGTAACTGAGATTTTACGCACTGTGTTTCCATTTGAATCACATAAGGGAGAGAGACGGTGACAACATGAAGGGACCTGGAGGGTATTACGTTTGGTGAAACGGCAGACAGTGAAAGACAAATACTGTATGATTTCACTTATATGTGGAATCTAAACAGGAAATGAGCAAGCATAACAAAACAGAATCAGAATCATAGATACAGAGGACAAACAGGTGTTTGCCAGAGGGGAGTGCAGTGAGGAAATGAAAGAGCAAGGTGAGGGAGATTAAGAGGTACAAAATTCTAGTTAGAAAACAAGTGAGTCTTGGGAACACATTTACAGTGTGGGGAATATAGTCAAAAATTATGTAGTATCTTTGGTAACAGATGACAACTAGATGTCATGGTGTTCATTTTGAAATGTATAGAAATATTGAATCACTCTGCTGTGTATCAGGAACTAACAGTGTTGTAGGTCAATTATACTTCACAAACGAACAAATGAAACAAACTCATAGAAAGTGATTAGCTTAGTGGTTACCAGAGGTAGGGGATGAAAGGGAGGATGAATGGGATGAAGATAGTCAATCTTCATCTTCAGGTTAAACTATTTTCAGGTCAAAAGATAAATAAGTCCTACAGCTGGAATGCATATGATAGATACAATTAACACTGCTGTATGCTACATATGAAAGTCGCTAAGTCGCAAATCCTAAGAGTTCTCATAAAAAGGACAATTTTTTCTATTTCTTTAATTTTGTGTGTATATGAGATAATGAATGTTCACTAAACTTATTGTGATAATCACTTCATCGTGCTTGTAGGTCAAATCATTATGCTGTACACCTGAAACTTATGTAGTGCTGTATGTCAATTGTATCTCAATAAAATTTGAAGAAGTAAAAAAGAGTGAGGCAAGGAGTAGGGAAGAGAGCACAGAAATCCTGTTCTCATCCCCAGTTCAAGTTACCTATGAAACACAGCCTTTTTTGAAACTAAAACTTCACTTATGTTATTAAACATAACTGTTTAATGGATAACTGCTATTTGTGTCTGAAGTCTGAGTTATAATAATTTCATAAGGACAATGCCTACTTCAAAATGCTTAGTATTTCAAGGTATATTGAACTCAAAACTGGTGACATGAGAGAACTTAGTGAACAGGAACAGCAGGGTGATTAAAATGGACAAGAATACTGAGTAGATCAAATCGTTCACACATTCCACTGAGTTAAAAAATGCGACCCATGGCACACCATATGGACATTACCAAATCTGGCACAAGACACCAGGACCCAGCTATACCAGGCTAGTGCACTTCCAAACTTACCAGAAATTCAGTCTCGCCTGGAAGGTGAAATTTGTCTGGAGGGGAATCAAGAGCCTTAGTGGCAACTGATAGTGAGAAAGAATTCTTCGTTTCCTTTTTAACAAAATGTGAGAGCTTTTTGCCACAGTTCTTTCATTGTGAGCAGTTATCTCAAAAACAGAGATTCAAAACCAAGTGGAGGATTAAATAAATTCATTCATTCATTCATCTATTTTAATACTCTCTACACCTTCCCCAGATTTTGACCAGCTTCTGACCTACAGGGTCCTCCACAGCTTTGACTGTTCAGGAGTTCCTCCGGTCACAATGGTGTGCTGAAGGCCCTTCCCTCCACTTGGCCTTGCTGCTGATGTCCTAACAATCTGAAAGAGCAGTTACACTGTCCCGAGAAACAAAGAACTGTTATGGCTTAATGTGCAGCTTATCAGAACTCTGATGATGAAAAGAAAACCGAAGTTTACCTCTCTTTCTCCATTTCCGTCTCTCCAAGATCCTGGTGCACACATCAGGCAAATTTCTCTCACATTTTTTTTAAGGTGACTGCAACAACTGCAAACATTATACCACCTCAGGAATAAGTCCGGCAGAAGATAGCCCTGTCTTCAACTGCCAACATTTCCATCAAATATATCTGGTTGTGTAAAAGGTTGACCTCATAATCAACTCCTGTGATCTGAGAAATGGAATGCATGTACTGATTAGGTCAAGAATGGTTGAAGGACCCTCATGGTCCCACAAACCATTTTCCAGTATCTATTAGGGTCTTACCTGTCAAACCATTTACCTATGTGAGGCCAGATTCTCTTTACATAATTTAGCAAAACATCATAGTACAATGGATGAATGCCAAAGCAGATATAGAATCCAACTGTCCACACAGAGTCAGCCAGTAAAGAAAATGTGAAACAACGGTATTCTCCTTATAAATATTTTTTTTGTTTTAGAAAATAGGCTTTAAAAAAAATACATGATATATATCAACATTTAATGATCCACTATTGCTATTATTAAATGAATTTTGAGTTAATGATTAATCATTCTAAAATGTCTTGGTCCTAATTTCTAATAAGGTAAATATGTATGGATATAATCAACATAAACAAAAGCTCTTTGCTATTCTCAATAACTGTTGTTTATTTTTTAAATATTTATTTATTTAGGCTGCACTGGGTCTTATTTGCACATGGGATTTGCACATCTTATTTGCACATGGGATCTTCCCTCTTTAGTTGTAGCAGATCTTTAGTGTAACATGCAAACTCTTAATTGCAGCATATGGGAATTAGTTCCTTGACCAGGGATCAAACCCAGGACCCCTGCAGTGGGAGCACAGAGTCTTAACAATTGAGCTACCAGGGAAGTTCCTTCAATAACTTTTAGTGATACTGAGAGCAAACATTTTGAGTCCTGCTGTTATGGAATACTGGGGAGAGGTTGGGGTGTGTGGCCAAGGTGAGGTTGTCCCATTCTGAAACCTGGGTTCATACCCACCCTGCTGCTCTCCCATAACATTTTGTGAGGCCAGATATCCAACCATGATTTTTCTGGTACCAAGCTATTATTCTAGGCAGTGGGAGGAGGATATTGGTTGTAGCTGATCTATCAAAACAAAAAATGGTGTTTGGTCAGTCATCATGACTTCTGCAGAGTCTCAAAATGGGGACTGTTTTACTGAGAGGGCAAATGAAGTTGAATTCAGAGGGCACTTTCCATGGTCTTTATTAAGATACCTCAGAAGAAACTAAGGCACGGTGGTGATCACCGATACCTAGTTTTTCTGTTCCACTCAGTCACAAAGTGAATCTTGCCTATGCCTTTGTTGCATTTAGAAAACTACAGAATTTGGGAACTCAGGAGTCAGCACTTCCAAATCTTCCTTCAGGTGATTCTGTCATCACCTGTTCCCACCCTGGCATTTGGGACTCACTTTAGCTGACTCTGACTTCATAAGCCTATGATGGAAATTGATAGTGTCTCGATACTGGGGCGATTTCAAGATGAGAGGAAGTGGAGGTACCATTTGCCTTGGGAACCCAAGACAACTCCAGCTATAAATACTTCTAATCAGGGACCTGCATCTTAGCATAAGCCTGTGTTAACTTGACCCCATCATCACCTGAGTGCACACGATTAACCTACTGTCTTTTGATATTTTCCCATTGAATAAAGGGAGAAATGATCAAAGGTTTTGGCTGAGACCCACTATGTGAAATAGAAAGCCTCAGTTCATTGTACTTGGGCCTAAAACAGTCAGATGGTTAAGTAAATTTTTTGAATGAATATAAATATAAATATAATTCATAAATATGAATATAAATATATTCCTATAAATGCCTTTTATTAAGGAAACAACATTTTTATCTTGGAAACAAAACCCTGATAAAGCAGATATTTCAGCCTGGATGATATGCCCTCCTTAAACAAGAGACTCAGAGGCAACCTACATGGATGACACTTACCTTAAACCTACTAGGCATCCTGCCTCCCTCTAAGGAACAGCCACAATGACAGAGAACATCAAGCTCTGTTTCTACCTGCTATTTTGTAACTCTCAGGGCCCCAGTATTATCTCTAAAATGGGGATAATTATATCTGCCTGATGGAATATTGTGAGGGTCGATTTAAATTTTAAAATTCTTTTACAAATGAGAAGATTCAATAAGATCTTAAATATGTTCAGTGTGAACATAAAATAAGTTATCTATCCTGGTATCTTAGTTTGTGTTTAGTCGCTCAGTCGTGTCCGACTCCTTGCGACCACATGGACTGGGGCCCGCCAGACTCCTCTGTCCATGGGGATTCTCCAGGCAAGAATACTGGAGTGGGTTGCCATACCCTCCCTCCAGGAGATCTTCCCAACCAAGAGATCAAACCTAGGTCTCCCACATTGCAGGCGGATTCTTTACCATCGGAGCCACCAGGGAAGCCCAGTATCTTAGTTTATCCTCCATATATAAACATGGTTATTATTTTAATGCTCTCCAGTATCAAAAGACCAAAATTTAGCACTTTCTTAGTGCAGTGGGCAGTGCGTCAATCTCATAAAAGACCAAAGTTTGACCCGATTGATACTGACTCCTCAGATTCCTGTTACAAGAAAAATCAACCGAATTGTGCCAAAAATATTCACTTTTCCCAGGCTTCACTAGGTTCAGCAACACCATGTGTATTTGGAAGGGTTTTCTGTTGTCAAGCCACAGCATCTCCCACCCTACACCCACACAGGAGCTTCAGAACATAAGGCCCTAGGAACACCCATAGTATCTGGGGTAACTCACCAATAGCACGGGCATTATAAATAAACACATGATGCTTAATATTGCTGCTTTATTCCACTATATTCATTCCAATTTGTTTATACTAGTAGAACTTTGAAAATAAACAGAATATCCTTAATATGGGGCTGTATAAAATACAATAGTATATACTTACAAAGGAATACTATTCAACCATTAAATAGAAGAGGCTTCCCATTTGGCACTAGTGGTAAAGAACCCACCCGCCAATGCAGGAGACTTAAGAGATGGGGGTTTGATCACTGGGTTGGGAAGATCCCCTGGAAAAGAGCATGGCAAACCACCCCAGTGTTCTTGCCTCGAGAATCCCATGGACAGAGGAGCCTGGGGGGCTACAGTACATAGGGTGTCAAAGAGTTGGACAACTGAAGCAACCAGTACATTAAATAGAATGAGGAACACTCTTGCCAGGCATGGAATATGTCCAAAATATATTGTCAGTGGGAAAGAGATATTCAATGTAGAACACTGAATATAAAATGTTACTACTTATGGGGGGAGGTGGGGAAGAGGCATCTATCCACATGTCAACAAACTTGTAAATGTGTGTAACATGTAGATGATATAAAGACTGTAGAAGTATAGCCAAAAAACTGAAAAATTATTGCGTCTGGAAAATAAAATTTGGACCTATTAGACAAGAACCAGAGGACAATATTCTTTTTACTAGATTTGCTCTCTTAATATGTTTGAATTTACATCTGTCGTTTACACGCATCTGTGTTTTTAAAGGAAAAAGTCAAATAGACTACTTCACTACAGCCCCTTCTCAGTCGAGTAAGGAGGGGTCCCTAGAAAGCTCAAACAAAGCTTTCTATTCGTTTTGAAATCAAAAGCTCAAACAAAGCTTTCTATTTGTTTTCAAAGCTCATAACTCATATTTATGAAATAAAACATAAACTACCATGGTGATGCAGCCCAGAGCTGACCTCGGAAAACCCAGCTGGGAAGCTGCAGATATTCCCTCCTTCCTCCACCTGCCTCCTTCAGCACATCAGCCTCCTTCGTGATGGAGAGTTCCTGGTACACAGTAGGCGCTCATAATCTGAAACCTACTTGCTTACAATCCTGAGGTTTTCCTCAGTGATTAAAAGAGGCTTTTGAAAGTTCGAAGCCAAGTCGAAGAACCAGAACGTCATTAAAAGTTCTGGTCCCGCTCGGCCCACGAGTGCCAGGCCGTGGGAGCGCAAAGGCGCTGAGCCCGCCTGTGGGGTCTCCGCAGCTCCAGGCCCCCGCCTCTTCTAGCAGAGCTTCCTCCTCAGGCTGTGCTTGCAAGTCTAGGGTTGGTTTCTAAGAAGGAAGCGGAGGCCCTATGGGTAGAGCATCGAAACCCCTATCAGGAGCCCTTGATCTGCGCCTCAGTGGCGGAAGCTCTGCGGGTGAAGACTCGAAGGAAAACGCTGTGGGTCCGGTCACCCGGGCCTTGGGTGAGCGCCATCGGAGTTCCATTAGAGCTGCCGAGGGCCGATCGATCAGTGAGCCCAGAGAACATCATCCCAGGGAGGGAACATGACTTTCCCGTATAGATGCACACCATCCTATCAGCACAGACGCGCGCACGCAAGAACTTGCTGACTCTCCGGGTCCCTGTGTCCTTCAATCCCGCCCGGGAAGAGGGCGAGGAATTCGAGGAACCGGGGAAAACCAGCCAAGAAAACGGGCCAGGCTGGAGCGAGGCGCAAGCCCAGCGCAGAATTTCGCAGCAGCTCCTGCCCTCTGCTGGCGGAAGGCGGATTTACGCTGTGAGAGAGGCAGCTGCGTGGGGTCAGCGAGGGGTGCGGATTTGGGAGCGGAAGCATATGAACGGACTGGGGATCCCCACAGATAAGAAGGGGCTTGTATCGCAGCACATGTCCTACTAGGAAAGGGGGAGTCTATACCAGCCCCCCATTTGACCTCGTGGGTAACCGGCGTGGAGCTTTAGTTGCGCAATAGATGGTAGAGGCGGGGATGGAGCCGCTATCCATCAGTGACCTTGGCATCTTAAGACTGTTGTGTAGTGGCAATTGATTTGAGGAGCCTTATTCAGCACACATTTCTTGAGTACCTATGTGTGAGACGCTGTTAGAGGTATGTGGGAGTCATCAGAGAATACAGCAGACAGAGAGAGAGAGAGAATAAACATAATAAAGTGTGCAAGCTGTATAGACGGGATGATGAGCTCTGTGGGGAAAATACAGCAAGAAGGACAATGAGGCGAAGCTATCAGTAACATTTTAAAATAAGGGTCATGAAGAGCCAGGAGACAGCGGTGTCCCAGACCCAACATGCAGATTGACAGGTCTGTCTTGAGGGCACCAGGACTGATCTTAAAGGCTTTTCACGCTTGTTTCTGTCACAAGAAGCCCCACTGCCAGGTCAGAATCTTCAAGGAGGGAGTGATTGGCCATACTTGAAGCTGCTGAGCCTGGAGAATCAACTCGGTTGGGGTGGGGAGGTCTCATTTCAAGAGCAAGGAGTGGCCCCTAACTTCTACTTATGGAGCTAAGGAGTCAGTTGAGGAGACTGACAAAGTTCTCGGCCTGGAAGAAGACTGTCTTGTCCAGGTGTGAGTCGGAAAAGGATCTGAGCCGTGTTCTCTGTCCTAGAGGAGGAAATGAGGAGACAGAGAGTAGCGGATCTCTATCTGGCTTCCCCCAACCTACCAGTCCTTCTTGCCTCAGACCCCAGACCCCCAGCGCTCTCCCCTTCTCTTTTTCCTCCCTTGTCTGAGCACTCACGTGATAGGCTCACTTTGTCTTACCTTCCTTTGTCTTGTGCATCCAGTTCAAGCTCCTCCCTCTTCTCTACCCACTACCTTGACTCTGCACATTCAGTTGATTACCTGAAATAAAATAATCATAATATATATACATACATGTGTGTATATGTGATGGTTAATTTTCTGTCAACTTGGCTGGCCCATGGGGTGCCCAGATGTTCAGTCAAACCCTATCCTGGGTATTTCTGTGATGGTGGTTTTCGATGAGATTAATATTTAAACTGGTAGACTAGGGGGACTTCCCTGGTGGTCCAGTGGCTAAGACTTGGTGCTCCCAGTGCAGGGGGCCCAGGTTTGATCACTGGTCAGGGAACTAGATCCCACATGCTGCAACTAAGAGTCTACATGCTTCACCTAAAGAGCCCGCATGCCATAACAAAGACTGACAATCCCATGTGCCCCAACTAAGACCTGGCATGGCCATATAAATAAAAATAAATATTTAGAAAATTAAAAATTGGTAGACTCAGTGAAACAGATTCCTCACCCTAACGTGCTGCTAAGTCGCTTCAGTCGTGTCCGACTCTGTGCGACCCCACAGACGGCAGCCCACCAGGCTCCGCCGTCCCTGGGATTCTCCAGGCAAGAACGCTGGAGTGGGTTGCCATTTCCTTCTCCAATGCATGAAAGTGAAAAGTGAAAGTGAAGTCGCTCAGTCGTGTCCGACTCTTAGCGACCCCATGGACTGCAGCCCACCAGGCTCCTCCATCCATGGGATTTTCCAGGCAAGAGTGCTAGAGTGGGGTGCCATTGCCTTCTCCACCCTAACGTGGGTGGCCCTTTTCCAGTCAGGTGAAGGCCTGAATAGTTTTCTGTCAGTCAGCATACATTAGCAGAGTAGTTCCATTTTGGGCTGTCTCCAGCGAGGTTTACCAGTCTCTGGTCTAATAGGAAAGCAAAAGGCCTGCAACTCATTAAACCTAAAAGGAACCTTTGATGGGTGCTATGCATTTTAAAATATCTCTGCATCACTCACAATTTTTATGACTTATGGTGTGCTGAAAATAAAGGCAAAATATGTTGAAACTAATAAGAAAGCCACCACCTCTTTGATGTACCCATTTCATACATGGCAGTTGGAATTAAGCCTCCCAATAAGGCTGCCTAATAGGTAACACTCCCTACATTTTCTAGTGTTTTCTCACCTGTACTCAAGACCCAGCATGACCCACTGGTAGACCTAGGATGTCTATGGACAGTATCCAGAAGGAATTTTACTGTTTCTCTTATAGATAAGGGAAGGTAAGCTCCTTGACTGAGGTCTCATGGTTGGTGAGGGGCAGAGCTGTGAGTCAAACTTTGTTCTCTGTTTTTAAAAAGCCATGCACTTTAACAGACAAACAAGCTTGTTCCTCTCACATAAGACCAAGAGGAAGCATGGGATGATATCCCACACAGGAAAATATCCTGACTTTGGAGGAAGAACATCCCTTAACAATTAAGAGCCCCAAAATTCCTCTGAATGGCAGCAAAGGGAAAGCCTTAACTGCTAAAAATTATCAGCAGTAACGTCTATTATTGAGAAACAAGTGAAATAGCTCAAACGGAGAAGCCAGACAATTAGGACATAGACCCAGGTAAGCCTGACTTTATCTCAAGCTTTCCCAGACATCAGATATCCTGCATGATAGCGCCATTCCAACTGCATGATTCATTAATATTTCCCTTTTATCAACTCAGTTTTTACACAATTTTGTTCTAAGCAATAATACATATGAAAACACAGATTTGACACACTGATTATTCATCACATTAAAATAAACCCCTAACAATTAACACCTTAAATATTTCTCTGTGTACTCCTTGACATCAGTGAGCTCACTTCTCACCAATTGTACACGTTTCATATTTTTACAAACAGCTGTACCTTGAGGTTAAGTGAAAAATTCTACCTGGAAAAATGCTTTCACAGAAGAATAAAAAACTCAAAAACCCAAGCACAGTAGGAAAAAATGAACCCCCAAATCAAAGACTTGGTCATATTTAGTCAACTCTGTTCAAAAGAAAAGCTACTCCAACAGTGTTCATAATTATAAAATGTTATTACCACAGTCCTTTCATTGCCAGCAAGCAGTGTTCATTGTTGCCCCCATAACAGCCACTGCATTAGGAAAGCTGTGTCCAGGAACATATTAACAGTTGGTAACTCCCTATCAGCAGGTTAAGAGCACACATTGCAAGAGCTCCTTAGGGCTGAAGAAATTTCAAGTACTGAAAATCAAGATGGCTTTGAGAAACCCTGTGGCCAAAGCCCTCAACAGTTGTTTTTACCTCAATGCAAAAGACCTTTTTCCCAAGACTATATCTTACAATGTCTCCCAACTACAAATGATAGCATAATGACACTGGCTGCTAATTCAGTGGCTGTTGTAACACGGATGGGGCGATTAAGCTAATGAAATAACAGAATGAGCTCATTATTTAGCAGTCTTTTGATACTAAAGAAAAATCATGCTGAGAATTCCAGTTTAATTATGGGTTTGTATTAATCCCTTTTCAAATAAACAAATCCTCAGCCCAAGCTCTTTCTTGTCAACTGAATCATTTGGGTTTGATTTGAAGGAAATGAAGGGCAGTTAAAAATGTGCAGAGAAAATCTATAGAAGAAACTATCAGAAAATATGTTTGGGGATGTTCTCTGAACACAATCTAAAGAAGAATGGTCAAGGACCAGGCAGATTATCAGCCAGACTCCTCTTGGGACACTTAACAAGTCTGATGGCTCATAAATCCAAATGTGTGCAGGAGTCGGATAGGTACCATCCCTGAGTGAACAGACAGAATGGGAGTCAGGAGGGAGGAATGGAGCCAGGGAAGACTTCTTGAGCTTTTTAGAAGTGGCTGTTTCTACTCAGCTCTAGCTGATGGTTACACGGGCACACTTCAAGGCTCTTTTAAGGTAAGCCAAGGATCATACTTTCTATATGAAAATCTCTCTTTGGAAAGGTTATCATTGACTCCAAAAATTATTTAAAACATTAAAAAATAACATCAACAACAAAACCCACTGACTAAGCCAATCAGATCTGCTTTTGAACCAGACAGATCCCTATAACTGAAATATATGGATTTGCCTCATATTATAGACACTTGAGTACCCTTGTGGCTCAGCTGGTAAAGAATCTGCCTGCAATGCGGGAGACCTGGGTTTAATCCCTGGGTTGGGAAGATCCCCTGGAGAAGGGAAAGGCTACCCACTCCAGTATTCTGGCCTAGAGAATTCCATGGAGGTTGCAAAGAGTTGGACACAACTGAGCGACTTTCACTTTCACTTTCTACAGCCTTGCTGCCCACTGAGATTCTAAATCATTCCAGAAGGGTTACGTTATTCTTAATTCACTTTTATACCCTTTCCACCTATAAAAGCTGGTTTTAGAAAAGGCAGAGGAACCAGAGATCGAATTGTCAACATCCTCTGAATCATCGAAAAAGCAAGAGAGTTCCAGAAAAACATCTCTTTCTGCTTTATTGACTATGCCAAAGCCTTTGACCGTGTGGATCACAGTAAACTGTGGAAAATTCCTCAAGAGATGGGAATACCAGACCACCTGACTGGCCTCTTGAAAAATCTGTATGCAGGTCAGGAAACAACTAGAACTTAGAAAAAGTTAGAACTGGACATGGAACAACAGACTGGTTCCAAATAGGAAAAGGAGTACATCAAGGCTGTATATTGTCACCCTGCTTGCTGCTGCTAAGTCGCTTCAGTCGTGTTTGATTCTGTGCGACCTCATAGACAGCAGCCCACCAGGCTCCCCCGTCCCTGGGATTCTCCAGGCAAGCACACTGGAGTGGGTTGCCATTTCCTTCTCCAATGCATGAAAGTGAAAAGTGAAAGTGAAGTCGCTCAGTTGTGTCCGACTCTTAGCGACCCCATGGACTGCAGCCCACCAGGCTCCTCCGTCCATGAGATTTTCCAGGCAAGAGTACTGGAGTGGGGTGCCATTGCCTTCTCCGTCACCCTGCTTATTTAACTTATATGCAGAGTACATCATGAGAAATGCTGGGCTGGATGAAGCACAAGCTAGANTGTGGTGTTGGAGAAGACTCTTGAGAGTCCCTTGGACTGCAAGGAAATCCAACCAGTCCATCCTAAAGGAGATCAGTCCTGTATGTTCATTGGAGGGACTGATGCTGAAGCTGAAAATCCAATACTTTGGCCACCTGATCCAAAGAACTGACTCATTTGAAAAGACCCTGATGCTGGGAAAGATTGAGGGCAGGAGGAGAAGGGGACGACAGAGGATGAGATGGTTGGATGGCATCACTGACTCAATGGACATGAGTTTGAATAAACTCTGAGAGTTGATGATGGACAGGGAAGCCTGGTGTGCTGCGGTCCATGGGGTTGCAAAGAGTCAGACATGACTGAGTGACTGAATTGAGCTGAGCACCTATAAAAAGGGCTTTCCAGGTGGTGCTAGTGATAAAGAACCTACCTTCCAGTGAAGGTAGACATAAGAGACACAGGTTCAATCTCTAGGTCAAGAAGATCCCCTGGAGGGAGGCATGGCAATCTACTCCAGCATTCTTGCCTGGAGAATCTCAAGGACAGTGGAGACTGCAGGCTGTGGTCCATAAGGTCACAAAGAGTCAGACATGACTGACGCAACTCAGCACACATGCAAGCACCTATAAAAATATTTCACACCCGGTATATATATAAAAAGCTACTTGATACTCAAAATAATTAAGGAGTTCCACAAAACAAGATGACAGAGCATAGTGCTAATAGCTCGGCCTTCAGTCCTATCCAGGTCAACGTTTGTGTCCATATTTATAGAAGGACATCAATGGCAACATGATCACATTTGCAGATAAGAATACAGGAAGGGAGTGAAAAATTACATGAATTCATTTTGTTGAAAGATGATATTATGCCAGTTTAAGAGTCTGATTCCAATTTTTCTCACCTAGAAGCTGGACCAGTGACTTAATGTCTCTTAGCACTTAGGCCTTCCCTGCCTTTGTGCTCTGTTGCATACCAATTCCTTTGTCCAGAATGCTCATCCTTACCCTAATGCCCAGCAAACTCCTGCTCATCCTCATGACCCAGCACAGAAGAGGCTTCCAGCCTCCTCCTAGAAGACTTCCTGGACCCATCAGGGAAAGTAACTTCCTCCACCTCCTGAACTCCCATTAAATGATGCTTACACCAGTGATATTATTGTATTTCTATCACAAATTCTGTTTCTCTACTTCCCAGAAGTTAATTGGGAATCTAGATTCCATTTCATGTATCTTGATATACCCTGTGATTAACACAGTTTCAGGAAGAGTGCACTGTCCATAAATGACTGGTTTACAAAAAGAAAATTCCCAATTTACACAATGAAATATAAGCACTGGGAATGTACATGACAGTTGTGTAGAAAACAGCCTGAGCGTGCAAGCTCAGTCGCTTCAGTCATGTCTGACTCTTTGCAACCCTATAGACAGTCATAGCCCACCAGGATCCTCTGTCCGTGTGATTCTGCAGGCAAGGATATTAGAGTGGGTTGCCATGCCCTCCTCCAGAGGATCTTCTCAACCCAGGGATCAAACCTGCATCTCTTGCATTGCAGGTGGGTTATTTACTGCTGAGCCACTGGGGAAGACGAGAAAACAGCACAAATGTGAATAAATGCAAGATTCTAGAAACCGAGATTGTATTCTTTTACAGAAAGTCTTCTGTGTTTTTTCAGATTGTTGGCTGACATACAGTAGGGGCAATAATCAGGTTCAGACTGAAAATTAATAAATCCAATACAAATGAAACAGAGAGAAGAGCTCAAGAAGCACTTAACAAACTGTACTAACATCTGCACAATTTTCAACAGCAATAAGTTCAAAGACTTAAGTTTCAGGAAATGAATGAGATGGAGAAAGCTTATGTGAATTAAAAACAAGGAACATTACTAAAAATAAAAAGGAATCTGGATTCCTCCTTTGCAAACAGCCTTCCCTGGCTCTATTTCTCCTGAGTATTAGGGTTTTTTTTTTGGGGGGGGGACACATTTGTGGGATCTTAACCCACTCCAGTGTTCTTGCCTGGAGAATCCCAGGGATGGCGGAGCCTGGTGGGCTGCTGTCTATGGGATTACACAGAGTCGGACATGACTGAAATGACTTAGCAGCAGCAGCTGTGGGATCTTAGTTCCCTGACCAGGGATTGAACCAGGGGCCTTAGCAGTGGAAGTGCTGAATCCTAACCAGTGGATCCTCAGGGAATTCTCCTCTCTTTTTATATGGCGTGGCTCTGTAGTGGGCTGAAGTAGGATTAAAAAGTTGGAGAGGGGTGGGGGAAGTCTAAACTGGCCAGTAGAATTAGGAGATTTTACTGATATCTGATTCCATAGTACTTTCGGAGCTTGAATTGAGGCACCTCAGTGAGTTCAAAATACAAATTTGGAACAAGATTGTACAAGAAAAAGAAGACAGCACCTTCCATAACATATTCCACTCCTCTCCTGGTTTTCACCCTTAACACAAGGCTTGGCACATTTAATGCAGTCAGTAGAGGATTCCACTAATTCAGAAATGAAAACTAATTCTCATATCATAAATAAATATCTTTTCTCATTATACACCTTTCTCTCTCTATTTTTTCTCTTTTTTATTCCTATTCTTCACACATTTCTTCTCCATTTTCTGGACCTCCTGGGCTATGAGGCTATGGGCTGGATAGCTATGTTTGCCAAGCTGGCTTCTAGTAACTCTCAAAAACACTGACAGGTCTTTCCAGAAAGTTCTCTCTTGAGTTAGTTCCTGTTGCAGGGCAATATATTAGAGATGGTATTTCTAGAAGGCAAGCTGCCTTCCTGGGTTTCCTCTCCTGAATCTGGAATGGAAACTGCTAAATAAGTTGTTGAACAAAGGAGGCCCCTGACCCAGATGACTACATATGGGATAATTTTAAGATTACCTTCAAAGGGTCATGAGCTGATAGCAGGAAGACTTCTACATCCCCTCACTGCCATGGCCACTCTAATGCCCATGTCAAAGTCCCAGGCTTTCAGAAGAGAAATGGGATACTCCCGGTGGGTGTCCAATCCTTTTCACCTCTACAGAAGCCCCTGTATGTATAAGATTCATGTTCTGTGGATGTCAGAGATCAAGCCATCCATGCAGAGTTGAGTACTGCTCTGTGATGCTACATGGACTGGAGGGCCCTTTGCTCCCTTGTATCACATCTGTAGAGATACTTGGCAGTGTCCACCCAGCCAGATTTTTTTTAATATATATTCTTCTGAAACCAGCTTGCTCTCTTTAACAAAGGTTTTTGCCAAAGAAGATACCCTAATNGGGGGGGGGGACACATTTGTGGGATCTTAACCCACTCCAGTGTTCTTGCCTGGAGAATCCCAGGGATGGCGGAGCCTGGTGGGCTGCTGTCTATGGGATTACACAGAGTCGGACATGACTGAAATGACTTAGCAGCAGCAGCTGTGGGATCTTAGTTCCCTGACCAGGGATTGAACCAGGGGCCTTAGCAGTGGAAGTGCTGAATCCTAACCAGTGGATCCTCAGGGAATTCTCCTCTCTTTTTATATGGCATGGCTCTGTAGTGGGCTGAAGTAGGATTAAAAAGTTGGAGAGGGGTGGGTGAAGTCTAAACTGGCCAGTAGAATTAGGAGATTTTACTGATATCTGATTCCATAGTACTTTCGGAGCTTGAATTGAGGCACCTCAGTAAGTTCAAAATACAAATTTGGAACAAGATTGTACAAGAAAAAGAAGACAGCACCTTCCATAACATATTCCACTCCTCTCCTGGTTTTCACCCTTAACACAAGGCTTGGCACATTTAATGCAGTCAGTAGAGGATTCCACTAATTCAGAAATGAAAACTAATTCTCATATCATAAATAAGTATCTTTTCTCATTATACACCTTTCTCTCTATATTTTTTCTCTTTTTTATTCCTATTCTTCACACATTTCTTCTCCATTTTCTGGACCTCCTGGGCTATGAGGCTATGGGCTGGATAGCTATGTTTGCCAAGCTGGCTTCTAGTAACTCTCAAAAACACTGACAGGTCTTTCCAGAAAGTTCTCTCTTGAGTTAGTTCCTGTTGCAGGGCAATATATTAGAGATGGTATTTCTAGAAGGCAAGCTGCCTTCCTGGGTTTCCTCTCCTGAATCTGGAATGGAAACTGCTAAATAAGTTGTTGAACAAAGGAGGCCCCTGACCCAGATGACTACATATGGGATAATTTTAAGATTACCTTCAAAGGGTCATGAGCTGATAGCAGGAAGACTTCTACATCCCCTCACTGCCATGGCCACTCTAATGCCCATGTCAAAGTCCCAGGCTTTCAGAAGAGAAATGGGATACTCCCGGTGGGTGTCCAATCCTTTTCACCTCTACAGAAGCCCCTGTATGTATAAGATTCATGTTCTGTGGATGTCAGAGATCAAGCCATCCATGCAGAGTTGAGTACTGCTCTGTGATGCTACATGGACTGGAGGGCCCTTTGCTCCCTTGTATCACATCTGTAGAGATACTTGGCAGTGTCCACCCAGCCAGATTTTTTTTAATATATATTCTTCTGAAACCAGCTTGCTCTCTTTAACAAAGGTTTTTGCCAAAGAAGATACCCTAATATACTGTGCACCCCAGCTCCCTCTAAGAGGCAGCCCGAAATAAATGGAAACACTTGACTTTTGAGGAAGACATTCCTGGTTTTGCCACTGTTAAGTGTGTGGGCTTCTGTTTGATCATCTTTAAAGTGAGAATAATACTATCTATCTTGTGGGTTCTCCTGAGGGTTAAATGAGTCAATTTAGTAAAGTGCTTACCCCACAGAAGTTGCTTGAAAATGAGAGCTTGCAATTTGCTCTAAAATTTTCTACATATGAAATTAAATTAGCTGTTCTTTCTTGTATCTAATTTATCTAACACATATAAACAAGCATGTGCTTTCTCCAATATTA
>SJYT01084120.1:15288-26756 GCA_006410635.1 Cephalophus harveyi | reverse complement strand
GTGGATATATTAATGGATGTTTAAACTACTGAACCATGTTTGAATTTCTGACATAAATGAGAAATTGGTCAGTCTATTATTTTCTTAGTGTTTGGTAATATTTATTTTAGATTTGTATATCAATATTCATAACTAATATTGGCCTGTACTTATCTCTTTGTGTTTCTTCTATTAAGGTTAGATATCAATGTTTTATCTGCTTCTAAAAAAATAATTTGGAAGTTTTTGTTTACTGTAGTTTGAAACAAGTTATACAGTTGGGGATTATCTGATTTCTGAAGAGCCTTGGCTCGTTTTTTGTGGGGTCATGAAGGAACCATTGAAAAAGATAAAGAAGAAACCTTTAATCAGAAATATTCGATATACACAAACAGATTTTTAATAGGTCCGAAAATTGAGATCCAACAGTCGAAATAAACGTATCTTCATTGGTTACGTTATAGAATATTTGAAAATTTAAAGAAGACACAGTTATCAATATAGGACAACGACAAAGAATAAACATATATACACGAAGAGGGAAAACAAACAACTAATGAAATCGGACACCAAACAAATGAATCAAGTAACGAAGTTTCTTGGTCGTGAAACTAAATTGCTAAATTAGATAAAAGAAAGAGACGAATAATTAAAGACAAAAATAAATATAATCAAGAAAGGAACACGATAAAAAAGTAAATGAAACAACTAAAAAAAGGGGATCCAAAAACTCAATCTTTAAATTAAGTAAATAATGGTAAGAAATCCAAAATAGTTACATCTATAAGTCCCAATACTTAAAAAGATACTAATGGCGAAATTCATATAGGGTGTCTAAGACTATGTATCACAAAAACACTAGTAACAAAAATTCTTAAAGAAATTAGAAACAAACATAAAAGTAAAAATGGGTTCTCAATAAACTATCAAAACCTTTTAATTTTCAGTGAGTTTTTTGTTTGATTTGGTTTCATTTTTAATTCTCAGTGTTATTATGTATATTATTTGTAGTATTTCTATTTTATGGAAACTACTGATGTTTTCTTTTTTAAAATTTTTTATTGATGTTTTCTTTATACTTTATTCCATGTTCAAGTTTTATGAACAGTTCATGTACACTTGAGAAGATATATTCTTTCTTATCAGAGTATAGTATAATATATCCAGAAGATTTACCTTTTTAATTTTACTTTGTTCTTTTATAATGTCATTTAATTTTGTTCACTTGTTTTACTGAGAATGGCATTTTTAAATTTCCTATTATTGGTATGTTTTTATTTCTTCTTATATCTCCTATAAATTTTGTTTTATATAGGTGGTTTGCTGTTTTATCTGTTGCATAGATATTCTGAATTGTCATATCTTCACTGTGAATGTGGCTTTTACAAAGTGTTATTTTCTGATGCACTTAATTTTTTTGGAAGGAGGAAGGACTTGTCGTCTACTTTGTCTGGTATTAGAGTTACAACTCCTATTTCCTTATTGGGTCCAGTTGCCTGGTAAATCTTTGTCCATCTCTTTTTTTGAATCTCTGCATTTTAAATGTCTCTTTTTAGATAGTATGGATTTGAGTTTGACTTTATGAACCATTTTGAAATTCTTTTTTTTTAAGTAGGTGAGTTAAGCTCCTTAACGTTATTGATATAACTGTTAAATTTGGTCTCAACTCTGTCATATTATGTTATGATAACTGTTTACTATGTGATATTTGCTCTAATTCTTTCTCTGTTTGGTTATGCTTCTTTGCTTGTAACCATTTCTTTTGATATTCAGTAAGTTTTGTATCTTATTATAATGGTTGCTGCTACTGCTAAGTCACTTCAGTCGTGTCCGACTCTGTGTGACCCCATGGACTGCAGATACCCAGGTTCCTCCATCCATGGGATTTTCCAGGCAAGAGTACTGGAGTGGGTTGCGGTTACCTTTCTATTAATACTTTTAATAGTATCCTTAAAGTATCCCTTTTAAAATTTTTAAGCTTTTGGTATTCCTTTTAAATGGTACCTTTTGACTACCATCTAATATCTAGACATGGGTTTCCCTGGTGGCTCAGCAGTAAAGAATCCACCTGTGAATGCAGGAGATGCAGGTTCAATCCTGCCTAAGTTGGAAAGATCCCCTGGAGAAGGAAATGGCAGTCCACTCCAATATTCTTGTCTGGGAAAATCTCATGAACAGAGGATCCTGACAGGTTACAGACCATGGGGGTCAAAAGAGTTGAACACAACTTAGCGACTGAACATCATCATCTAGACAACAGTCAGTGTGCTTAATTTACTTTTCCCAACAGCTGGTCTGTTTCCTGTTCCTATAGTGTTGTCTTTTCAGGTTGCCATATAAATGGAATCATGTGGTATATAGTCTGCAGTGGCTGACTTTTACCCAGCCACTGGGTAAAATACTAGATTTATATATTAGAGATTTATCCAGGTTGTTGTATATATCAGATATTACCGGATATTGCTTTTAACTGCTGAATAGTATTCCATTGTGTGGCTGTAACACAGTTTTATTTTGCTCTGTTTTACTTTTTATTTTAAAATGATTAGTCTCACAAGCAGATGCAAAAATAGTACAGAGTCCCACATATCCTCCACCAGCTTCCCCAGTGGCCATGTCTTCCATACCACGAAATTGGCATTGGTATAGCTAACTAGCAGATACACCTTATTCAGTTTTTGCTAGTGTGTGTGAAGTTTTGTTCTTTTTTTTTTTTTTAACATACCACACATAGAACAACACTGCAGTCAAGGTTCTGAATTGTCCCATCAGCTCCAGAGAGCTCATTCCTTCTAGATCCCCTTTCATGGGGACATCCTCTTGTCCTCCTTCCTATCCCCGAGCAAACTCTACTTTCTTCTCTGTCTCTGTAATACTGTCTTTTTGAGAGTGTTGTGTAAATGAAATCACACACAGGATGCAGTTTTGTGAGAGTGATTCTTCTCTCTTGGCACAATGCCCATGAGATCCATCCAGGTTGGTGAATAAAGTCAATAGCTCTTTCCTTTTTATTGTTGAGTCCATATTATTGCATGATATAGATGGTTCACAGCTTCTGAAAACTGGGTTATAAAATACATTATATCTGACTTCCTTCACAGAAGCTGAGAGGAAAAAATTCCAAGCATTGCCAAAGTAACATTAGAATACATTTTTTAATACATCATAAAATCATTGAGTTAATATATTAATCTACATAACTTTTTTCTCTCTTATAGGAATCTTTGCTATCGAGATTTCTGACACGTGGAAAGATTCTTCATATCCTTGGGAGAGGTCAAAGTTTCAAACTGATTTTTTTTTGCTATATGATTGCATTTATCTTTTGAATGCTTGACAATGTTAAATGAATTTATTAACGTCGTGCCTCTGAATCTCTGTTTTCATGTGCCGTGCCATATCACAGTGATCTGAGATGACTTATAAACAAAAATGTATATGGCCCTTTCTATCCATACAGTGATAGTGAGTGTAAAATCTGCTTACTTCACTATTGACAACTGTTGTGTTAACTATCCGGAGTAAATAAAGAAGCTTATAAAAAGAGGGCAAAGTGTTTTAACAAAACTGATTTTTTTTTCCTTTGTAATTTATGCTTTCATGGCTGGACAAATTGTGCCAAAAGAGGCACAGTTTACCACTCCTGGCCTGGGACCCCATATTCCATTTTGGAGCCAACCTGACATGAATTCCAGGCCATACTCTGACTCCAAAGCAGTATAGTAGGTGTGTGTCAGGGTTTTTAAATCCTTAGTGTTGTACCATTAATTAGCATACATTTTCTACAATTGTTTACCCCTACTATTTTTAAAAAGGTAGGTAATACTATCTTTGTCAAGAATGTAAGATTATTTTTAAAAATCTGTATTTTTCATACGTTTTCCTTTAAAATATTAAAATACTGCAATCAACTTAATTGCCATTTTATTTATTTATTTTTGCCTGTGGCAGCTGTCTATAATGTAGCGTAACAAGTTTAGTGATGTTTCCTTTTTTGCCTCAAAGTCTCCAAAGTCTCTTACCTTTTCTGTCCATAGACTTCAATTTCATGTTGATATTACAGTCTGAACACTATTGTATTTTACTAATACAAGTTATTTGTACTCTTGCCATTTTAATTAAAAAAAAAAGCCCTGTCATTAATAGTATTCATATGATGTAGACAGTTTCTCATTTTATATAGTCACTGCTCATTATGACTGCAGTAATGCAGGACAGTGCCCTGATTTAGGTTTTGTTTATTCGTTAGCACTCTGTTTCACCGTAAATTCATGCTATATACTCACTTTACTTTGATTTTTAAAAAGCTTGGGTTTTACTCTTCTGCTTCAGGGCAGTCATTATAGATTGGTTTTAAAAATTGAATAATTAAAAACATGTCCTTTTATAAATGTTGTGTAGAATAATATGCAAAAAGTTGTTCTTGCTAGTATTAAATAATGTATCAGTGAATATGCAGAATTAACCTTTGCTAGGTAGCAAAGCACTAGGTCATCACAGCAGTCATTTTAGTCTCTCCACCTCCTAAGAGGGCTGACAAGGAGCTGAGTGTCAATCTGTTGTCTGCACTTAACACAGATTTTATGTGGAGAGGGCAGTGTGAGGGATGGGGGCATGACAGAAAAAGGAAGATGTTTCCATGCTTGATAAACAGTATACTGTACTTGACTTGTGCCATCAATTGCAGAATACTTAAAAGGAAAATTATACGGTGAGCATAAAGGGGCCAATGCTATCCAAAGGTAGGGAAACATTAACTGTATTCCATGTTAAAATTCAAAGAAAAGATGATTTCTTATGGTAATATTTAAAAACATTCTTTATTTTAAATGAGATTCTAATTGCTTGAGGTAAACATATAATAGCCTATTGATATGGTAAAGATGCAATGCAAAAAATGCAATAAAATACACAATACAAAAGCTGTATCAAACATATTCTTTCTTGATGACAAAGAAGTCTTCTGGAAAAGAGCTCTCAGTTTTGAAATGCCATGTTTAATACAAAACATACACTTTTGCTCAAGTCAGTTCATTCAGTCAGTTCAGTTGCTCAGTCGTGTCTGACTCTTTGCGACCCCATGAGTTGCAGCACACCAGGCCTTCTTGTCCATCACCAACTCCCAGAGTTCACTCAAACTCACGTCCATCGAGTCAGTGATGCCATCTTAAAAGAAGATTAAATATCTGGTCTCATAGGCACTGAGTCTGAATACGCTTAAACTCAACTCAGCAATGTGTCCTCCTATCAGTCTCTACCCTGGTTTCCCACTGTGGAATGCCACATCAGCCAGTGTGACAGACACCTGAAAGTCCAAATGCCATCCCAGGTCACTCCCTTTCCTTCTCACTCCACACAGTCAACCTAAAGGTCACTTCCTACTTTGCAACATTACTGAAAGAAATTAAGACCTAGATAAGTGGAAAGACATCCTGCATTCATGGATTAAAAGACTTAATATCCTTAAGAAGAAACATTCCCCAAAACCTGTTATTTTTGTAGAAATGGAAAAGCAAATCCTAAAACTCATATGGAATTGCAAGTGCTGAAGTTATAGAACCCTTTGAAGAAAATATTGAAACAAATCTTCATGACTTTGTATTTCGCAGTGGTTTCTTAAATTGATGAACAACACCGAATACAGATAAATTGGACTTAATCAGAATTAAAAAACCTCTCCATCAAAGGACAGTATCAAGAAAGTAAAAGGGAACCCAAGTAATTTGAGCAAATATTTGCAAATCATGTATCTGGTAAGAATGTCCTCTTCAAACTATATAAAGAATTTTTACAACTCAAAAACAAAAGACAGGTATGCTTTCAGTCATACTTCCATCTAGTCCATTCTCCACACTAATCAAAGAGTTTAAAAGCACACATATGATCACTTCCCTCTCCACACATACACACTATGAGTACCAGATTTATCATTAGACTATAGTCCAAGCTCTTTAACATTTTATACAGACCTCTCTGATTTATTGGTTTTTTTAATCTCTTCAACGTCATACCTCGCCATCCCCCGCTTAACATTATATATTACAGTTTTTCACAATTGCTTTCGGTAACAGTTTGTACAGTTTGTGCTCTTTTATCTCTTGGCCTTTGCACATGCACTCTGAATCACTCCTTTTTCTCTTTCCTATTCCCCTCCCAGCCTGGAAAATTCTTGTCTTAACACTGTGTCCTCAACACCAAGTACAGAGCCTAGCACCGATATGTGTTTAGTAAATATTTGTTTCTAAAAGTGAAAGTCTTTTTATTTATTGTCTGATTTCTATGTATTATTCTATTTACTATTAATGCATTAAAGAATGCATGTGCTCCATTGCATTCTTGTTTGTGTGTCATGCCATCGGACTGTGAGCTCCATAAAGGCAAGAATAATTTGATTTAGTTGTCATGGTACAAACCATACCTGACTAAAGGTGGCTTCCAGTTAACATATGTTTATTGAAAGAGGGTGAATTATAAGTGATTATGGTCATAGTTCTTGAGTCCCACTGCTTGACTTTACATAACTGTGTAGTTGGGCAAGTTAGCACTTTTTATACTTTATTTTCCATATCTGTAAAAAGTGTATTTATAATAGTACCTAATATCAGTTTTCACTCCAATCCCAAAGAAAGTCAGTGCCAAAGAATGCTCAAACTACTGCACAATTGCATTCATCTCACAAGCTAGTAAAATAATGCTCAAAATTCTCCAACCCAGACTTCAGCAATATGTGAACCGTGAACTTCCAGATATTCAAGCTGGTTTTAGAAAAGGCAGAGGAACCAAAGATAAAATTCACAACATCCACTGGATCATCGAAAAAGCAAGAGAATTCCAGAAAAAACATCTATTTCTACTTTATTGACTATGCCAAAGCCTTTGACTGTGTGGATCACAATAAACTGTGGAAAATTCTGAAAGAGATGGGAATACCAGATCACCTGACCTGCCTCTTGAGAAACCTGTATGCAGGTCAGGAGGCAACAGTTAGAACTGGACATGGAACAACAGACTGGTTCCAAATAGGAAATGAGTATGTCAAGGCTGTATATTGTCACCCTGCTTATTTAACTTATATGCAGAGTACATCATGAGAAACACTGGGCTGGAAGAAGCACAAGCTGGAATTAAGACTGCCATGAGAAATATCAATAACCTCAGATATGCAGATGACACCACCCTTATGGCAGAAAGCAAAGAACTAAAGAGCCCTTTGATGAAAGTGAAAGAGGAGAGTGAAAAAGTTGGCTTAAAGCTCAACATTCAGAAAACTAAGATCATGGCATCTGGTCTCATCACTTCACAGCAAATAGATGGGGAAACAGTGGAAACAGTGTCAGACTTCATTTTTTGGGCTCCAAAATCACTGCAGATGGTGATTGCAGCCATGAAATTAAAAGGTGCTTACTCCTTGGAAGGAAAGTTATAACTCACCTAAACAGCATATTCAAAAGCAGAGACATTACTTTGCCAACAAGGATCAGTCTAGTCAAGGCTATGGTTTTTCCAGTAGTCATGTATGGATGCAAGAGTTGGACAACAAAGAAAGCTGAGTGCCAAAGAATTGATGCTTTTGAACTGTGGTTTTGGAGAACACTCTTGAGAGTCCCTTGGACTGCAAGGAGATACAACCAGTCCATCCTAAAGGAGATCAGTCCTGAGTGTTCATTGGAAGAACTGATGTTGAAGCTGAAACTCCAATACTTTGGCCACCTGATGTGAAGAGCTGACTCATTTGAAAAGACCCTGATGTTGGGAAAGATTGAGAGCAGGAGGAAAATGGGATGACAGAGGATGAGATGGCTGGATGGCATCACTGACTCAATGGACATGAGTTTGAGTAAACTCCGGGAGTTGGTGATGGACAGGGAGGTCTGGCGTGCTACAGTCCAGGGGTTGCAGAGTCAGACAGGACTGAGCGAGTGAACCGAACTGAATATAAAAATAGAATCATGGTTTAACTGAGCCAATACATCCAAAGTGCTTAGTATCAGTAGAATGCTGGACATACAGTAGGTGGTCAGTTGATGTTTTTATGATGTTGTTGAATTAAAAAAGAAATCTGTAGGCCTCAGTATCAAGAAAGAAAACTTGGCTAGAAAAAGAGATTTGTTAGTCCTCAGCAGGTATGGTTCAGTTCAGTTCAGTTCAGTCGCTCAGTCGTGTCAGACAGGTATGGTAGTGGAGATCAAATAAATGAAAAGATAAGGAAAAGGAAAAGCAGTTTAGGAAGGATAAGATTAGTCATGGTTTACCAGATGGCTCGATTATAAATAGTTGGTCACAGTCTTAATAATGTAAACACTGAGAGGGTGAAGGAATGGGAAGGAAGCAATGTGTCATGAAGGCCTTGGAAATAAAACAAATTCTCTTCTGTAGTGGTAAGTTAATGCTAACACCTAAAACTGTAAAGCCAAGAAATAGTAATGTAAGTATATTATTTTTTAAAAAGGAAGCAATCAGCTAAAAGAGGTAAAACTGGTTGCCTCTGGGAGGGAAAAATGCAGGGATGGAAATGAGGCTGGCTGGAGTCTCTTCTTAATAACCTTGGGGAACTATCTGAATCTTTTGTAATTTTGATAAAAAGTAAAATACATAAATATTAAAGTTTTTGTTCTCTTGTTTAAGAGAGAAGGTGAGAAACAGATCAGTAGCTGGAAGGCTTTTGAAATCTTCTCTAATCCCATTAGCCCTAAATTAGTTTGCCCTTTTCTGACCTCCCATTAAAATATTTATCTTTTAAGGTATTTAATGCCTTGTATCATACCTATTTGTGTACTTGTTTTCATATTCTAATATTGGAAATATTTGAATATTTTTGAATATTTTAAGGAAAGGAATATAGTTTCACCCATTTTAATTTTTATCCCCAGGCTTCTCCTGCTCAAAACAGTCCTTTGTACGTCATAGGTAGTCTTTAAATATATGTTGAATGGCTGAAATTGTATTTAGCTAGGTTCCCACTTTGTGTACCTTTGCTTTGTTTCACCAAATATAATACTGGGATCCAGTTTTTGTGTTTTTCCATCTCTAATCATACTTAAAATGTAAATGGGTACTTAATAAATGCTAGGATGGTTCACAGAAGCAGTATCAGAGCTCTAAATTTTGAACAAGATAAGATTAATCAGTATGCCAAAACTAATTTTCCAAAAACAACCTACATTGCTCTAAAGTCCTAGAGATATAAAGTGGAACACACACCTATTATCCATTTACAGCACTTTAATTATCATTTAACATTCTTTCTGTTATTTTTACACGTCATGATCTGTTTGTGGTGTTCTCTGGTGCTGAGAATATACACACTTTGTTCCTGTCCCTCAAAACATTTCCTTTGAGTCAAACCTCCAGTTCCTCCAGCCCTCCTCTTTCCCTCCCTTTATCCTTCCTTTTAATGGCATTGAGGTATAATTCACCTGCCATATATCTCACCTATTTATAAAGGATATAGTTTGATGGTTTTCAGTCTATTCATAGAGTTTTGCCACCATTGTCACAATCTAATTTTAGAAAATTTTTGTCACCCAAAAAGAAACACCATGCCTGTTCCCCCATTGCCTTCTACACACTCAACCCCCTGCCCTAGGCAGCCTTACTAATCATCTTTCTGCTTCTCTGATTTGCCTATCATGGACATTTCTTATAAAAGAAACCATATAACACGTGGTCTTTTGTGACTGGTTTCTTTCACACAGCATGTTTTTAAGGGCTTTTTGTGTTGTAGCAGGTATTGGTTCTTTAATTTTTATTGCCAAAGTATGTTCCATTGCATAAATATACCATATCATATTATCCATTCATGAGTTGATGAGCACTTCGATTGTTTCTACCTTTTAGCTATTATGAATAATAGAATGAACATTCATGTATGAATTTTTGTGTGAATATGTGTTTTCTAACCTCAGGTGTCTTTCTAGGTGGCACTAGTGGTGAAGAATCCACCTGCCAGTGCAGGAGACACAGGTTTGATCCCTGGGTCTGGAAGATTCCCTGGAGTAGGTAATAACAACCCACTCTAATATTCTTGCCTGGAAAATCCCATGGACAGTGGAGCCTGGCAGGCTACAGTCCACTGGGTCACAGAGAGTTGGACACACTGAGCATACCTATACAACTTCATAGGTAGGAGAGAACTTCCTAGTTCATATAGTAATTTAGGAACTACTAATCCATTTTCCAAGCAGCTGTGCCATTTTACATTTCCATTGGCAATGTATAAGAGTTGGAATTTCTCTGTATCCTCACCAATGTTTGTTATTATCAGCCTTTATTTTTATTTTTTTTTTGCAATCATGGAACATTGTATTTTAAACTCTTTACTTTAAATTTATTTTGTGTGTTTAGTTGTTCTCTTACCCCTGATGAAATTCAGGGCAGGTCAGAAAACTGAGCATTTCAAAATTATTTTTATTTATTTTTCTTTTCTTTTTTAAAATTTTTAATTGGAAGTTAATTACTTTACAGTATTATATTGGTTTTGCCATACATCAACATGAATCTGCCACAGGTATACACGTGTTCCCCATCCTGAACCCCCCTTCCCGTACCATCCCTTCCTGTACCATCCCTCTGAGTCGTCCCAGTGCACCAGCCCCAAGCATCCAGTATCATGCATCAAACCTGGACTGGTGATTTGTTTCATATATGATATTATACATGTTTCAATGCCATTCTCCCAAATCATCCCACCCTCTCCGTTTCCCACAGAGTTCAAAAGACTTCTATACATCTGTGTCTCTTTTGCTGTCTCGCATACAGGGTTATTGTTACCATCTTTCTAAATTCCATATATATGTGTTAGTATACTGTATTGGGAATCAACGTTTCAATTTTGGACATAATAAACTTGAAATTATTGCACGTCCAAGCAGAGCGGTGTTCAGGTGAGAGGTTCAGATAGATCATTCTTTCTTTCACAAATATTTATTGAAAACCCATCTTGTGCCAGCTTCTATTCTAGGCTCTGGAGGTAATTATGAGAATACTGACAAAGTTCCTCAGCTAATGGTGAGGCAGGTCATAATCAAGTTGGCAATCAAGCACAATAACATATGTAAAGTGGCTCTTCTGAGGAAACACAGTGTACAATTGCTATCGTTGTTTATAATATTTAGAACAGAGCAAGCGCTAGAAGATGGGCGGCATTGTGCCTCTTCTTTCCCATCGGTAGTAGCCAGATATCCCACCTCCAAATCCGGTCAGATTTCCAGCGGCAGCGGAATGGCAGCATTCCAAAGAAATGGAAACCAGACCACCTACCTGCTTCTTGAGAAATCTGTATGCAGGTCAGGAAGCAACAGTTAGGACTGGACATGGAACAACAGACTGGTTCCAAATAGGAAAAGGAGTGCGTCAAGGCTGTATATTGTCACCCTGCTTATTTAACTTATATGCAGAGTACATCATGAGAAACGCTGGACTGGAAGAAACACAAGCTGGAATCAAGATTGCCGGGAGAAATATCAATAACCTCAGATATGCAGATGACA
>SJYT01084120.1:0-15183 GCA_006410635.1 Cephalophus harveyi | reverse complement strand
CCTATGTTTTCCACTAAGAGCTTTATAGTTTCTGGCCTTACATTTAGATCTTTAATCCATTTTGAATTTATTTTTTTGTATGGTGTTAGAAAGTGTTCTAGTTTCATTCTTTTACAAGTGGTTGACCAGTTTTCCCAGCACTACTTGTTAAAGAGATTGTCTTTAATCCATTGTATATTCTTGCCTCCTTGTCAAAGATAAGGTGTCCATAGGTGTGTGGATTTATCTCTGGGCTTTCTATTTTGTTCCACTGATCTATATTTCTGTCTTTGTGCCAGTACCATACTGTCTTGATGACTGTAGCTTTGTAGTAGAGCCTGAAGTCAGGCAGGTTGATTCCTCCAGTTCCATTCTTCTTTCTCAAGATTGCTTTGGCTATTCGAGGTTTTTTGTATTTCCATACAAATTGTGAAATTATTTGTTCTAGCTCTGTGAAAAATGCCATTGGTAGCTTGATAGGGATTGCATTGAATCTATAGATTGCTTTGGGTAGTATACTCATTTTCACTATATTGATTCTTCTGATCCATGTACATGGTATATTTCTCCAGCCTTTATTTTTAATAGCCATTATGAAGTGGTATTGTTTTGACTTACATTTCCCTAATGGCTACTGACTGGTTCCAAATAGGAAAAAGGGTACGTCAAGGCTGTATATTGTTACCCTGCTTATTTAACTTATATGCAGAGTACATCATGAGAAACGCTGGGTTGGATGAAGCACAAGCTGGAATCAAGATTGCTGGGAGAAATATCAATAACTTCAGATATGCAGATGACACCACCCTTATAGCAGAAAGTGAAGAGGACCTAAAAAACCTCTTGATGAAAGTGAAATAGGAGAGTGAAAAAGTTGGCTTAAAGATCAACATTCAGAAAATGAAGATCATGGCATCTGGTCCCATCACTTCATGGGAATAGATGGGGAAACAGTGGAAACAGTGTCAGACTTTATTTTCTTGGGCTCCAAAATCACTGCAGATGGTGACTGCAGCCATGAAATTAAAAGACGCTTACTCCTTGGAAGAAAAGTTATGACTAACCTAGATAGCATATTGAAAAGCAGAGACATTACTTTGCCAACAAAGGTCCATCTAGTCAAGACTATGGTTTTTCCAGTAGTCATGTATGGATGCGAGAGTTGGACTGTGAAGAAAGCTGAGCACCAAAGAATTGATGCTTTTGAACTATAGTGTTGGAGAATACTCTTGAGAGTCCCTTGGACTGCAAGGAGATCCAACCAGTCCATTCTAAAGGAGATCAGTCCTGGGTGTTCCTTGGAAGGACTGATGCTGAAGCTGAAACTCCAGTACTTTGGCCACCTCATGTGAAGAGTTGACTCATTGGAAAAGACTCTGATGCTGGGAGCAATTGGGGGCAGGAGAAGAAGGGGACAACAGAAGATGAGATGGCTGGATGGCATCACTGACTCAATGGACATGAGTCTGAGTGAACTCTGAGAGTTGGTGATGGACAGGGAGGCCTGGCGTGCTGCGATTCATGGGGTTGCAAAAAGTCGGACACAACTGAGTGACTGAACTGAACTGATACTGAGTATCTGATACTGCTGATACTGAGTATCTTTTCTTATGTTTATTGGTCATTTGTATGTCTTCTTTGGAGAAGTGTCTATTCAGATCCCCTGCTCACTTATTAATTGGGTTATCTTTTTATTATGCTGTAAGTTTTCTTTATGTATTCTAGATATCAGACCCTTATCAGATGTATGGTTTGTAATTATTTCTCATATACTATTGGCTCTCTTTTCACTCTCTTGATGGTATCACTTGTAGTACTAGCTTTTAATTGATCAAGTCCAATTTATCTATTTATTTCCTTTTGTTACATGTACTTTTTGGTGTTGCATCTAAGAAGATACTGCCTAACTCAAGTCTTGAATATTGATTCCTATGTTTTCTTCTAATAGTTTTATAGCTACAGCTCCTAAGGTTAGTTCTATGTTGTTTTTTAGTTGCTAAGTCATGTCCAACTCTTTTGCAACGTCATGGACTGTAGCCCACCAGGCTCCTCTGTCCATGGGATTTCCCAGGCAAGAATACTGGAGTGGATTGCCATTTTCTTCTCCAGTTCTATTACTTTTTTTTTGTGCAATGTGTGTGCACATTTTTATGTGCACTGTGAAGAAGGGATTTAGATTCATTCTTTTGCTTATGGATATTCAGTTGTCTGGGCAACATTCATTATAAAGACCTTTCCCCTTCAAATTGCCTTTGTATCCTGATGAAAATAAGTTAACCATAAATATGAAGGTTTATTTTTGGACTCTTCTATTCTGCTGACCTACATGTCTCTCTTTATGCCAGCACCACCCTGTCTCAATTACCAGTCAATTTTGAAACCCGGAAGTTTGAGTCCTACAATTTATTTGTTCTTTTTTTAAGACAGCTTTAGTTACTTTAAGTTGCTTTTACTTCCATATGAATTTTAGAATCCGTTTTTCAACACCTGCAAGAAAGGGTACCTTTTGATAGGCAGTGCATTAAACTCATAGATCACTCTGGGGAATATGGCCATCTTAACAGTCTTCTGACCCATGAATATGTGATATGGATAACTTTCTGTTTATTTAAGTCTTCTTTAAGTCTTTCTTTTGACAGTGCTTTGCAGTTTTCAGTGCAGTCCTTTTGAAAAATTTATTCAATTTTTTTTTTGTCCAGTTTTATTGAGAAATGTGAAGAAAGCTAAGTGCCAAAGAATTGATGCTTTTGAACTGTGGTGTTGGAGAAGACTCTTGAGAGATCCAACCAGGAGATCCAACCAGTCCATTCTAAAGGAGATCCATCCTGGGTGTTCTTTGGAAGGACTGATGCTAAAGCTGAAACTCCAATATTTTGGCCACCTCACACAAAGAGTTGAGTCATTGGAAAAGACTCTGCTGCTGGGAGGGGTTGGGGGCAGGAGGAGAAGGGGACGACTGCCGGGAGCCAGCAAGGGAGATCCCACCCATGACAATGTCATGTGAAGGAGACCTGACAAGCAAGACTTCAGGACTTAAGGGACTCCGTGGGCCAGTCCCACCCATGACAAGGTCATGCGGAAGAGGCCTGATGAACAAAGCGGATCAGGACTCAAGGGACCCCCTGGACCTGCTCGAGCATCTACCCCCAAAACCAAAATCTGTCAGTCTTACTATTTTATGCCTTTCACCAACTCTTCTGACATTAACAGGGGACTATCCCTGACCACCTTTCTCTGGAAAAAATCAACTTAGGGCTCTAGTTGATAAATCTCCTGGGCATGAAAGGAGTATTTCACTTCAAACCCCCTGTTAGCATTCTAGCTTACTTGGCAGGTTTATCCAGACTTTTGCAACATTGTTGAGCCAATGCTTGCTGCCAAGTTCCCACATCCCTTATCCATGTGTTCCTGGGAGTGCATATAGTTAGGATGTAGAAAAAAACGTAGTAGCCTTAGCATTAGCAACATTAGACTTTGAGTTATTAAGTTCTTTCTTTGCTGTAACCCACTGAACCTTTGCTCCATAAAAATGTAACTCTGTACTTTAAGGGTGATGCAGGCTAAGGAATTTAAGAAAAAACATTTCAAGGGAAAGTAAGTGTTCTAGATGACCAACTTTATCAAAAAGGGGTGATAAAATGTCAACAGGCCTCCGGGCCAGAAGACGATGTACAAAAAATAAGACCCTTGTTTATGAAACGGTATGCAGGAAGAAACCTGGTATCGATAAAAGTTAATACTGATGGAATGTTGAGCTGACTCTGCATGACTCTGCATTTTTCACTTTGCTCAATGTACAACTCAGGGTATAAAAGCTCCCTCTGAAAATAAAGTGATGGGCCTTGCTCACCGAAGCGTGGTTTCCCTGTGTCATTCTTTCTCTCTCTCTTTAGCCAACGCCATCCATCCTGAGGGTATCCCTGGATCCTGCTGGGGCTGGACCCTGGTAGATGACAGAGGATGAGATGGCTGGATGGCACCACCAACTCGATGGACATGAGTTTGGGTGAACTCTGGGAGTTGGTGATGGACAGGGAGGCCTGGTGTGCTGCATTGAACACGGAGTCACAAAGAATCGGACATGACTGAGCGACTGAACTGAACTGAACTGAATTGACATAATCACTATAAAAGTTTAAGGTGTACAGTGTGATGGTTTGATTTACATATATTACATATATTGTGAAAGGATTACCAAAATAGGCTTAGTTAACATTCCTCATCTCAGTAAGAAGAAAAAGTATCCCCCTGTGAGAACTCTTGAGATGTACTCTCTAAACAACTTTCCTATAAATCATGTAGGAGTGTCGACTAAGGTCATCATGGTTGTACATTGCGTCGTTAGTGTTTATTTATCTGCTCCAACATCTGTTGAATCATCGAAAAAGCAAGAGAGTTCCAGAAAAATATCTGCTTCATTGACTATGTCAAAGCCTTTGACTGTGTGGATCACAACAAACTCTGGAAAATTCTTAAAGAGATGGGAATACCAGACCACCTGACCTACCTCCTAAGAAACCTGTGTTCAGGTCAAGAAGTAACAGAGCCGGACATAGGACAACAGACTGCTTCCAAATTGGAAAGGAGTACGTCAAGGCTGTATGTTGTCACTCTGCTTATTTAACTTCTATGCAGAGTACATCATGCGAAATGCTGGGCTGAATGAAACACAAGCTGGAATCAAGATTGCTGGGAGAAATATCAATAACCTCAGATACACAGATGACAGCACCCTTATGGCAGAAAGCAAAGAACTAAAGAGCCCCTTGATGAAAGTGAAAGAGGAGAGTGAAAAAGTTGACTTAAAACTCAACATTCAGAAACTAAGATCATGGCATCCGGTCCCATCACGTCATGGTAAATAGATGGGGAAACAGTGACAGACTTTATTTTTTTTTATGCTCCAAAATCATTGCAGATGGTGACTGCAGCCATGAAATAAAAAGACGCTTGCTCCCTGGAAGAAAAGCTATGACAAACCTAGTCAGCATATTGAAAAGCAGACACATTACTTTGCCAACAAAGGTCCATCTAGTCAAAGCTATGGTTTTTCCAGTAGTCATGTATGGATGTGAGAGTTGGACTATAAAGAACACTGAGCAGTGAAGAATTGATGCTTTTGAACTGTGATGTTGGAGAAGAGAGACTCTTGAGAGTCCCTTGGACTGCAAGGAGATCCAACCAGTCAATCCTAAAGGAAATGAGTCCTGAATATTCACTGAAAAGACTGATGCCGAACCTGAAACTCCAGTCCTTTGGCCACCTGGTGTGAAGAACTGACTCATTGGAAAAGACCCTGATGCTGGGAAAGATTAAAAGAAGGAAGAAAAGAGGATGACAGAGGATGAGATGGTTGGTTGGCATCACCAATTTGATGGACATGAGTTTGAGTAAGCTCTGGGAGTTGGTGATGGACAGGAAGGCCTGGCATGCTGCAGTCCATGGGGTTGCACAAAATCAGACACAACTGGGAGGCTGAACTGAACTGAACTAATCTGGTAGCTCAAAGTTTATACCTTTTGATTACCTTTCTTCAATCCCCCCTCCCCCAACCCTAGCCTCTGGTAGCTGCAAATCTGGCCTCTTTTTTTTTCTATAAATTTGTTGGGGGTGAGGGTTGGAGGGGTTTTTGTTTGTTTGTTTGTTTTGATTTTTTTTAATATTCTACATATAAGTGAGATCATTCAGCATTTGTCTTTCTCTGTCTGACGTATTTCAGTTAGCACAGTGCCCTCAAGGTCCATTGTTGAAAATGGTAGAATTTGCTTAATTTTTATGATTGAATGATGTTCCATTGTATATTCATGCCACACTTCTTTATCCATTCATCCATTCATGAACACATAGGTTGTTTCCTTGTCTTGACTATTGCAAATAATGCTGCTATGAACATGGTTCCAAAATCTTTTCGAGTTAATGTTTTCATCTGGATATATTCCCAGAAGTAGAATCACTGGATCTTATGGGAGTTCTATTTTTAATGATAAACCTTCAGAATATTTCAAAGTAGATTTTTTTTACTTCTTCTTTTTATAAAAAGGGTATTTTGCTACATCTACTGCTTCCCTAATAGCTCAGTTGGTAAAGAATCTGCCTGCAAAGGAGACCCCAGTTTGATTCGTGGGTCGGGAAGATTCACTGGAGAAGGGATAGGCCACCCACTCCAGTATTCTTGGGCTTCCCTTGTGGCTCAGCTGCTGCCTGCAATGCGGGAGACCTGGGTTTGATTCTTGGATTGCAAAGATACCCTGGAGAAGGGAAAGGCTACCCACTCCAGTATTCTGGCCTGGAGATTTCCATGGACTATAGTCCATGGGGTCACAAAGAGTCAGACACAACTGAGTGACTTTCAGTTTCACTAATAAAAATAGAGGAGAAGGATAAAACGATGGTGAGTTTCAGCTCTTGATGAGGAGTGGAAAATGTTAGGCCTTTGACAAGCACATGCGCTCAGTTCAGTTCAGTCGCTCAGTCGTGTCTGACTCTTTGCAACCTCATGGACTTCAGCATGCCAGGCTTCCCTGTCCATCACCAACTCCCAGAGCTTACTCAAACTCATGTCCATTGAATTGGTGATGCCAACCAACCATCTCATCCTCTGTCATCCCCTTCTCCTGCCTTCAGTCTTTCCCAGCATCGGGGTCTTTTCCATTGAGTCAGTTCTTCACATCAGGTGGCCAAAGTATTGGAGTTTTAGCTTCAGCATCAGTCCTTCCAATGAATATTCAGGACTGATTTCCTTTAGGATTGACTGGTTTGATCTCCTTGCAGTCCAAGGGACTCTCAAGAGTCTTCTCCAACACCATAGTTCAAAAGCATCAGTTCTTCAGTGCTCAGCTTTCCTTATGGTCCAACTCTCACATCCATACATGACTACTGGAAAAACCATAGCTTTGACTATATGGACCTTTGTTGGCAAAGTAATGTCTCTGCTTTTTAATATGCTGTCTAGGTTTGTCATAGCTTTTCTTCCAAGGAGCAAGTGTTATATGGGCACAAAAAGAAAAGAACCCAGATTCATGAATAATAGGAGTTCCTTTCCTTGAGGAGAGCTTATTATTTTACTTTCTGTTAAGGTGGGCAGAGGTGTGGCAGGGACAGTCAGACAAGGGGCCAGTGAAGCCAATTAAAGAAGTTCTAGAGGCCCCTGATGCATGGGGAAGCTCTCCTTGTGAGAAAGGTCAGCTTTTCAGTTGGAAACACACTCTTGGTGTCCTTGCTCAGCCCCTTCTTTTTCTACAAGTCTGTAATTTAATGTTGGGGAGAAGCCTATGTCTCTTTTTAAAAATTTAGGTATAATTGATATATAGCATTGTATTAGTTTCAGGTGTGCAATATGATGATTCATTATTTGTATACTTTGTGAAATGATTACCACAGTGAGTCTAATTAACATCCACCGTCATACGTAATTACTAAAATTTCTTTTCTTATGATCAGAACTTTTAAGATTTAGTCTCTCAGTGACTTTCAAATATGTAGTCCAGTATTATTAACAACAGTCACCATGCTGTACATTACACCCTCATGACTTATTTATTTTATAACTGAAAGTTTGTCCTCTTTGACCCTGTTCGTTTATTTTGCCCACCCCTTCCCTTGCTCTGGCAACCACCAATCTGTTCTATCTATGAGCTCTTTTCTGTTTTGTTTTAGATTCCACATGTAAGTGAGGTCATGCAGTATTTGTCTTTCTCTGATTTATTTCACTTAGCATAATACACTCAAGGTCTATCCATTTTGTTGCAAATGGCCAAATTTCCTTCTTTTTATGGCTGAATAATATTCCATTTTAGATATATACCACAACATCTTTATCCATCCATCCATCAGTGGATACTTAGGTTGTTTCCATATTTGGCTACTATAAATAACGCTGAAATGAACATGGGGGTTCCAGTTAGCATTTTCATCCCATTGGATAAATACCCAGAAATGGAATTGCTGAGTCATATGCTAATTCTGTTCTTAATTTTAGTATCTGCACCAATTTACATTCCCACCCACAGTACACATTCCTTCCCTTTTCTCCACATCCTCTCTAGCACTTATTGCTAGTCTTTTTGATAAAAGCTATTCTAACGAGTATGAGATGATAACCCATTGTACTTTTGATTTGTATTTGCCTGATAATTAGTGATGCTGAGCATACTTTCATGTACTTGTTGACTATTTGTATGTCTTCTCTGGAAAAAGTGTCTATTCAGATCTGCCTTTTTTTTAATTAGATTTTTTTTAACTGTTAAGTTGTATGGGTCCTTTATGTATTTTTCATACTGACCCCTTGTCAGACATACGATTTGCAAATATTTTTTCCCATTTGGTAGGTTGCCTTTCCATTTTGTTAATGGTTTCCTTTGCTATGCAAAAGCTTTCTGTGTTTTAAATTTCTTGTTGCTGTACTTCCAGGAAATTTTACATCTCATACTTGCACATTTAAGTATAAAAAGAAGACCAAATTTCATAAAGCCTCAACAAACAAGAAAATACAAAATATATAAATATTTCACTTTTGCCCCTCAGGAAATTAATAATTTTTATGTTTATTTTGCTTTTGGAGGTAATGTTAATTATATGCATGGTAACATGAACTGTTATCTATTAGGATAAAATACAGCATCCTGTTTTAGATTTAAGGAAAAATTCTATCTTCTGCTTGCTACTTCTTTATATGTGTTTTGTTGAACTGGACTTGGACCAGTTTTATCTCGGTAGGAAACAGACAGTACAGTAACTATTAAAGTGTTTGCACCATCTCTTAGGCTATGGCATCTGATATAATAAAGAGGTCATTTTACAATATTCTGAATTAGAAGACTTCAGACTCCTCGATAAGACAGAAATCTCTTCTGCTTCCTCAGTTTTCTTAACAGGCTATGAAATGTCAAGGATTGCTATTAAAGAGAGAGTTTCTTTGATGATACTTCCATCAAAGTCAAGGCAATTTGAAGTTAGCCTGGCTCGAGGGAAGCCAATGAACTCCATCTGTGCTTGTCTGTAGTTCAGGATAACAGCCTCTAGACTAGTGGTCCCCAACATTTTTGGCACCAGGGACAGGTTTCATGGAAGACAGTTTTTCCTCGGACCAGAGAGAGGGGTGGTTTTGGATTAATTCAAGCACATTACATTTACAGTGCACTTTATTTCTATCATTATTACATCAAACTCCACCTCAGATCATCAGGCATTAGATCCCAGAAGTTGGGGACCTCTGCTCCAGACAAATAGACCTCTGCCTTGGCTGATTACCAACGAGAGTGATGGAGAGAACCAGGGATATGCCTCATGGTCATCTTGTTTTCAAAGGAAAATGTTTTTATCTGTATTTAAGTGTAAGTCTAATCTGGTATTCACTTTCATATAGTTCTTCCTATTTTTCTTTCATTGAACTGATGCAACATTTTTCACCAATTCAGACTCAAGTACCAGTGACTCTGATCTAGTAGTGAAAGTGAAGCAAAGTGAGATGTGCAATAAATATTTGCCAAATGAACAAATGAGCAAAACCTATTTTTTACATTTATGAGAGTGAAAGGTTTACCTCAGAACTTCCTGTAACTCTGATAGCTCCCTGGAATTGTGCTGCAGTACAGGCAACCTTCACACGTTTCCTGAACTTCTGCCAAATGGCTGGTAAAGACTCTGCTCAGCTGAGGGATTCTTTTCAACTGCATGTACATTTTTGAAACATGACCTATTTCTCTCCACCTTTGAAAATTTTCTAGCTAAACAAAACATAGCTTAGGTACATCTATGTAGTTGTTGTTCAGTCACTAAGTCGTGTCTGACTCTTTGTGATCTACGGACTATAGCCTGCTAGGCTCCTCTGTCCATGGGATTTCCCAGGCAAGAATACTGGAGTGGGTTGTCATTTCCTACTCCAGGGGATCCTCCCGATCCAGGGATTGAACCTGTGTCTCCTGCATTGGCAGGAGGATTCTTTATCACTGAGCCACCAGGGAAGCCCATCTAATGTAGTTACTTATTTAATAATTTCCTCAGAAAAAAGCAGACAGTGGGTCTTGGCAGAAGTGAGTGCTGAAGGCGGATCTGAAGAAGATGGTCACAGACAGGAAACAATTCAGGAACGCTTCCTTAGTGGCTCAGGGTTGTAAGATTCAGTAATCAAGCTAACCTATGATGGAAGAAGTCCGTGACACTTTTCAGATCTTCTGTGCAGAAGCAGACAGTTCATCCTAGGTTTTGTAGGCACTGATGCAAGGATTTGATTGCCTCTAGTAGAAAAAAGCTATACTGAATGCCTTAAAAAAAAAAAAAAAAAAAAAACCCTTTAGTAGCTCCACAGACAAGTGAATACTTATAATAAGTAATTGAAAGTTTTGGTTTTCTGTATGAACTCACACAAATTTATATAGTATGTGTCCACATAAACCCACAACTTTCAGTTTCCTCTTGCAAGAACTTTCCACGTGTTTCTGTTCTGTGTTTGGGGTTTTTGGCCATGAGACATCTGGGATCATAGCTTCCTGAACAGGAGTCGAACCTGCAGCACCTGCATTGGAAGGCAAAGCTTTAACCCCTGGACCATCAGGGAAGTCCCCTTCCGTGTGTTAAAATGTTCTAAGCTGTGTTATGGTTAGAATTTTACACTTGGTCCATGTAAAAGAAAAAAGATTTTTTTTCTTCCACTTCTGTACCTTGATTGAATTATGGTGACTGCTATAACTGATCTTTCATTTGATTATTGCACCACCCCCCCAGCACCTTTCAAATCCCCCTGCTTACCTACACACCTCAGTCATTTGTGAAGTTTGAATTGTTCCGAGACAAGGGTTTTCTGCAAGTAGATCAAAGATAAATGACCTCAGGTTTCACCAAGCTCCCATCTGGCAGTAGGTTAGCCTTCAAAGGTTTTGAAATAAACACCTTCACTGGGGCAAGTGGTTCATTCATACATGAAGCAAAAGAACAGTATCTCCCTTTGTAGCCATGAATGGAAGATTTATGCAGGTTAGTTCTGATGAGAATGAATAGGAATCACCTATTTGAGGAGCTGTAACATCATCAGAACCAAACAAGGGAGACTGTCATCTCTCTGGGTGCTTCTCTGTGCTATTCTCTCTGTTGCTTATTGTTTCGGAACTCTCTGGGTAAAATGGAGCAGACATCTCTGGATTCTACAATGAGAAGTAGGACTTTTCCCTTTTCTGGCAAACAATGTCTTTGTGACCATGATCTTATAGGATCATAAGTCTAGTATCTGATAATGTCAGATATACTTAGAAAGACTAGAAAATGTCACCTATAGCACAGGTCCCCAACCTCTGGGATCTAATGCCTGATGATCTCAGGTGGAGCTGATTAATAATAATAGAAATAAAGTGCACAAGAAATGTAATGCACTTGAATCATCCCAAAACTATCCCCCAACCAACACCCCCACCCCAGTCCATGGGAAAATTGTCTTCCATGAAACTGGTACTTGGTGCAAAAAAGATTGGGGACTGCTGAATAGGGATGAGGGAAGAAGTATTTGATTCCAATTTTCTGTATTTCATTATTAGAAAACTCTAAATTAAAATCTTAGCAATACTTCATAGAGTGCATTTTTGGCTATAACGTATAAGCATATAGAAAAGAACAATGAAAAAATACCCATAAAGTCACTGCCTGGCTGGGTCAAGATCCAGGGTGCATCAGCATCATAGCAGTTTCTCTGATGCCCTATAGCAGTCGCTCTTCCTTTCTTACCAAATAACCAGGGTCCTGATGTCTAAGACTCCTAGTTTAGTATAGCAAATTTGGAGACTTGTATAAATGGAATCCTAGTGTATGTATTATTTCCTTTTCTCCACTCAGTATTTTGTTTCTGAAATTTACTTACATTGTTAAACACAGTAATAGTTTCCATTTTTCATTTTCTTTGTTGTGTATTATTCCATTGTAAAATATGACACAATTTATTTGTGCATTCTCTGGTAGAGATATATGGATTGCTTCCTGATTGGGGCTCTTAAGAATGATGCTGGGGACTAACCTGGAGGTCCAATGGTTCATACTTCACTTTCCAGTGCAGGGGGTATGGTTCGATCCCTGGTCAGGGAACTAAGATCCCACATACCTTAAGGCCAAAAACCAAAACATAAAGCAGAAGCAATATTGTAACAAATTCAATAAAAGGCTTTAACAATAGTCCTCATCCAAAAAATCTTAGGTGTGGCACATATATACAATGGAATATTACTCAGCCATTAAAAAGAATGAAATGATGCCTGTTGCAGCAACATGAATAGTCACAGAGAGTGTCATACTGAGTGAAGCAAGTCAGACAGAGAAGGAGAAATACCGTATGACATCCCTTATATGCAGAATCTAAAAATAAATTATACAAATGAAGTTATTTACAAAACAGAAACAGACTCATAGACTTAGAAAGTGAACTTACAGTTGCCTGAAGGGAAGGGATAGTTAGGGAGTTTGGGATGGTCATGTACACACTCCTGTATTTAAAATGGATAAACAAGGACCTACTTGGAACTCTGCTTAATGTTATTTGGCAGCCTAGATGGGAGGGGAGTTTGGGGGAGAATGGATCCATGAATATGTATAGCTGAGTCCCTTTGCTGTTCCTCTGAAACTGTCATGACATTGTTAATTGGGTATACCCTAGTACAAAATTAAAAATTCAAAAAAATACCAATACAGAATAAAAAATATATATTAGAAAAAAAAGAATGCTGCTATGTGAACAGGTATGTACATGTCTTTTGGTGCACATATGATACATTTAGAAGTGGAATTACTGGGTTAAAGAATATGAGTATGTTCACCTTAGTAAATAATGCCAAACTTATTCAAGGTAATTGCACTAATTTACACACCCACCAATAGACCAAGGGAATTCACAGTGCTCCACAAGCTTGGTGGTATCCATCTTTTTATTTTTTGTCATGGTGGTGGGTGTAAAGGGCTCCCCAGGTGGCGCTAATGGTAAAGAACACGCCTGCCAATGCAGGAGACATAAGACTCCGGTTTGATCCCCGGGTCAGGAAGATCCCCTGGAGGAGGCCATGGCAACCCACTCCAGTATTCTTGCCTGGAGAATCTAATGGACAGAGGAGCCTGGTGGGTTACAGTACATGGAGTCACAGAAGAGTCAGACAAGACTGAAGCAACTTAGCAGCAACAGCAGTGGGTATAAACTGGTATCTCACTGCGGCTGTGATTCACAGTTCCCTAGTGACTTAATGGGGTTGAACCCCTTTTCAGATGCTTATACCCAACTGGTTTTACTTGCTTTTCTGTTGGGTTTTCTATCTTATTAATTTACAGTTCTATATATATTCTGGAAACAAGCCCATATATGTGATGCAAATAACCTTCCACTAAGGCTTGGTTTTTCACTCACTTAATGGTATCTTTTAATAAACTTTAAGAAATTTTAATAATGTCCAACTTATCAATAATTTACTCTATGGATATGCATTTTTTTCTGATCTATTTAAGAAATTTTTTCCTACCTTAAGGTTATGCTGGTGTTTCATATTTTCATCTCTAAACATTATTTTCTTGTTAGTTTTAGATATCTGGTATTGACTTTTATGTAGAATTGAGGTGTAAGTATTGAGATTTTTTAAAACTTCATATAGATGTCCAATTAGCTCAGCACTGTATGTTGAAAAGACTGTCCTTCCATTACCACCTCGTCCTCTTAAGTGCCTCAATGTGTGTGTCTTTGTTTTGGGCTCTCTATACGGTTACAAGGGTCTGTTTTTCTACCTGGCAAACATCTCATCTTTATAATTGTTGTATCTACAAAAAAAGTCCTGCTACCCACTAGAGCGGGTCCTATCATATTATTGTTCTTCTTCAAAAGTATCTTGACTTTTACTTTCACATTTCCATATAATTTAAAAATCATTTTGTGACATTCCATATGAAATATGTTATGATTTTTAACCTACTACATCAAATTATGGATACATTTGAGAGAACAGACATCGTTCTAATACTGAGTCTTCCAGTCCATGAACATATGTTCTTCTATTTATTTATTTTCTTGGTAATATTTCATAGTTTTCTGTGTTAAGAGGTTGATACACGGATTTTTAAATATTTGTCACTAGGTATTTGAATTTTTTGATGTTTTTATACATGAGTAAGTGTCATTTTAAATGTTTAATTTTTAAATTCTTGCTGACATATAAAATTCATTTGGATTTTGCATTTTGACCTTGTACTATATTTAGCAACCTTGCTAAAAGTCACTTACTCATTCTGATAATTTAGTGGTAAATTCTTTAGAACTTCATATATATTCAGTCATATCATCTGTGGAAAAAAATTTTATTCTGTCACAATTCTTATACATGTAATTTTTCCTGATCGAGTACATTAGCTAAGACCACCTATATGAAGCTGAATAGAAGTGATGATAATGGATATCTTTGTCTTTATAATCACAAAGGAAAATTTTTCAGCATTTCACCATTAGGCATGATACTTTCTGTGGGTTAATGTCCTTTTCTCTTTTTTTCTTCAAAGATACTGTTTATCAGATTAACAAAGTTAACTGCAGTTCCTAATTTAAGAGATTTAATCCTTGAATGGATGTTGAAATCTATCAAATGTTTTTCTGCATCTGTAAAAATATTTTGATTATCATATCACTTTCTCCTTTATTATGTTGATTGAGTTTTAGAAGTTAATTTAACCGTGTAGTCAACTTGGTTTTCACATGGAACCTTTTTATATACAGCTAGATTCAATTTGTTAATATTTAATTTGATAAAACTGAATGAAGTTGAGTTGTGTAAAATTTCATCCTTATACGGAAAACCGCTAGACCATTCAGGTATGACCTAAATCAAATTCCTTATGATTATACAGTGGAAGTGAGGAATAGATTTAAGGGCCTAGATCTGATAGATAGAGTGCCTGATGAACTATGGAATGAGGTTTGTGACATTGTACGGGAGACAGGGATCAAGACCATCCCCATGGAAAAGAAATGCAAAAAAGCAAAATGGCTGTCTGGGGAGGCCTTACAAATAGCTGTGAAAAGAAGAGAGGCGAAAAGCAAAGGAGAAAAGGAAAGATATAAGCACCTGAATGCAGAGTTCCAAAGAATAGCAAGAAGAGATAAGAAAGCCTTCTTCAGCGATCAATGCAAAGAAATAGAGGAAAAGAACAGAATGGGAAAGACTAGAGATCTCTTCAAGAAAATTAGAGATACCAAGGGAA
>SJYT01084112.1:86112-123763 GCA_006410635.1 Cephalophus harveyi | reverse complement strand
AACAAATACAATTTATCTCAGAGAAAAAGACTTTACTCACAAGTCTGCTATTTAGGGAATTGGTCAATATTTATTATACTGCAGTAAAACATAAACACATATACATACTTACATAAATACATACAGATATATATTATGGATTTTTTTCTCTATTAAAAAAACAAGAACTTTTAATTTTATGCCTCCTAAACAATTGTCTCTATAATCTATAGTCACAACAAGTTATGTGTGAGTGTGTATGCATGTGTCCCAGTGGTTCTTATCCAACCAAGACTGGAAATTGAGTGCTTCTGTAACACAGAAAAAAATTTCTGTCTACATTTTATGCACTGATCCCTTATTTGTTCAGAACTTAGCCCATTAGTATGCAACTGATGAGACACAGGCAAGGACACATCTCCCTGTGTCTCAAGTATTTTTTGTTATCAAACACAATCCAGCTCCACATCCCTGTTGCTTAGCCCAGAGTGAGACCCAGAGAAGTCATTCCATGTGGTTGTGTTCAATGAATAAATGAGTCACCCCACAAAAGATGAGAAACGTTCATAGTTACATAGTATGCACTCTTCCTATTCTCATGCCTTATTCTCTGACTGTTCAGTTTTGTAGNGTTATCAAACACAATCCAGCTCCATATCCCTGTTGCTTAGCCCAGAGTGAGACCCAGAGAAGTCATTCCATGTGGTTGTGTTCAATGAATAAATGAGTCACCCCACAAAAGATGAGAAACATTCATAGTTACATAGTATGTACTCTTCCTATTCTCATGCCTTATTCTCTGACTGTTCAGTTTTGTAGTTGAGATTAGGAAGTGTTTTTTAAAAAGAAACAAAAAATACTTAAGTCAATGCAGTTTCCAATAGTCAGGTGAATTAATAGATAAGTATTAGGGTGTTGTTGCTGTTCAGTCACTCGTCATGCCCAACTCTTTGTAACCCCATGGACTGCAGTATGCTAAGCTTCCCTATCCTTCGCCATCCCCAGAACTTGCTCAAACTCATGTCCATCGAGTTGGTGATGCCATTCAACCATCTCATCCTCTGTCGGTCCCTTCTCCTCATGCCTTTAATCTTTCCCAGAATCAGGGTCTTTTCCAGTGAGATAATTCTTCCCATCAGGTGTCCAAAGTATTGGAGCTTCAGCTTCAGCACCAGCATCAGTCCTTCCAATGAATATTCAGGACTAATTTCCTTTAGGATTTACTGGTTGGATCTCCTTGCAGTCCAAGGGACTCTAAAGAGTCTTTTCCAACACCACAGTTCAAAAACATCAATTCTTCAGCACTCAGCCTTCTTTATGGTCCAAATCTCATATCCATACATGACTACTGAAAAAACCATAGCTATAACTATGCAGACCTTTGTTGGCAAAGTAATGTTTCTGCTTTTTAATATGCTGTCTAGGTTTATCATAGCTTTTCTTCCAAAGAGTAAGCATTTTTTAATTTCATGGCTGCAGTCACCATCAGCAGTATTTTTGGAGTCCAAGAAAATAAAATCTGTCACTGTTTCCATTGTCTCCCCATCTATTTGCCATGAAGTGATGGAATCATTTGCCACAATCTTAGTTTTCTGAATGTTTTCAAAAAAAATTAAGATTTGAATATTTTTCTTTAAAGAAAGATGATCTCCATTGTAAGCATGGGAATCTCAGGGCCATTGGTTAATCTTTGTCCTTGTTTTGTTTTTCCTTTCATTTTGCTCAGAACTGTGTATGGAGTTGCCAAAAAGGTCTGTATAGAAAAGCTATGGTTTTTCCAGTAGTCCTGTATGGATATGAGAGTTGGAATATAAAGAAAGCTGAGTGCTACAGAATTGACACTTTTGAACTGTGGTGTTGGAGAGTTCCTTGGACTGCAAGGAGATCAAACCAGTCAATCCTAAAGGAAATCAATCTAGAATGTTCATTGGAAGGACTGAGGCTGAAGCTGAAACTCCAGTACTTTGGCCACCTGATGTGAAGAGCTGACTCATTGGAGAAGACCCTGATGCTGAGAAAGATGGAATGTGGGAAGAGAAGGGGATGACAGAGAGTGAGATGGTTGGATGGCATCACCAACTCGATGGACACAAGTTTGAGCAAGCTCCAGGAGTTGGTAATGGACAGGGAAGTCTGGCGTGCTACAGTCCATGGGGTAGCAAAGAGTCGCACACGACTTAGCAACTGAACTGAACTGAACTGTGTATAGCATTAGCTTATATCCATACAAAGAAGGATGATTCTCCAGGACAACTGGGAAAAGAATTCTCTGGATTGAGAGGGGAGCACAGGGTAGCTTTTCCAGCCTCATGTCTCTAAGACTTCCTTTTGTTATGTGAACAGCTCGGAGTAGCATCTCTCTTTGAGGCCATTTCTGTGACTCTGAGCTAAGTCTGTTTCCAGAAGACATTTGACTCCCTCCCTCTGTTCCAGCCCCAGAATTCAACAGACCTTCTTTCCCAGGGGAACTCAGCTTTGAAGGTTTGTGTAGCTGTAGCAGCACTTTCTTATATATGCTTTCTTTACAGCCTTTCCACCTGTTATCACAACCTTCTTTGTCCCTTACTCAATGATCTTTCTGTGGGTATGCGGTTTCCTTCATGCTAATAATCATTTTGGAAAGACTTATTTGCTGAACATTTCTGAGATTCTTAAATACTGTAGACCACTGTGCTACAGGAGCTCCAGTAACTTTCACAGTGGGGAGGGAACAAGTTGATTGGCTCTCTAATAGATACTACTCTCCTTTGTAAATTAAACATTCAAATCAACTTTTCTCCAGAAGAGGTTGGCATCAGGTCCCACTGGGGACTTTTTTGACCTTGTCCAATCTGGGGAGCTTTGATTCCCATCCAGGGGGTTTGGGCTCCAATTTGGGGTGTTCTCCTTGGGAAGCGAAACTGTTTATAAGGAACTTCAGAGAAAGGTCACTGGAACTGGGAAGTCATGTTACTATGACTTTCCAGCTGGTTAGGTTTTGGTTTATTTTTGCTTCCCAGGTAGCGCTAAGTGGTTAAGAACCAGCCTGCCAGTGCAGGAGACATGATGAGATACAGATTCAATCCCTGGGTTGGGAAGATCTCCTGAAGGAGGAAATGGCAACCCACTCCAGTATTCTTGCCTGGAGAATCCCACAGACAGAGAAGCCTGGTGGGCTAGAGTCCATGGGGTCGCAGAGTCAGACATGACTAGAGCAACATAGCATGCACTGCGGTATTGCTTGATCCTGTCACGTGCACAAGTACTTGGACCTTGGCAGGACTATCCTGTTTTACCTGTCAATGTCAAAACCATCTGCCAAGGTTTCAGTGTTGTCCTAGCCTATTGTGGTGTGTTTGTGGTTTTACAGGGGTTTCATTCCATACTGGAGGAGGGTTTGTTAGTCACCTTCACCGCACTGGCCCTCACCACACATTTTCTAATCTTGTGGTTTGGCTATACCGGCATTATTTGAGGATACTTGAGATTTCCCTGACACCTAACATTGTTGAAAATATTAACTCGGATTTTACTCTGTTTTATTGTTTTCTAATGTCTGTTTGATTTGACAGCCAGGAGGTATTTGGGAGAGATCAAATTCTATATTGCTTCTATGTTTTAGGGCATTATCATGTCACTCATCCTCTCTGGTTTATTTTAGAAAAAGTATTTCATGACCCTATGAGAAAAAAAACATGGAAAATAATGCTTATTTAAACATATATACATATATATATATATATATATATACTAGCACCAGGTGGCACTAGAGGTAAAGAAGTTGCCAATGCAGGAGGTGCAAGAGACACTGGTTCGATCCCTGGGTTGGGAAGATCCCCTGGAGGAGGAAATGACAACTGCCTCAGTACTCTTGTCTTGAGAATCCCATGAAAAAAGGAGCCTGGTGGACTACAGTCCACGGGGGTGCAACGAGTTGAACATGGAGATCCAACCAGTTCATCCTAAAGGAGATCAGTCCTGGATGTTCACTGGAAGGACTGATGTTGAAGCTGAAACTCCAATACTTTGGCCAACTGATGTGAAGAGCTGACTTGTTGGAAAAGACCCTGATGCTGGGAAAGATTGAGGGCAGGGGGAGAAGGGGACGACAGAGGATGAGATGGTTGGATGACATCACTGACTCGATGGACATGGGTTTGGGTGGACTCCAGGAGTTGGTGATGGACAGGGAGGCCTAGCATGCTGCGGTTCACAGGTTCACAAAGTGTCAGACACAACTGAGCTGCTGAACTGAACTGACTGAAAGCAACTTATGAATGTATAATGTTTTTCACTACTGTCTGCATCTCAAACCATCTATAAAGATTGAACTATGCTGTAGTCTGTCCACTGCCCAGTGAAGGAATCCTCACACTAATTTACTTACCTCTGCCAAGAGTCTGCAAGCTGCTGTGACTTTGTACATGCTTTGCATAAATTTGCACAGAATTCCTCTGCCTTCGTGATTGTTACTCTCCATGCTTTGAATTTCCTAATATTCTTCAGCTACCTCTCCTCTGCTCTTGCTGTTGTTCAGTTGCTAAGTCATATCCAACTCTGCAATCCCATGGACTGTAGCCTGCCAGGCTCCTCTGTCCATGGGATTTCCTAGGCAAGAATACTGGAGTAGTTTACCATTTCCTTCTCCAGGGGAACTTCCTCACCCAGGGAACAAATTTGCATCTCCTGCATTGGCAGGCCTTGGCATGTAGATCCTTGATCTCTGAGTCACCAGGAAATCCCCCTGTTGCTCTAGCATGTACAGATGTCTCTGAGCTTGGGTAATGAGTATAGGCCATGAAAATCTATATTGCAGCAGAGGATGAGCGCAACTATTTATGCTGTTGAAGTAGATTCACCCTACTATCAATCACTAGTAGCTATTTCCCTTCCATTCAAAGTGCTAACTAGCTCCCTAGAAGAGCTGATCCTTCCCTCAGCAATGCCCAACAGATGGCAACAGATGATTTTTTTTTCCACAGAACTTTTCTCCTGCTTTTAAACTTTGGAATTTCTGGTCTTACATGGTTTATATTGCAGTGTCACTGTGACAATCATACATGTTCCATTTTATCAGTCTCATGAATACTCTTACTTATTTCAGAAGGTAAAATTGGTCACAGTTATTGTGTATCTTTAATTTTTAAAGCTAAAAGATGCTCAAAACCATTATTCCTATAAAAAGCATTGGATGATACTTATAATCTTGAGTAAGATAACCCCCAGTTATAATGTTTCATATGAATGATTAGACTTTGTGTTTTTGAGATTTACTTAAAAATTTAGTTGATATTAGCATACTTGGATAAATAGAAGTGTCTAGTTTAAGACCCTCTTTCTTACTGAGTGTGAGAGAAGTCATTTTGGCAACCTATAATTTGGTTAATTACAAAGTATCTTGATATTTTAAGTTATGAATTATAGCCAGGCTATCCCCTATAGCTAATAACAGGTACCCAACCAGAGGCCCATGTATAGAAAGAGACAACACAGTTCAACTGACTAGCTTGTAATCCCAAAAATCAACAATAACAACAAACTCTTAGGATATCTGGGTTTTAGAAGGTCTCTCTCTGATCAGTGCTTAGATTTCAGTATCTTATGTAGCCTCTTACGAATCTCCTTAGTCTTAATGGAATAGATAATTGGATTGAGCATTGGAGGCACAAAGAGATAAACTAGGGACATGAACTTGTGCACATACTCGGGGGCATGCTCCCCAAATCGATGAACCATGGATACACTAATCATGGGCACATAGAAAATGAGCACAGCCCAGATGTGTGACACACATGTGTTGAGTGTCTTAAGTCTCTCTTCCCGGGAGGCGATGGCCAGCACAGAGTGTAATATGAGCACATAGGAAAGGAGAATGAGCACTGAGTCTACACCAAAGGCAGAGATGACAATGAACAAGCCATACACGCTGTTGATGGTGGTATCTCCACAGGGAAGGCGGATTAGGTCTGGGTGCAAGCAGTAGGAGTGGGTCAGTATGTTGTCTTTACAGAAAGGCAACCTCTTCAGAAGGAAAGGCAGTGGGAAGACCATGCAGAAGCTGCGGATGATGACAGATATGCCCATGTGAGCCACACGGGTATCAGTGAGCACTGTAGAATAAAGCAAGGGGTTACAGATGGCCACATAGCGGTCAAAACTCATGGCCAGCAAGATTCCAGACTCTGTCCAGGAGAAAAAGTGGATGAAGAACATCTGAATCAGGCAAGCATCAAAGGCAGTCTCTGGTGCGTGAAAGCACAAGGTAGCCAGTACAATGGGCAAGGTAGAAAATGACACACCCAGGTCATTGACAGACAGCAGAGATAAGAAGTAGTGCATTGGCTGGTGCAAGCTCTGCTCCTCCTTTATGATGAAGAGAATGAGGCTGTTGCCCAGGATGGAGACAGCATACAGCAGCAAGAGGAGGGCTGCTAACCAATGCTCCAGTCCCTCCATCTCTGGGAAGCCTGTTAGGGTGAAGCTGGTCACTCTCGAGATGTTAGTTTCAAAACTTCCCATGGGGTCCCTGAGTATCTTTTAGAGAAACACAATCAGAGTAAAGTGAGGTCAGACAATGGAAAGAATGGTCACTATCCAGGATGGAAGGGAGAAGGCTACTTAGATTGCACACCAAAGTTCGCGAAAAACTAGGAGGAAGCAAGCTAGGGATCATTGCTCACATCTCAGGCTTTCTGCCATCTGATCATGTCTACAGTTGGGTCATGGGCTCCAATTCCTTCCCCACAAAAATCCTTTGAGTCTGTTTTGAACACTATATCTTATTCTTCCTGTTTCTGTATTCTTTGCAGAAATATTAAAATCTTTCTCCAGTAGCAGAAAATGATTTAGCTCTTTCTACCAGCTCTGGCCACTACCTTCTTCAGGAAGTGAAGTACAGTATGCCCTCCCCAGGGCCTTATCTTAGTGCTCTCCACTTACTCATGACTCTCCATGTATGAAGCGATAGCATTTTCATCTGTACGCTGAGCTGTGTCTTTTCTCCTGCCTACACTGGAGGATCTCACTCCAGCTCCCCATCCTATCTTTGTCGTGTGAGCTCCTCTCTTATTCACCAAGGATCCAGACTCTCATGCTCCTCCACTCCTGACTGCTCTGGATTTTTCTATCTTGCATATTTACATGTTTTCCTCTGTTTAGATTAAGGATTCCCAAACTGTGTGTATGCTAGATTCATCCAAGAAGCTTCTAAAAAACTTCTTTGTCTGGACGCCAGTCATACCAATTTAATCCAAATCTCTAGCAGTAGCAGTTGGATTCAAGAATCAAAACATTGGGAAAAAAGAAAAAAAAGAAACTACCAAGGAAATTCCAATGCAAAGTCAAGTTTGAGAATCAGAGGTTTAGATTATGTTCCATCCAAAACCAGCTTCTTTCTTACTGAGGATCAGTTTCCGGATATACAGTCAAAGAAAATAAATAACAACAACAAAAATCGCTTTATTGCCCCCACATATTCTTCCAGTAATCATTCACTTCTCTGCTCTCTTTCACACTATGTTCACAATTATTTTATACTCATAATGTTCTTCTTACCTCTTTTCTGTATGTCAATTATCCCAAATTCATGTCTCTAGCTCAGATGTCTCTTCTAGCTATAGAGTCAAACATCCAACTCCCTACTGGTTTATCAACTATAATGGCTCATCAGCACAACATATGCCAATGTGAACTTTTGTTAATCACCATACGTGGTCCTCTGCAATATTTTCCTCATATAAAAGTCCATCAGCATTTATCCATGCACTAAAGCCAGGAAAACCTAGGAGGAATTTTTCACCCTCTCCCATTTCCAGATCTAATTAATCTATTACTACCTTTCCAAAATATACTTAACACTGGCACTCCTGTCTCTCTCACTTCTAGCTAATTCAGTATCCAGTCTATTGCACTGATCTGTCCCTCAGCATTTTTAATCAGGGTGTCTACAGGCCCTTTCTTGCTGATCACCCAGCTCAGTGTCATGATCCTCTCTAATCCATCTTTTACAAAGAAGCCAAATTATCTGTTGATAATATAAACAAAATGATGTTACATTTCTATGGAAAACCTCTCAGTGGCTTCCTGTCCACTCTTAAAATAAGGCTTAGAGTAAGAATTCAAACAGTCTTGCCTAGTCATGAGGCAGTATATGAACTACCTGAGGACTTGTTACCTTCCTATTATTCTAACCATTCATTACTTCTCTACATATCATTTTATGTCCCTATTATGTATCCTCACACATACTTTTCTTCATGACTCTTATCACACTTTAGAATTATAGTGAATTATTATGTATCTGTTTGGTCATTTGATTAGTATCTTTGTTCCCCAAAGAATTATAAGATCCTATAGTTGTCTCAGTGTTTATCCAAGTTGCTGGGCATGGAGTCCTGGATAAGCATTCAGATCACCAGTTCTAATTCTAACCAGTAAATATTGATTAAATAGATAAACTATCTTAGGAAGAATGTATTATGACCCAGTTTTGAAGTGTAACATAAATTTAGAAAAGTTAAATAACTCTGCTAACATCTAAAACAGCGAACTTTTAATCTCAGCTTTAGCACACGCCAGCTATGGATTTAGTTTACTTAATTACTCCTTACGTTTACAGCTGTAGTATAGAAAAAAAATACAGAGTAAAACACATAAAACTGATATTCAGCACTGTTGTGCAAGATACGTACTGAATAAATGGCAACCAAGAAAGAGGGGATGAAGAGGGACATCTGGAGCCGAGGTTCCCAGGTCCTCTTTCCATATTGCCTTACTCTTCCAGTTTCCCAAACAAAGGCTCTCTCCTTTTGTGTTGGCCATGTATCCACTTCCCAGTGAGAATACCGGAGTGTAGTTAATAACACTGAAGCACTCACACCAAACAAAAGCTTTGGGATTTCAGGCATCAGGGGGTATTGTTGAGGATTATTGGTGTAAGGCAGAAGTGGAGTACAGAGAAAATCTCTAAAATTAGATCACAAACAAGCTTTTCTTCAGATATGTGTATTATAATCACTGCAGGATTTTGAAGCTATGAATGAGGTTCCTACAGACCTCTGCGAGGGAAGGGCTGAAGTCCCAACTTACCGCCTCAGAGAAGCTCTAGTGAGAAGAGGACAGGTGAAGTGTCTCCTAAGGAGGAACTCTGAGGACTCCTCCGTACACGACCTCCCAGCCAGCCTCCCTGCCCTGAGCAATGAAGCTGCCTCTTCAGTGTCCCCTGGGCCTGGTAAGTCTTAGGGCTTAAAGAGATGGCTGGAGCAGCAGGGAATATGAAAACTTTTGAATGATGGCTCCTCTGTGCACTGGTATTTCTCCCCCTTACAGACATAAAAAAAAAATTGAGTTATAACTCTGCTGTCCTTCATGAAAGAATCCATTCAGTTCGTCAAAAACAGACTGAATCTCAGACCCTTTGACTCTCACTGATTCCCAAGTTAGCGATCTTTCCACCAATTGTGTCACACCCCAAGTAGATTTCAAGAAATAATAAATATAACCACCAAGAGCTTCAGGAATCACAGCCAGAAACCACAGTGACAATCCTGGTTTGCTGGAACTATACTGGGTTTAGCAATGAAGATCCTGCACTGGGGACAACCTCTCTGTCGCTGCAAACTCAGACAGTTTATCAGTCTGTCCAGGTCGATCTTTCCACCAATTGTGTCACACCCCAAGTAGATTTCAAGAAATAATAAATATAACCACCAAGAGCTTCAGGAATCACAGCCAGAAACCACAGTGACAATCCTGGTTTGCTGGAACTATACTGGGTTTAGCAATGAAGATCCTGCACTGGGGACAACCTCTCTGTCGCTGCAAACTCAGACAGTTTATCAGTCTGTCCAGGCTTGAGTAAAAAACAACCACTTCCCTGTCTAAGTTACTATCCTTAATAAATTTATTTAGTTTGCTCAAATTCCAAATTCCTCATTTGGAAACTTGGAACACAAATGTCTATAAATCCAGTTGACTATGAAACTTTGTATCACCATGGTAAATGATTATAAAACAAGGACTATTACAATGACTTGCCAATTTTCTCCTGTCCAGAAAAGAACTTGAGAAGATGGGATAGGCAATTAGTTTTGAGATCTCTGAGCACTGTGAAGGCAGGTTGATTTCCAGGATGCTTATTAAAAGATCTTAAAATTATGAGAGCTTTTGGATCATCTTGTACCACACCTAGGACTATTACAATGACTTGCCAATTTTCTATTGTCCAGAAAAGAACTTGAGAAGATGGGATAGGTAATTAGTTTTGAGATCTCTTTGGGCTGTGAAGGCAGGCTGATTTCCAGGATGCTTATTAAAAGATCTTAAAATTATGAGAGCTTTTGGATCATCTTGTATCACACCCAAACTGTCATAATGAAGAAATGAAGACTTTAAGGTGCAAGAGGCCTGTTGCCATCCACTGTGAAATCATTTATAAAGTCAGGCCTTGAAAATAATTACTGAGATTTAGTCCCCAAAGTCTATCTCCATTGCCCATGCAATCTCAATTACCAGGACTGAGGAAAGGAGAAGAGAAATACTGATATTTCTTGAGCACCTGCAGAGTTTTGGGGGCCGTACTAGTTTTGTTACTTTAGATTAGCTCATTTAATCAACAGAGAAAACCTGAAGGATACCTTCTATTATGCCTAAATACTGGATTTTTCAGTAGACAGACTAAACAAACAGAATTAGAGCTGTGGAGGAATAAAGAATAAAAAGCTATGTATTTCATATTTAGATAATTTGAAAACATCAAAGCATCAATGTCTTCCTCACAAAAAACTGGAAATGTATTGGATTTTAGCACACTAATCGTAAGGTCTCATTTAAAAACAATTTAATGTATACAGAACACCAAAGTTCTTTAGGATTTAGTATCTCTAAAGGTCGTTATTAGTGTCTGTCTGTAAAGTCTGTGTTTGTGTATGCATGTGTGACAATGTGTGCAAATGTGTGTATGAGAATGGAGAAAGAGCAGGCAAAGAAATGTACCTCCAATTCTTTAGAAAGGAGAAAAACAGATCTTTTATAATTAATCAATAAATCAGTCACAAGAAATCAAAAAGAGACATAAAAAGATGATACCCTTATAAACAATAATGATTATCAGACATTAAAGATTTGACCTAAATGAAAACATAGACTGTGAAAAATAGTTATCATTAATTGACCATCTACTATATGCTATAAACTTACTAAAATCTTTGTATGCATTGCTTATTTATTACTAACATATAGCTAACATTTAATATTCACAGGATCCTTATCAGTTATATTTTTTGTCTTCATTTTACAAATGAGATTAGGGATTTTACAATACTTGCCAAAGTCATAACGTTATTAGAGTAGCCAAGATACCAATCTGGATGCAAAGCCACACTTATAAACAAATATATTCACATACAGTCATTCACACAAGCACAATCATCAATTGGAAGAAGAGATTAAACGGACTTTAATTGGAAGAAGTAAAAAGGGACTTGAAGGACAGCATCAATCAAGCAGTTATAAGAAGACTAGACTGGCCTACTAAGTGCCAGGGACTAAGAGGCTAAGGTTGGGGGTGTTGGAGAAGGATACTTGTCCATCTGAACTTAAAACAGGAAGTTTTATGATTGTGCCCCTTGAATTTTACAGTTACGCCCCTTATTCTTTGCTCACCTCAAATGTAATTATGATGACTCTCACCAGGTAGGATATGCTAGTCGTTAAGATAATTTCTGCCTGTGTAGTAATTCTATTTCTCATTGTTAATTGATAACATTATGAATCTATGTTATTGCTTTGATTAGTGTGAGTTCATCCCTAAGAGAGAGAACCACACTGAAGGGAGTCTGAGATATAACAGTGAAGAGGATGAGCCTTCTCTCTGTTCTCACAGTGATTAGGGCAATCAGTTCAGTTCGGTTCAGTTCAGTCGCTCAGTCGTGTCAGACTCTTTGCGACCCCATGAATCGCAGCACGACAGGCCTCCCTGTCCATCACCAACACCCAGAGTTCACTCAAACTCATGTCCATCGAGTCAGTTATGCGGTGCAGCCATCTCATCCTTGGTCGTCCCCTTCTCCTCGTGTCCCCAATCCCTCCCAGCATCAGAGTCTTTTCCAATGAGTCAACTCTTCGCATGAGGTGGCCAAAGTACAGAGTTTCAGCTTTAGCATCATTCCTTCCAATGAATAGACTAAACAAATAATTTCATGTGTTAATCATCTTCAGAAAAAAAGTTTAGAGTGCTATGAAGAGGAATCACTAAAAAGGTTAGTTTAGATTGAATCCTGAAGGATAAATAAGAGATGTTCAAGGAAAGAGAAGAGAGCTCAATAAATGTGTTGGACTTATGAACTTTACTTGCAGAAATATGAAGTTCTTTCAGTTCTACCTCCTAACTACTATTTAATTGACTTATTTCCATTCCCACTCTCTAGTAAGCATACCAACATGTCAGTCCTAGATAATTACAAGGGTCTTAACACATTCCCCTACATTATTCAGCCCTCTTCCAATTCACTTTCTAAATTGCAGAAATATGTTTAAGTAAAATTCCATCACATTACCATCAAGTCCAGCCTTTAAGTGACCCTGTGTGATATGATAAATATCTTCCTTCCAAACTTTATTTTGAGTCATTTTTCTCATGTTCTTTCTATTATAAGTAAAGTGATCTTCCAGTTTCTTGCATGTGCAAAGCTACTCCTTCTATGTGGCCTTCATAAGTGCTCTTTCCAAAATCTTAGAAGCTTTTTCCTACTCACCTTCCATTCATTTGACTGGATCCCTACCACCATCTCCTAGCTTGAATTGGCATGTGGAAGATCCCCCTAGCCTCCTAACCTAATAAGGGTTATATTACATTCCCTGTTGATCTTTTCTAGTACCTTGCAGGGTTGTGATTAATTGGTTTAAAATAAACAATAAATTATTTATTACATGCTTCTTTCCTACTTCAATATGTATGTTCCATGAAAGATGTCTCTGCCTTCTTATTTTTTAATAAATTCAAAATGCCCAGTACAATGTTTGTTGTTGTTGTTTAGTTGCTAAATCATGTCCAACTCTTTTGTGACTCTATGGACTGTAGCCTATCAGGCTCCTCTCTCCATGGAATTCTCCAGGCAAGAATACTGGAGTGGGTTGCCGTTTCCTTCTCCAGGGTATCTTCCCAACCCAGGGATCAAATTGGAGTCTTCTGCATTGGCAGGGAGATTCTTCACTACTGTGCCACCTGGAAGCCTAATGATTAGCAAATAGTAACCTAATGTCTTTACCATAATTACAATACCAGCATAACACCATGAGTCATCTTTCCATGCTTCTGCAAAATGGATTACCATGCTCCTTAGTGAAACACCTGTTCAAGAACATATGACATACACATATCTATCTATCTCTGCTTTTTTGTCAATTTACCTAGTTACCTATCAGCCCCAAAGTGCCGTCCTAGAGAATGCATCAAACTTGAGTCACTACTTCATTTTTTCTTTTTAAACAAACTGTTCCCAGTCTAAACCCTGTTTTCATTCCTGAGTAGGATCTTTGTAAAGTATCTGATTTTCTAAATTAATTAACTTAAACCAACATGACTAGAGAAATCTAAAGTCTGTGTTACATGCCCCTTTTCTGGGCTACCACAAACAGTAATCACTGCATCCTATCTCCTGTTGTATGTGTGAGTCACTCAGTCATGTCTGACTCTTCGTGACCCCATAGACTGTAGCCTGCCAGGCTCCTCTGTCCATGGAATTCTCCAGGTAAGAATACTGGAGTGGGCTGCCATTTCCTTCTCCAAGTGATCTTCCCAACCAAGGGATCAAACTCTGGCCTCCTAAATTTCAGGCAGATTGTTTGCCATCTGAGCTATTCTCACTCAGTGCTAACATTTATGCTTACTTACTGAGCATTTTATGTGATGGTCAACTTTAATTCAGCTAAATCTCACCATAGCTTTATCAAACAGACATTACTATTATCTATATTTTCCACATAAGGAAACTGAGGCACAGTAAATTAAATAACTTTTTCAAAGTCACAAAAAAATATATGTGGCAGAACTAACATTTAAATCTAGGTGCTCTGAACCATTAAGCTGTAAGGCCCCTCTGTGAGTTCACAGGGTAAGTGCCGCTCTGCTTTACTCTTCACGGACTGCTTCTGTGCCTAATATGAGGCTGGGCACATAATGGGTGCTCAGTAAACAGCCACTGAATGATCATATGAGGCTTCTTTGTCATTTGATATATTGCAGATCTCCAGCCCAAACTAAGACTATTGGTGTTGAATATGTTTACCCATAAAAGGCAATACACATAAAGGACAAGAACTGCAGCATTTTTCAAAGCAGCATCACTGATTCAAAATCATACTAACTTGGACTCAGGAGTCAGATTACCTGCACTCACCTCCTGCCTTTCCACTGGCTAGCTTTGTGACCTTAAATGATTAATCTATTTTATGCATCTCAGTGTCTGCACCTTTAAAACAAGAATAATAATTTTATCTGTATCCTAGTCTTGCTGATAGGGCCTAATGATTGCTTTAATAATAAAATATATACTAAAATAAACTTTGAACGTTGACTGTCATGTAATAAGCTACGAAGAAATGTTATCCTCAGTATTACTTTACAGCTGATGAAATGAGTATTGCCCATTTTCGTGACTGGTGTAGTTAGTCCAGTTGAATAAAGAGATCCTGTACAGTTAGTCCTGACAATTAGGCCTGCGAAAAATAAATATTCTGTCATTTCGTTTTAGACTGTTGCTGCTGCTGCTGCTGCTGCTAAGCCACTCCAGTTGTGTCCGACTCTGTGCGACCCCATAGACAGCAGCCCACCAGGCTCCCCCGTCCCTGGGATTCTCCAGGCAAGAATACTGGAGTGGGTTGTCATTTCCTTCTCCAATGCATGAAAGAGAAAAGTGAAAGTGAAGTCGCTCAGTCGTGTCCTACTCTTAGTGACCCCATGGCCTGCAGCCTACCAGGCTCCTCCATCCATGGATTTTCCAGGCAAGAGTACTGGAGTGGGGTGCCATTGCCTTCTCTGCGTTTTAGACTACTTATGCTCTATTAGCCTTTGACTGCAGAGTGAACATTCTGGATAGCACAGACTTCTGAATTGGAATAAAGAAAGCAAAAGTGTGATTTGCTTCCAATATGCACCAGGGGAGTTGTCTCTTAGAGCCTAGAATCAGGCCCCCATGGAGAGTATCACGGGCCTGCCACAGCCCATACTCACATCTAGAAGGGAATAACTCTCCCAAGAAAAGTACTCCTTATCCCTTGAGAGGAGCAGAGAGGAGCATGTGGAAAGCACCTTGGTAGAGCAGAGGCATCAACACTCAGGTTTCTCTCTTAAGAGGCTCACTTTCTCCAACTCTCATTATTGTTGTTTGCCTCCCTGTCTCTCCCCTCTCTCTCAATCACTCTCGTTTTACTAAAACATAATGTGCACATTTTATAGAAAAGTAGAAAACATGGAATATTAATAAATCTTCTCAATTCTCACTAGCCAGAAACAACTACTAATACATTTTTGTTAAGAGAAAGTCGCTCAGTTGTGTCTAACTCTTTGCTACCCCAGGCTCCTCTGTCCGTGAAATTCTCCAGACCAGAATACTGGAGTGCGTAGCTGTTCCCTTCTCCAGGGGATTTTCCCAACCCAGAGATCGAATCCAGGTCTCTTGCATTGCAGGAAGATTCTATACCATTTAAGCCACCAGGAAAGCCCAAGAATATTGGAATGTATAGCCTATGCCTTCTCCATGGGATCTTTCTGACCCAGGAATCTACTCAGGAGCAACCAGGGAAGCCCAATTTTTTATTACTTCCTCCAAATACTTTTTGTATGCAAATATATGAATGTTTAACAATAATATTATATATTATAGCTTTACCCAGAGTATACTTCACAGTATTTTATAAATAGGGGGCTTCTCAGATGGCTCAATGGTAAAGAACCTACTTGCTAATGCAGGAGACATGGGAGATGCAGGCTCAATCACTAGGTCGAGAAGATTCTCTGAAGGAGGAAATGGGAGCCCACTCCAGTATTCTTGCCTGGAGAATCCCATGAACAGAGGAGCCTGGCGGGCTATGCAGTCCATGGGGTCACAAAGAGCTGGACACAACTGAGCACACACACCACAACCATGCTATAAATAATTTTTGTAAAAAGTTTTATTTGAACTACTATTTTATACTGGTTCCTACATTCTTCTAAGCTATCTTATGCTAGAAATCTATTGTGGCAGCCATATATCTTTTGACTAGCAAAGATTTTTTTTTGTCTTTTTCTTCATATTTTAACATTTGGGAGGTTTACTCTATGCCTGTCCATTTTTTTCTTTTTTTAAGTAACTTTGAGGGAGAGTAATTTGTACAAGGATTCAAAATTAATTTTTAAATCATGTAGTTGCATTCCTCAGATTATTCAGAATTAAGTCAAGTGAACTGGGAGGAAAAGCAACATATTCAATATTTGTTTAATCTTTCCACCAAGGTATGTGCTTTTTGTGTCCATTCATTCAAGCTTACTTCTAAGTAAGTATCTGATAAGGGTTCATCCTCAAATCATGTAAGGAGCTCCTACGATAGTTAAAAACAAAGACAAAATCATGTCTGATAAACTCATTTTACTATGTGCTAAGGAGTTAAATGGAGGTTTCTCCAGAGAGGATATACAAATGGCCAACAGGTATATGAAAAAAAAAGATCAATGTCATTAATCATCAGGAAAATCCCTATTGAAAACACAATGAGATATTACCACACATCTGTCGAGATATCTATTAAATAATAATAATAATAAATAACAACAAAAGACAGCAAATGTTGGGAAGGATGTCAGTCACTTGCACACAGTTTTTTGGAATGTAAAATAGTGCAATTGCAATGGAAAGCAGTATGGAGTTGCTACAAAATTAAAATTTTGTAGAAATTGTGCAAAATTTAAAAAAATTCTACAAAATTAAAAGTAAGACTACTTTTCACATAGTCTTGGGGAAAAGAATTATTTGACCATTGTGACAGTGTTCCCAAGGTAATAAGTAACCTTTTCTATGGTAATTCAATTTAAAAATGGATAAAAGAAACACATGGAACAAAATGAGGGATTGATTTTAAGGAGACACATTTGTGGATTTTTTGTAAAATTTGAGCTTTTTTTTTTTTGGATAAACTATACCTCTGTGTAACTTGCCAAAACGTGTTGTCTTCAGTCTTAACTAGTGCCAGGTTGTCATCAAATATCTGGTGGAAGAAATCCTAAGAGTAGATTTCTGAGCAAAAAAAGTTTAAAAAGTTGTCAAAGCAGGTCTTGAAAACCCCAATTTGTGGAATAGTGGTAAATATCCAGTGACTTTTTTGCTTTCCATGTGCCTCTAGCTTAAAACTTGGTTCCCACTAGCATTCGACCAAGCCGCCTTCTAATCTCTTTGGTTTTGATGGAATAGATGACAGGGTTGAGCATGGGAGGCACAAAGAGATAAATGAGGGACATGACTGTGTGCACAAATCGGGGGGCATGCCTCCCATAGCGGGCAGTCATGGACACACCAATCTTGGGCACGTAGAAGATGAGCACAGCACACAGATGTGACACACACGTGTTGAGTGTCTTTAACCGTTCCTCCCGAGATGCAATGGCAAGTACAGAATGCAGGATGAGCACATAGGAGAAGAGAATGAGTGCAGAGTCCAGGACAAAAGTAGACATGACAATGAAGAGACCAAAAATATTGTTGATGGTGATGTCACCACAGGGAAGGTGGATGAGATCCGGATGAAGGCAGTAGGCATGGGACAGTATATTGGCCTTGCAGAAGGGCAACCTCTTCAGAAGGAGAGGCAGTGGGAAAATCATACAGAAGCTGCAGATGATGGCCCACAAGCCCATGCATACAACACGGGAATCTGTGAGCACGGTGGTGTAGCGCAGAGGGTTACAGATGGCCACATAGCGGTCAAAACTCATAACCAGCAGGACCCCAGACTCCATGAAAGAGAAGAAGTGGATAAAGAACATTTGAGCCATGCAAGAATCAAAGCTGATCTTCCTTAAGTGGAAGCAAAATGTGGCTAGCACGGTGGGCAGTGTGGAGAAAGACACACCTAGATCATTAACTGAGAGCAGGGATAGGAAGTAGTACATAGGCTGATGCAAACTCTGCTCCTCCTTGACAATGAAAAGGATAAGGGCATTGCCCACAATGGAGACAATGTAGAGGGTACCGAGGAGCAAGAACATCCAGTGTTGGGAGTTCTCCAGCCCTGGGAGCCCTGTCAGGGTGAAAGTTGGCAACTCTGAGCTGTTGTAGAGGATACCTCCCATGCTGGGAGGACTTGTACTGGAGGACTTGACTGCAGGACCACCACCTGTAGAGAAGACAGACGTACAGTTTATTGATGAGCCTATTTTAAGTCTTTCTTATGCCATCCAGACCCTTACTTTATAGCTTAATCAATTCTGTTTACCACATCACTCCTTGCCCCTCTTGCTCCCCATGGTTTCTGGAATTGTCTAAGTGTTTTCAGGTTATTCAGCTGGCTCAACAGTCACATTACCTTCCTCTGTACCTGTGCCTATCTCCACCATGCTCTTTCTCACATTTAAAACTATGAACTTGTTATCAATCAACAGGCTTCACTTTGTGCAAGACCTAAGACATCATGCTCCTGATGACTTATTCCTTGACTATTCTGAACATTCCAATTACTTATCAAGCTCTAAACTTTTCCTCTTTTCCACTCTCTCACTCTACTGTCTCTATTGATAAGTAGCATCTGCTCATTATCATGACTCTTGGGCTTTCTTATTTCTACACAGTTTCCCAGTTCTTTCTTGCATTTATCCATACAGAATAAGATGGGCAGGAAGATATAGATCCACAGAGACAATCTTCCAGACATACCTCAAAATGCACTAGGACCCCCTTATATCCACTTATCTATTCATTCTTCAATCCACCTTATGGCATTCATTTTCACCATGAATAACTTAATATACTAAAGTATTTTCTTAATAATTTCCTTCAGATCTAAATAGAACCTGAAAGTCACATGACTAATAATCAGTTCTCTTATCCATGGCTATACAGATAATTGGCTCTTATCTTATCTGTGTTTTCCATCTCTTTGAATAATACTATTATTATGACTGGGCTTCCCTAAGTTCGAGACACAAAAGGTAAAGATCACATTGCCATGTTCTTTCTTTTTTTGTTGCTATCGTTGTTGTTCAGTCACTAAGTCGCATCCCATTTTTGAGACCCAAAGGAAGGCAGCACCCCAGACTCCCCTGTTCTTCACCATCTCTTGGAGTTTGCTGAAACTCATGTCTATTGAACTGATGATGCCATCCAACCACCTCATCCTCCGTCACCCTCTTAGCCTTTTGCCTTCAATCTTTCCCAGCATCAGGTTCTTTTCCAATGAGTTGGCTCTTCACATTAAGTAGCCAAAGTACTGGAGATTCAGCTTCAGCATCAGTCTTTCCAATGAATATTCAGGACTGATTTCCTTGAGGATGGACTGCTTTGATTTCCTTGCTGTCCAAGGGACTCTCAACAGTCTTCTCCACAATCTGAAAGCATCAGTTCTTCACCACTCAGCCTTCTTTATGGTCCAACTCTCACATCCATACATGACTACTGGAAAAATCACTGCTTTGGCTGGCAGACTTTTGTTGGCAAACTGATGTTTCTGCTTTTTAATACCTTGTCTAGGTTTGTCATATTCTTCCTTTCAAGGAGCAAGCATCTTTTAATTTCATGGCTGCAGTCACCATCCACAGTGATTTTGGAGCCCAGGAAATAAAATCTGCCACTGCTTTCACTTTTCCCCATCTATTTGCCATAAAGTAATGGGATCAGATGTCATAATCTTTATCTTTTAATGTTTAGTTTTATGTTCTCTTTCACCCTTATCAAAAGGCTCTTTAGTTCCTTCAGCTACTATTTTAAATGGGTCAAGATAATGAAAGCAATAACCCAACTGCTTCTGCCAGCACTTTTGCCTATTTGTTATTTAACTTCTATGCAGAGTACATCATGAGAAACGCTGGGCTGGAAGAAGCACAAGCTGAAATCAAGATTGCTGGGAGAAATATCAATAACCTCACATATGCAGATGATATCACCCTTATGGCAGAAAGTGCAGAGGAGCTAAAGAGCCTCTTGATGAAAGTGAAAGAGGAGAGTGAAAAAGTTGGCTTAAAGCTCAACATTCAGAAAATGAAGATCATGGCATCTGGTCCCATCACTTCTTTGGAAATAGATGGGGAAACAGTGGGAACAGTGTCAGACTTTATTTTTCTGGGCTCCAAAATCACTGCTGATGGTGATTGCAGCCATGAAATTAAAAGATACTTACTCCTTGGAAGGAAATTTAGGACCAAACTAGATAACATATTCAAAAGCAGAGATATTACTTTGCCAACAAAGGTCCATCTAGTCAAGGCTATGGTTTTTCCAGTAGTCATGTATGGATGTGAGAGTTGGACTGTGAAGAAAGCTGAGCACCAAAGAACTGATGCTTTTGAACTGTGGTGTTGGAGAAGACACTTGAGAGTCCCTTGGCCTGCAAGGAGATCCAACCAGTCCATTCTAAAGGAGATCAGTCCTGGGTGTTCATTGGAAGGACTGACTGAAGCTGAAACTCCAATACTTTGGCCAGCTCATGCAAAGTGTTGTCTCACTGGAAAAGATTCTGATGCTGGGAGGGATTGGGGGCAGGAGGAGAAGAGGACAACAGAGGATGAGATGGCTGGATGGCATCACCGACTCAACAGACATGAGTTTGGGTAAAGTCCAGGAGTTGGTGATGGACAGGGAGGCCTGGCGTGCTGCGATTCATGGGGTCGCAGAGTCAGACAGGACTGAGCGACTGAACTGAACTGATAGCTTCACACTTCAGATCCAAGAAATCACATTTTTATACCATAACAATCCTATTCTAGTGAATCCCATGGCTTTATTTCATTCTCTATTTTGGTTAGGATAGTATTTCCAGAGGGCAGATCTGTGGCACTTTTTTGATTAGAAACCTTGAATGCCCCTTCATTATCAAACAATTCAAACCTAACTCACAAGCCTAGGAATAAAAGTCCTCTGTGGTCAGTACTATATCAATATTTCTGTTCTCGGTTCTCAACATTTTCCTTACTTGTACCTCAAATACCCAGATTGGTCTATTTGCTGTTGTTCACACATTAACTACAGCTCCTCAACTTCCAGAGTTTCCCAGAATATGTCAACACACCCAATCCACCTTCCAGGTCCCAGGATCAACGATGCCCTCCTCCTCCATGAAGATCTGACTGGTCACTGCAGTGGAGCTAACTGCTCCCCTCTCCTCACCACTCTCGGAAGCGGTAGATTTACATCTCCCTTTGTGCCTGTTTCTCTGCCTGTTCTGCATTAGAGCTTCCTATTAAGGAGCTACGGTAGTTCCTGTTGAATTATGAAACTTATCTCCCCTTCTGACTCACCAGCTCCAGGAGACCAACACTGACACTTATACATTGTTTCAGTTCCTGCTGTGCTCAGGGCAAGCCTCAACACAGGAGAGGCACTCAGTTAGTCACCAATCCCACAGGATTTTGACTCTCTTTGTTGTAACTCGAGGGGCTAAGGAACGTTGCTAATGGGGTAGTGAAGATCCCAAAGCAAACTGTTGTGAAAACCCTTAGGACCAAATACTTTGCAAGTCTGAGTTCTAAACCTGCTCTCAATCCGCTCCTCCTGCCTTTATTTTGCTTTTCTTCCTTCATCTGCCTTAGGACTCCTCTATCCTTTCTTCTCAGGATGTGTTCTTTTTTCTCCATTCCACATTCATGAAATCTTTTTGCTTTTCCTATCTGCAGTTCAGTTCAGTTCAGTTCAGTCGCTCAGTCGTGTCTGACTCTTTGCAACCCCATGAACTGTAGCACGCCAGGCCTCCCTGTCCATCACCAACTCCCAGAGTTCTCTCAAACTCACGTACATCGAATCGGTGATGCCATCCAGCCATCTCATCCTCTGCCGTCCCCTTCTCCTCCTGCCCCCAATCCCTCCCAGAATCAGAGTCTTCTCCAATGAGTCAACTCTGCATGAGGTGGCCAAAGTATTGGAGTTTCAGCTTTAGCAGCATTCCTTCCAATGAACACCCAAGACTGATCTCCTTTAGGATGGACTGGTTGGATCTCTTTGAGTCCAAGGGACTCTCAAGAGTCTTCTCCAACACCACAGTTCAAAAGCATCAATTCTTTGGCTCTTCCTAAACGTTTCTGTTTGCCCCTGTATGCAGTATGCAGATACTCTTGACTTGGAGGGGTTTTTTTTTAGCACTACTTAGGGTCTTGCCAAGTGTCTTCCAAAGTAATCAATGTCTTTTTATAACCATCCGCCTATACTCATTTATTCTCAGAAAAGAGTGAGGAAGTGAGGGGGTGCATATTCTTAGAAGACATCTACATCTGAACTACAGCCTAATAAGGGAGAATACCTGCAGAGAAAGGAATATATGAAGTGGAAAGCATGGCAAGATTTCAGAGCATAAGAGTACCAAATGCAAAATAGAGAACCATAAAGTGATTCTTTAAAGTGAAAATATGCAGAAAAAAAATTTAAAAACCTGACTCCTCTAGGGACAGCCTTTCTGTCTTCAGATTGTCATATTATAATAATCAGAATTTCTAAACTAGTCGAAGTGCCTCTGAGCCTGAGTCTGCAGTGTCGACACTTCACTTTACCTGCCTGAAAGATCTCTGTGCATGGAGGGTGCAGGGAAGGAAGGGCAGCTGTGGGGGCCTGCCCATACCCCGCGCCTCCTCAGCCAACTCCCTGGCTTGAGCAATATAAGGCTGTATCCATGAAGTCCCTTGAGTATTTATCAGCTCAGGAGCTCATGGACTGCTGAGAATATGGAGCATCTGCCGTGCCCCTCCCTCACTGTCTTGGTAGTTCATTGCTCAAAGGGATATTTAGAAACAGAATGATCAGAACTGGAAGTGACATGCAAGAATATTGTATCTAGTCCCTCATTTTATAGAAGATGTCCTTAAAACTTAGAAAGAAAAACAGTTGCTACAATTTTATATAGCTTTTTAGTGGCAGAATATTTAAACCTTCATCTTCTAAGTTAGTTTATGGCCTTTCCACTCTATAACTGTGACCAATACCCACAAGAAATGCTGTGTCCTATCTGTGTCCTAGGCAGATATTATAATTACCTATATTTTGCACATAAGGAAACTGAGGCACAGAAAATTAAGTAAATTTTTCAAAGTCACAAAATATATAAGTGGCAGGACTGGCATTTGAACATAGGTGCTCTGAACCATTATGTTGTATGGCCATACTGTGAGTTCAGATGATAAGTGCCTCTGTTTCCTTCTCCGTGGATTCCTTTTTAGCTTAACGTGGGACTGGCACACCAAGGGTGCTCAGTAAACAGCCACTGAATGAGTAGAGGTTACTTCTTTGTCACTTGGTATCTCCCAGATATCCAGTCAAACAAAGACCTTCGATGTTACATGTGTTTAACCAGAGAAGGCAATACACATAAAGGACAAGGATTGCAACATTTTTCAAAGCAGCACCACTGATTGAAATCACACCAACTTGGATTTGGGAATCAGAATGGCTGAGTTCACTTCCTGTCCTTCACTGACTAGCTATGTGATCCTGGTCGATTAATCTATACTGTGCATCTCAGTGTCTTCACCTTTAAAGCAAGAACAATAATTTAGCTACTTTGTAGGCCTGAGGATAAGACATAATGAGTATTAATAATAAAATGTATAAAATAACCTTTGAACCTTGGCTGTCACATAATAAGCTATCTAGAGATGTCATCCTTAGTACACTTTGCAGCTGGTAAAATGAGCATGGTCTGTGCTGTGCTTAGGCTACTTTAAATGACTGGTGTACTTAGTCCAGTTGAATAAAGAGACCCCGTGCCTAACAATTAGGCCTGCAACAGATGGATATACTATTATTTTGTTTTAAACTAGTTATCCTATATTATCGTTTGACTGCAGAGTAGGTTTCTGATGAGTTTGGATAAATGGAGCAAACGTTTTAGGTGTTTCCACTATGCATCAGGGAAGATGAGTCTCTTGGGGCCCAGAATCAGGCATCTGATAAGGGGTTCACCTCCCAAACATGTAATGAACTCCTACAGTAGCAAAAACAAAAACAGAAACATACCTGGTAATCACGTTTTACTATGCACTGAGGAGTTGAATGGAAATTTCTCCATTGAAAATATACAAAAGGCAACAAGTATAGGAAAGAAAATGCTCAGTGCAGTACAGAAAAATGCATATTTTCAGGCACAAAGAGATAAATGAGAGACATGACTGTGTGCACAAATCAGGGGGCATGCCTCCCATAGCAGGCAGTCATCGGTTAAAATGCAGTCATCAGGAAAAGGCATATTTAAAACATGTGCCTGCATGTCTGCTTCTGTGCTCAATCACTTCAGTCGTGTCTGATTTTTTTGCGGCCCGATGAACTGTAGCCCACCAGGCTCTTTGGTCCATGGGATTCTCCAGGCAAGAATACTGGAGTGGGATGCCATTTACCCCTCCAGGGGATTTTCCCCACCCAGGAACTGAACCAACATCTCTTGCTGTTCCTGCATTACAGGTGGATTCTTACTGCAGAGCCAGCAGGGAAGCCCCTATGAAAGCACAGGGCTATTAAAACCAACAGCAGAAGATAAGAGGTGTTGATGAGGACCCTTGCAGTGTTGTTGGAAATGCAAAATAATGCAACTGCTGTGGAAATCAGTATGAAGAGTCTACAAAGAATTAAAAATAGAACTACCTTCAACAGAGACTTGGGGAAAAAGACTCACTAACCATTATAACAGTGGTGCCGTTGCAATTAGTCATTTTTTCTGTGATGATTCACTTTAACCATGGATAATAGAAACACATTGTGATAAAATGAAGGACTAATTTTCAGGATGTGCATTTTGGGGTTAAAAAAGAAAACTGAACAATTATTTTTCTAAATTACAACCCAGTGTACCTAGCCAAAACCTTTTGGCAGATCTTAACTAGTACAAGGTCATTGTCGGGGGCCAGCGTGAGGAATCCCACCCATGACAAGGTCATGCGGAAGGAAGCCTGACAACCGCAAGGACGAGATCAGGTTTCAGGGGTCCCCCCTGGAATTTCCTGAGCATCCACCGCCCCCCCCAAAAAAAGAAAGAATCTGCCGGCTTCTGTACTCTGCTTCTCCACTCTTCTAATATTCTATGGAAAAAGTCAAATCAGGGCTTTAGTCTTCTGCATTTGAAAGGGATGTTTCAGTTAAACCCCCTCTGGTGGCTCAGAGGTTAAAGCGTCTGCCTCTAATGCGGGAGACCCAGGTTCGATCCCTGAGTCGGGAAGATCCCCTGGAGAAGGAAATGGCAATCCACTCCAGTATTCTTGCCTGGAGAATCCCACGGACGGAGAAGCCTAGTAGCTTACAGTCCACGGGGTCGCAAAGAGTCGGACACGACTGAGCGACTGAACTGAACTGAACTGATAGCTCTCTAGCTTGCCTAACAAGTTCCCCAGACCTCTTACAGCTTGTGATTTGCTTACAGCCCCCAACCACGAGAAGCACAAAGCTTAAAAGCATCGTAAAGAAACAGCCTTTTCTAAAGAGTTAAAAATCATACTGGTGATGGGTTTTGACTCAATGATTGCTGCCAGGCCTCCATATTCTTTATCTTTTAGGCACCTGGGAGGATGTTAATCAATGTAAACGGGAGATCAGAAAAGATATATAGTAGTTTTGAAGCTAGCAACACTAGACTTTAGAGTTAATTACTTTTCTTTGTTATATATCACTGCACTCCTCTTGTGTCCTTGCTATATAAGAATGTAACTTTATTTAGTGCTTTCTGAGAGGGCACCAGACTTTGGGAAGATCAACACAAATAAGTCTTCTGGCTGACAAACGCTTATCAGGAAAAAGGCTGTAAAATGTTAATTGGCCCTTTCTGGCTAGAAGATGATGTAAATCACCTAAGACTTGTCCTAAGAGTCCCCAGGGCTGGAGGCCCACGGGCAGGAGCCGTCATGACTTTCTTCTCCTTTGGCTTCATTCTACGCTCCTTTCATGGGCTCACCTGAGGCTGGAGAGCCCTCAATTGATAGGATTCATTCTCTAGGCTTTAGCTCCAGACATCTGCTGCAGAAAACCCTCTTTCGGTTACAAAACTGGATGTGTTCTTTGGAAAATTTGAGTAATGCAAAGATGGAGAAACGCACAACAATAAGTTATATATAATATGTTTTTCTATTCAATTTCTGTGCATGTGAAACACCAGGGCTCCACCTGGGAGAAACTGAGGACAAAGAGTCCCCAGGGCTGGAGGCCCACGGGCAGGAGCCGTCATGACTCTCTTCTCCCTTGGCTTCATTCTTTGCTCCTTTCATGGGCTCACCTGAGGCTGGAGAGCCCTCAGTTGATAGGATTCAGTCTCTAGGCTTTAGCTCCAGACATCTGCTGCAGAAAACCCTCTTTCGGTTACAAAACTGAATGTGTTCTTTGGAAAATTTGAGTAATGCAAAGATGGAGAAACGCACAACAATAAGTTATATATAATATGTTTTTCTATGGGTATATTTTAAAGCTTTTATCCAGCAGGTGTTTTTAAATATATATTTTTAATTTTTTCACTTAATATTAGTGTTGACAATGTTTTTCTAAGTATTGAAATATTATTTTTAAAAGCAACAATAATTCATCAAATGAAAATGCCAAAATCTATGTACTATTCTTCCTAGATATCTGGAATGCTTATAGTTTTTTATTATTATGAATAATAATACAACTAACTTGCAATATTAATATATCTGTTATTTCAACAATATTTTTTGAGCCTTAAGGTAGATACTGAAGTTAGCTCTGTGACCAAACAGGATAACAAATATTTGTCCATAAAGAGCTTGCATCCTAAAACCTTTATTTTTCATTTACAATTACTTGATTAAAATAGAATTCCAAGTGTGTTATTTCTGAGACACAGTGTATGAATAGTTTTAAGTCTTTTGATGTATTTTGCTCTCTACAGAAAACAAATCAGATTATGCTTTCACATCAGTGTATGAAAATCCCTCTTTCACGACATACTGGTCAGCACAGATCTTGATTATTAACTATTTTTTCAATATTTGATTATTAACAAGATGTTAATATATTAATTTGTATTTTAAATTCCAGTAAGGTAAACCTTTTCAGATATGTTATTATCTATATGGATTTCCTAATTTTGAAAATAAGGAAATTTAGATGTTAGTGGCCTATTTGCTAGTAAGTGGCAGAAATGGTACTCCAACTCTAATCTCAATCTGAATCCTATTTTCTTTATACTTCATTATACCCATAGGATTTATACAGTATATTTCCACTCAATATGGTAAAGAGCATTCTGAATCTCAGTGTTGCTATTCAAAAGTGTGCTCTACCCTGTGAATTTCAGATGAAGTTGAGTGGAACCTGTCTCTGGGTTCTGAGATTCAAACATTCCTTCCCACCCTCACCACCCGACACACAAGATAGCACACAAACACAAACGCTTTCATATCCAGTTTTGGAATTTTTTTTTAAATTTCACTTTGAGGAATCTCCACACTGTTCTCCATAGTGGCTGTACTAGTTTGCATTCCCACCAGCAGTGTGAGAGGGTTCCCTTTTCTCCACACCCTCTCCAGCATTTATTGCTTGTAGACTTTTGGATCGCAGCCATTCTGACTGGTGTGAAATGGTACCTCATTGTGGTCTTGATTTGCATTTCTCTGATAATGAGTGATGTTGAGCATCTTTTCATGTGTGTGTTAGCCATCTGTATGTCTTCTTTGGAGAAATGTCTGTTTAGTTCTTTGGCCCATTTTTTGATTGGGTCATTTATTTTTCTGGAGTTGAGCTGCATAAGTTGCTTGTATATTTTTGAGATTAGTTGTTTGTCAGTTGCTTCATTTGCTATTGTTTTCTCCCATTCAGAAGGCTGTCTTTTTACCTTGCTTATAGTTTCCTTTGTTGTGCAGAAGCTTTTAATTTTAATTAGATCCCATTTGTTTATTTTTGCTTTTATTTCCAGTATTCTGGGAGGTGGATCATAGAGGATCCTGCTTCTCCAGGAGTTGGTGATGGACAGGGAGGCCTGGCGTGCTGCGATTCATGGGGTCACAGAGTCAGACAGGACTGAGCGACTGAACTGAACTGATAGCTTCACACTTCAGATCCAAGAAATTACATTTCAATAGCATAACAATCCTATTCTAGTGAATCCCATGGCTCTATTTCATTCTCTGTTCTGGCTAGGATAGTATTTCCAGAGGGCAGATCTGAAAATGGCACTCTTTTTATTAGAAACCTTGAATGCCCCTTCATTATCAAACAATTCAAACCTAACTCACAAGCCTAGGAATAAAAGTCCTCTGTGGTCAGTACTAAATCAATATTTCTGTTCCCGGTTCTCAACATTTTCCTTACTTGTACCTCAAATACCCAGATTGGTCTATTTGCTGTTGTTCACACATTAACTACAGCCCCTCAACTGCCAGAATTTCCCAGAATATGTCAACACACCCAATCCATCTTCCAGGTCCCAGGATCAACGACGCCCTCCTCCTCCATGAAGATCTGACTGGTCACTGCAGTGGAGCTAACTGCTCCCCTCTCCTCACCACTCTCAGGAGCAGTAGATTTGCATCTCCCTTTGTGCCTGTTCTGCATTAGAGCTTCCTATTAAGGAGTTACGATAGTTCCTGTTGAATTATGAAACTTATCTCCCCTTTGACTCACCAGCTCCAGGAGACCAACACTGACACTTATACATTGTTTCAGTCCCTGCTGTGCTCAGGGCAAGCCTCAACACAGGAGAGGCACTCAGTTAGTCACCGATCCCACAGGATTTTGATTCTCTTTGTTGTAATTGGAGGGGCTAAGGAACTTTACTAATGGGGTAGTGAAGATCCAAAAGCAAACTGTTGTGAAAACCCTTAGGACCAAATACTTTGCAAGTCTGAGTTCTAAACCTGCTCTCAATCCGCTCCTCCTGCCTTTATTTTGCTTTTGTTTCTTCACCTGCGTTAGGACTCCTCTATCCTTTCTTCTCAGGATGTGTTCTTTTTTTTCCACTCCACATTCATAAAATCTTTTTGCTTTTCCTATCTGCAGTTCAGTTCAGTTCAGTCGCTCTGTTGTGTCCGACTCTTTGCGACCCCATGAATTGCAGCACACCAGGGCTCTCTGTCCATCACCAACTCCTGGAGTTCACTCCAACTCACGTCCATCGAGTCAGTGATGCCATCCAGCCATCTCATCCTCTGCCGTCCCCTTCTCCTCCTGCCCCCAATCCCTCCCAGCATCAGAGTCTTTTCCAATGAGTCAACTCTTCGCATGAGGTGGCCAAAATATTGGAGTTTCAGCTTTAGCATCAGTCCTTCCAAATAATACCCAGGACTGATCTCCTTTAGGATGGACTGGGTGGATCTCCTTGCAGTCCAAGGGACTCTCAGGAGTCTTCTCCAACACCACAGTTCAAAAGCATCACTTCTTCAGCTCTTCCTAAACATGTCTGTTTGCCCCTGTATACAATATGCAGATACCCTTGACTTGGAGGGTTTTTTTTTTTAGCACTACTTAGGGTCTTGCCAAGTGTCTTCCAAAGTAATCAATGTCTTTTTATAACCATCTGCCAATACTCATTTATTCTAAGAAAAGAGTGGGGAAGTGAGGGGGTGCATATTCTTAGAAGACATCTACATCCAAACTACAGCCTAATAAAGGAGAATCTCTGCAGAGAAAGGAATATATGAAGTGGAAAGCATGGCAAGATTTCAGAGAATAAGAGTTACAAATGGAAAATAGAGAACCATTTTGGAGAAGGCAACGGCATCCCACTCCAGTACTTTTGCCTGGAAACTCCCATGGACGGAGGAGCCTGGTAGGCTTGCAGTCCATGGGGTTGCTGAGTCAGACACGACTGAGCGATTTCCCTTTGACTTTTCACTTTCATGCATTGGAGAAGGAAATGGCAACCCACTCCAGTGTTCTTGCCTGGAGAATCCCAGGGATGGTGGAGCCCAATTGGCTGCCGTCTATGGGGTCGCACAGAGTCGGACACGACTGAAGCGACTTAGCAGCAGCAGCAAAGTGATTCTTTAAAGTGAAAATATGCGGGAAAAAAATTTAAAAACCTGACTCCTCTAGGGACAGCCTTTCTGTCTTCAGATTGTCATATTATAACAATCAGAATTTCTAAGCTAGTCGAAGTGCCTCTGAGCCTGAGTCTGGAGTGTCGACACTTCACTTTACCTACCTGAAAGATCTCTGTGCATGGAGGGTGCAGGGAAGGAAGGGCAGCTGTGGGGGCCTGCCCATACCCCGCGCCTCCTCAGCCAACTCCCTAGCTTGAGCAATATAAGGCTGTATCCATGAAGTCCCTTGAGTATTTATCAGCTCAGGAGCTCATGGACTGCTGAGAATATGGAGCATCTGCCGTGCCCCTCCCTCATTCTCTTGGTAGTTCATTGCTCAAAGGGATATTTAGAAACAGAATGATCAGAACTGGAAGTGACATGCAAGAATATTGTATCTAGTCCCTCATTTTATAGAAGATGTCCTTAAAACTTAGAAAGAAAAGAGTTGCTATAATTTTATACAGCTTTTTAGTGGCAGAATATTTAAACCTTCATCTTCTAAGTTAGTTTATGGCCTTTCCACTCTATAACTGTGACCAATACCCACAAGAAATGCTGTGTCCTATCTGTGTCCTAGGCAGATATTATAATTACCTATATTTTGCACATAAGGAAACTGAGGCACAGAAAATTAAGTAAATTTTTCAAAGTCACAAAATATATAAGTGGCAGGACTAGCATTTGAACATAGGTGCTCTGAACCATTATGTTGTATGGCCATACTGTGAGTTCAGACGATAAGTGCCTCTGTTTCCTTCTCCGTGGATTCCTTCTTAGCTTAACGTGGGACTGGCACACCAAGGGTGCTCAGTAAACAGCCACTGAATGGGTAGACGTGACTTCTTTGTCACTTGGTATCTCCCAGATCTCCAGTCAAACAAAGACCATCGATGTTACATGTGTTTAACCATAGAAGGCAATACACATAAAGGACAAGAATTGCAACATTTTTCAAAGCAGCACCACTGATTGAAATCACACCAACTTGGATTTGGGAATCAGAATGTCTGAGTTCACCTCCTGTCCTTCACTGACTAGCTATGTGATCCTGGTCGATTAATCTATACTGTGCATCTCAGTGTCTTCACCTTTAAAGCAAGAATAATAATTTAGCTACTTCGTAGGCTTGAGGATAAGACATAATGAGTATTAATAATAAAATGTATAAAATAACCTTTGAACCGTGACTGTCACATAATAAGCTATCAAGAGATGTCATCCTTAGTACACTTTGCAGCTGGTAAAATGAGCAGGGTCTGTGCTGTGCTTAGGCTACTTTAAATGACTGGTGTACTTAGTCCAGTTGAATAAAGAGACCCTGTGCCTGACAATTAGGCCTGCAACAGATAGATATGCTGTTATTTTGTTTTAAACTAATTATCCCATATTATCATTTGACTGCAGAGTAGGTTTCTGATGAATTTGGATAAATGGAAAAAAAGTTTTAAGTGTTTCCACTATGCATCAGGGAAGATGAGTCTCTTGGGGCCCAGAATCAGGCATCTGATAAGGGGTTCACCTCCCAAACATGTAATGAACTCCTACACTATCAAAAACAAAAACAGAAACATACCTGGTAATCACATTTTACTATGCACTAAGGAGTTGAATGGAAATTTCTCCAAAGGAAATGTACAAAAGGCAACAAGTATAGGAAAGAAAATGCTCAGTACAGTACAGAAAAATGCATATTTTCAGGCACAAAGAGATAAATGAGAGACATGACTGTGTGCACAAATCAGGGGCCATGCCTCCCATAGCAGGCAGTCAAAATGCAGTCATCAGGAAAATGCATATTTAAAACATGTGCCTGCATGTCTGCATCTGTGCTCAGTTACTTCAGTCGAGTCCGATTTTTTGTGGCCCTATGAACTGTAGCCCACCAAGCTTTTTGGTCCATGGCATTCTCCAGGCAAGAATACTGGAATGGGATGCCATTTACGCCTCCAGGGGATTTTCCCCACCCAGGAACTGAACCAACATCTCTTGCTGTTCCTGCATTACAGGTGGATTCTTACTGCAGAGCCAGCAGGGAAGCCCCTATGAAAGCACACGGCTATTAAAACCAACAACAGAAGATAAGAGGTGTTGATGAGGACCCTTGCAGTGTTGTTGGAAATGCAAAATAATGCAACTGCTATGGAAATCAGTATGAAGAGTCTACAAAGAATTAAAAATAGAACTACCTTCCACAGAGACTTGGGGAAAAAGACTCAATAACCGTTATAACAGTGGTCCCGTTTCAATTAGTAATTTTTTCTGTGATGATTCACTTTAACCATGGATAATAGAAACACATTGTGATAAAACGAAGGACTAATTTTCAGGATGTGCATCTTGGGATTAAAAAAGAAAACCGAACAATTATTTTTCTAAATTACAACCCAGTGTACCTCGCCAAAACCTTTTGGCAGATCTTAACTAGTACAAGGTCATCATACATCTGGTGGCAGAAATACGAAAAGGAAGTTTAAAAAATTGTCAAAACAGGTTATGGAAACTCCAGTTTATGGTTATAGTAAATATCCTTTGAGGTTTGGACTTTCCACGTTTCTGGCTTAAAACTTGATTCCCACTAGCATTCGACCAAGCCGCCTTCTAATTTCTTTGGTTTTGATGGAATAGATAACAGAGTTAAGCATGGGAGGCACAAAGAGATAAATGAGGGACATGACTGTGTGCACAAATCGGGGGACTTGCCTCCCATAACAGGCAGTCATGGACACACCAACCATGGGAACATAGAATATGAGCACAGCACACAGATGTGACACACACGTGTTGAGTGTCTTTAACCGTTCCTCCCGAGATGCAATGGCAAGTACAGAATGCAGGATGAGCACATAGGAGAAGAGAATGAGTGCAGAGTCCAGGACAAAGGTAGACATGACAATGAAGAGACCAAAAATATTGTTGATGGTGATGTCACCACAGGGAAGGTGGATGAGATCCGGATGAAGGCAGTAGGCATGGGACAGTATATTGGCCTTGCAGAAGGACAGCCTCTTCAGAAGGAGAGGCAGTGGGAAAACCACGCAAAAACTGCGGGTGGCTACCCACAAGCCCATGCATACGACACGGGAATCTGTGAGCACGGTGGTGTAGCGCAGAGGGTTACAGATGGCCACATAGCGGTCAAAACTCATAACCAGCAGGACCCCAGACTCCATGAAAGAGAAGAAGTGGATAAAGAACATTTGAGCCATGCAAGAATCAAAGCTGATCTTCCTTAACTGGAAGCAAAATGTGGCTAGCACGGTGGGCAGTGTGGAGAAAGACACACCTAGATCATTAACTGAGAGCAGGGATAGGAAGTAGTACATAGGCTGATGCAAACTCTGCTCCTCCTTGACAATGAAAAGGATAAGGGCATTGCCCACAGTGGAGACAATGTAGAGGGTACCGAGGAGCAAGAACATCCAGTGTTGGGAGTTCTCCAGCCCTGGGAGCCCTGTCAGGGTGAAAGTTGGCAACTCTGAGCTGTTGTAGAGGATACCTCCCATGCTGGGAGGACTTGTACTGGAGGACTTGAATGCAGGACCACCACCTGTAGAGAAGACAGACGTACAGTTTATTGATGAGCCTATTTTAAGTCTTTCTTATGCCATCCAGACCCTTACTTTATAGCTTAATCAATTCTGTTTACCACATCACTCCTTGCCCCTTTTGCTCCCCATGGTTTATGGAATTGTCTAAGTGTTTTCAGGTTATCCAGCTGGCTCAACAGGTCACATTACCTTCCTCTGTACCTGTGCCTATCTCCACCATGCTCTTCCTCACATTCAAAGCTATGAACTTGTTATCAATCAACAGGCTTCACTTTGTGCAAGACCTAAGACATCATGCTCCTGATGACTACTTCCTGGACTGTTCTGAACATTCCAATTACTTATCAAGCTCTAAACTTTTTCTCTTTCCACTCTCTCACTCTATGGTCTCTACTGATAAGTAGCATCTGCTCATTATCATGATTCTTGGGCTTTCTTACTTCTACACAGTTTCCCAGTTCTTTCCTGCATTTATCCATACAGAGGATAGATGGGCAAGAAGATATAGATCCACAGAGACAATCTTCCAGACATACCTCAAAATGCACTAGGACCCCCTTATATCCACTCATCTATTCATTCTTCAATCCACCTTATGGCATTCATTTTCACCATGAATAACTTTATATACTAAAGTATTTTTTTAATAATTTCCTTCAGATCTAAATAGAACCTGAAAGTCACATGACTAATAACCAATTCTCTTATCCATGGCTATACAGATAATTGGCTCTTATCTGTGTTTTCCATCTCTTTGAATAATACTATTATTATGACCGGACTTCCCTATGTTCGAGATGCAAAAGGTAAAGATCACATTGCCATGTTCTTTCTTTTTTTGTTGTTATTGTTGTTGTTCAGTCACTAAGTCGCATCCCAATTTTTGAGACCCAAAGGAAGGCAGCACCCCAGACTCCCCTGTTCTTCACCATCTCTTGGAGTTTGCTGAAACACATGTCTATTGAGTTGATGATGCCATCCAACCACCTCATCCTCCGTCGCCCTCTTAGCCTTTTGCCTTCAATCTTTCCCAGCATCAGGTTCTTTTCCAATGAGTTGGCTCTTCACGTTAAGTGGCCAAAGTATTGGAGATTCAGCTTCAGCATCAGTCTTTCCAATGAATATTCAGGACTGATTTCCTTGAGGATGGACTGCTTTGATTTCCTTGCTGTCCAAGGGACTCTCAACAGTCTTCTCCACAATCTGAAAGCATCAGTTCTTCACCACTCAGCCTTCTTTATGGTCCAACTCTCACATCCATACATGACTACTGGAAAAATCACTGCTTTGGCTGGCAGACTTTTGTTTGCTTTGATTTCCTTGCTGTCCAAGGGACTCTCAACAGTCTTCTCCACAATCTGAAAGCATCAGTTCTTCACCACTCAGCCTTCTTTATGGTCCAACTCTCACATCCATACATGACTACTGGAAAAATCACTGCTTTGGCTGGCAGACTTTTGTTGGCAAACTGATGTTTCTGCTTTTTAATACCTTGTCTAGGTTTGTCATATTCTTCCTTTCAAGGAGCAAGCATCTTTTAATTTCATGGCTGCAGTCACCATCCACAGTGATTTTGGAGCCCAGGAAATAAAATCTGCCACTGCTTTCACTTTTCCCCATCTATTTGCCATAAAGTAATGGGATCAGATGTCATAATCTTTATCTTTTAATGTTTAGTTTTATGTTCTCTTTCACCCTTATCAAAAGGCTCTTTAGTTCCTTCAGCTACTATTTTAAATGGGTCAAGATAATGAAAGCAATAACCCAACTGCTTCTGCCAGCACTTTTGCCTATTTGTTATTTAACTTCTATGCAGAGTACATCATGAGAAACGCTGGGCTGGAAGAAGCACAAGCTGAAATCAAGATTGCTTGCAACATTTTTCAAAGCAGCACCACTGATTGAAATCACACCAACTTGGATTTGGGAATCAGAATGTCTGAGTTCACCTCTTGTCCTTCACTGACTAGCTATGTGATCCTAGTCAATTAATCTATACTGTGCATCTCAGTGTCTTCACCTTTAAAGAATAATAATTTAGCTACTTCGTAGGCTTGAGGATAAGACATAATGAGTATTAATAATAAAATATATAATAAAATAACCTTTGAACCGTGACTGTCACATAATAAGCTATCAAGAGATGTCATCCTTAGTATACTTTGCAGCTGGTAAAATGAGCATGGTCTGTGCTGTGCTTAGGTTACTTTTAATGACTGGTGTAGTTAGTCCAGTTGAATAAAGAGACTCTGTGCCTGACAATTAGGCCTGCAACAGATAGATATACTGTTATTTTGTTTTAAACTAATTATCCCATATTATCGTTTGACTGCAGAGTAGGTTTCTGATGAATTTGGATAAATAGAGCAAAAGTTTTAAGTGTTTCCACTATGCATCAGGGAAGATGAGTCTCTTGGGGCCCAGAATCAGGCCCCACAGATAGAGACATGGGCCCATCACAGCCCAGAGTCACATCTGAAAGGGAATAGTTCTCCCAGGACAGAACCATTCATCAATTGAGAGGATCATGTGGAAAGCACCTTGGTAGGATGTCAGCATGGGCACCAACACTCAGACTTCTCCCTTATGATGCTCACCTTCTATAACTCTCAGGTTATTTTTATGTGCCTCCTTCCCTCTATCTCTCTCCCCCCACGCCCTCACTCTCACTCTGATTTTACCAAAACTTGTGTACATTCTTTGGCAAAGTAGAAAACACAGATAAAGAAATAATAAATCTTCTCAATGCTCACTAACCAGAAACAACTATTAATATTTTTTCACATGTTCCAAATACTTTTTCTATGGAAATGTATGAATGTTTAACAATATTATATCTTAGAGTTTTTACCAACAAAATATCTTGACAGTATGGTATAAAAACTTTTCTTAAAATGTTTTATTTAAAATATTACTTTACAGTGATTTATACATTCTTCTCATGAACTCCTTTTTACCAAATTCAGACTTAAATTGAAGAAAGTAGGGAAAACCGCTAGACCATTCAGGTATGACTTAAATCAAATCCCTTATGATTATACAGTGGAAGTGAGAAATAGATTTAAGGGCCTAGATCTGATAGATAGAGTGCCTGATGAACTATGGAATGAGGTTCGTGACATTGCACAAGAGACGGGGATCAAGACCATGCAGATGGAAAAGAAATGCAAAAAAGCAAAAAGGCTGTCTGGGGAGGCCTTACAAAGAGCTGTGAAAAGAGGGGCAAAAAGCAAAGGAGAAAAGGAAAGATATAGGCATCTGAATGCAGAGTTCCAAAGAATAGCAAGAAGAGATAAGAAAGTCTTCTTCAGCGATCAATGCAAAGAAATAGAGGAAAAGAACAGAATGGGAAAGACTAGAGATCTCTTCAAGAAAATTAGAGATACCAAGGGAACATTTCATGCAAAGATGGGCTCGATAAAGGACAGAAATGGTATGGACCTTACAGAAGCAGAAGATATTAAGAAGAGGTGGCAAGAATACACGGAAGAACTGTACAAAAAAGATCTTCACAACCCAGATAATCATGACGATGTGATCGCTAATCTAGAGCCAAACATCTTGAAATGTGAAGTCAAGTGGGCCTTAGAAAGCATCACTATGAACAAAGCTAGTGGAGGTGATGGAATTCCAGTCGAGCTATTTCAAATCCTGAAAGATGATGCTGTAAAAGTGCTGCACTCAATCTGCCAGCAAATTTGGAAAACTCAGCAGTGGCCACAGGACTGGAAAAGGTCAGTTTTCATTCCAATCCCAAAGAAAGGCAATGCCAAAGATTGCTCAAACTACCGCACAATTGCACTCATCTCACATGCTAGTAAAGTAATGCTCAAAATCCTCCAAGCCAGGCTTCAGCAATACGTGAACCGTGAACTCCCTGATGTTCAAGCTGGCTTTAGAAAAGGCAGAGGAACCAGAGATCAAATTGCCAACATCCGCTGGATCATGGAAAAAGCAAGAGAGT
>SJYT01084112.1:11129-85523 GCA_006410635.1 Cephalophus harveyi | reverse complement strand
ATGGTAATTCAATTTAAAAATGGATAAAAGAAACACATGGAACAAAATGAGGGATTGATTTTAAGGAGACACATTTGTGGATTTTTTGTAAAATTTGAGCTTTTTTTTTTTTTTTTTGGATAAACTATAACTCAGTGTAACTTGCCAAAACGTGTTGTCTTCAGTCTTAACTAGTGCCAGGCTGTCATCAAATATCTTGTGGAAGAAATCCTAAGAGTAGATTTCTTAGCAAAAATAGTTTAAAAAGTTGTCAAAGCAGGTCTTGAAAACCCCAATTTGTGGAATAATGGTAAATATCCAGTGACTTTTTTGCTTTCCATGTGCCTCTAGCTTAAAACTTGGTTCCCACTAGCATTCGACCAAGCCGCCTTCTAATCTCTTTGGTTTTGATGGAATAGATGACAGGGTTGAGCATGGGAGGCACAAAGAGATAAATGAGGGACATGACTGTGTGCACAAATCGAGGGGCATGCCTCCCATAGCGGGCAGTCATGGACACACCAATCTTGGGCACGTAAAAGATGAGCACAGCACACAGATGTGACACACACGTGTTGAGTGTCTTTAACCGTTCCTCCCGAGATGCAATGGCAAGTACAGAATGCAGGATGAGCACATAGGAGAAGAGAATGAGTGCAGAGTCCAGGCCAAAGGTAGACATGACAATGAAGAGACCAAAAATATTGTTGATGGTGATGTCACCACAGGGAAGGTGGATGAGATCCGGATGAAGGCAGTAGGCATGGGACAGTATATTGGCCTTGCAGAAGGACAGCCTCTTCAGAAGGAGAGGCAGTGGGAAAACCACGCAAAAACTGCGGGTGGCTACCCACAAGCCCATGCATACGACACGGGAATCTGTGAGCACGGTGGTGTAGCGCAGAGGGTTACAGATGGCCACATAGCGGTCAAAACTCATAACCAGCAGGACCCCAGACTCCATGAAAGAGAAGAAGTGGATAAAGAACATTTGAGCCATGCAAGAATCAAAGCTGATCTTCCTTAACTGGAAGCAAAATGTGGCTAGCACGGTGGGCAGTGTGGAGAAAGACACACCTAGATCATTAACTGAGAGCAGGGATAGGAAGTAGTACATAGGCTGATGCAAACTCTGCTCCTCCTTGACAATGAAAAGGATAAGGGCATTGCCCACAATGGAGACAATGTAGAGGGTACCGAGGAGCAAGAACATCCAGTGTTGGGAGTTCTCCAGCCCTGGGAGCCCTGTCAGGGTGAAAGTTGGCAACTCTGAGCTGTTGTAGAGGATACCTCCCATGCTGGGAGGACTTGTACTGGAGGACTTGTACTGCAGGACCACCATCTGTAGAGAAGACAGACGTACAGTTTATTGATGAGCCTATTTTAAGTCTCTCTTAAGCCATCCAGACCCTTACTTTATAGCTTAATCAATTTTGTTTACCACATCACTCCTTGCCCCTCTTGCTCCCCATGGTTTCTGGAATTGTCTAAGTGTTTTCAGGTTATCCAGCTGGCTCAACAGGTCACATTACCTTCCTCTGTACCTGTGCCTATCTCCACCATGCTCTTCCTCACATTCAAAGCTATGAACTTGTTATCAATCAACAGGCTTCACTTTGTGCAAGACCTAAGGCATCATGCTCCTGATGACTCATTCCTGGACTGTTCTGAACAGTCTAATTACTTATCAAGCTGTAAACATTTTCTCTTTCCACTCTCTCACTCTACTGAATATGCTGCTTATCATGACTCCCCAGCTCTGTCACTCATATTTAGTCTCCCAGTTCTTCCTTCTATCCCTCCATTTAGAAGGTAGATGAATAGAAAGATACCTGTCCACCGCACTAACCTTCCACACTTTCATCAAGATGCATTAGATGCCCCAACTTTATCTTTCATCCTTCTATCCATTTATCCTATGGCATTAAGTTTCTGCCTGAATAACTTAGTATACTGGAAGTCTTTTCTTAATAATTTCCTTCAAACTGAGTTGTATCTAGCTCCTGAAAACCACAGGATTAATAATCAGTTCTCTATATCATGGAACTGGTTCTTATCTGTGTTCTCCATTTCTTTGAATAATACTGTAATTGTGCCTGAGACTAAGACTCAGAAATCCAAACATTATATTATTTCTGTCTTTCCTTTATCTACTACATTAAATTAGACCACAGTCAATGAAAATACTGAACCCTAAGTGCATCTGCCAGCACTTTTCTGCATTTCCTTCCACTTACATTCATATATTTTGTATCTAAGACATCACATTTGTATGCCCATAATAATGCCCTCTTAATGAATCTCTTTCCTCTATATCATTCTCTAATCTGGAAAAGGTCTAATATTTTCAAAGGGCAGCTCTGCAAATGGGACCATTCTGATTAGAAAGTTTGAATGTCCCTTCACTACCAAAGTGTCAAAACCAAACTCACAAGTCTAGAGTTAAAGACCCTCTGTAGTCCAGTACTATATCAATATTTTTGGTTGCAATTCTCAGAATTTCCTACTTGTACCTCAAACACCCAGACTGGTTATCCATATTAATAATAGCAATATTCTTTGCTATTATTCAAACATTAACTACAGCTCCCCAGCTCCCAGAGTTTCCCAGAATGTCTGAACATAGCTATTTAACCCATCTTCTGTGACCAAGGATCAACGATGCCTTCCTCTTTCATGAAAATCTGACCAGTCATTGCAATGGAGATAACTGCTCTCCTCTCTTTACCACTCTCATAAGCTGTAGACTTGCATCTCCTTTTGTGCCTATTTCTCTGCCTGTTCTGCATTAGAGCTTCCTATTATGGAGTTATGACAGTTCCTGTTGAATTGTTAAACTTATCTCCCCTTCTGACTCACCAGTTCCAAAACCAACACTGACGCTTGTTCATTGCTTCAGTCACTGCTGTGCTCAGTGCAAGCCCCAACACAAGAGATGCACTCAGTAAGTCACTGATCCCACAGGATTTTGATTCTCTTTGTTTGCAAATTGGAGGGGTTAAGGAACTTTGCTAATGGGGTAGTGAAGATCCAAAAGTAAACTACTGGGAAAATCCTTAGGATCAAATACTTTGCAACTCTGAGTTCTAAACCTGCTCTAAACCCACACCTCCAGGCTTTCATCTGCCTTTGTCTCTCCACCTGTATTAGGACTCCTCTATCCTTTTTTCTCAGGGTGCATTTTTCCCTCCATTCTGCATTCTTAAAATCTCTTTGTTTTTCCTGTATGCAAGCTCTTCCTAAACATTTCTGTTTGCCTCTGTATGCAATATCCCTGATTTGGAGAATTTTAAAAGCACTAAATAGAGTCTTGCCAAGTGGCTTCCAAAGCAGCCCGTGTCTTTGTATAGACCTCCCCCCTATACCCATTTGTTTTGAGAAATGGGTAAGAGTGCTTATTTATTGCAGAACATCTACCTCCAAACTGCAGCCCATTGTAGTATCCCTGCAGAGAAATGAATGTCTGAATCTGAAAGCATGGGAAGATTTAAGAGAACAAGAGGACTCTCAGTAGAAAATATAGAACCAGAAAATTGAAAATATGCAGAAAAAAAATAAATAAATAAGAATAAAAACACCTGATTCCTATAGGGACAGCCTTTCTGTCTTCAGATTGTCATAACACTCAGGATTTCTAAGCTGAGTCAGAGTGCCTTAGTGCCTAAGTCTGGAGTGTCTGACACTCCACCTTACCTACCTGAGAGAGTTCATGGAGGGTGCAGAGGAAGCAGGAGCAGTTGTGGGGGCCCTGCCCATACCCCTGCCTCCTCTACCAACTCCCTGGGCTGAGCAATATAAGACTGCATCCAGGAAGTCCCTGGAGTATTTATCAGCTCAGGAGCTCATCGACTCCTGGGAATATGAAGCATCTGCAGTGTTCTTTCCTCTCTGACTTAATAGTGTGTTGCTTACATGGGTATGTGGGAATAGGAACGATCAGAACTGGAAATGACATGTAAGGATATTGTATCTAGTTGCTCATTTTATAAAAGAGATCATTAGAGCCTAGAAAGGAAAAGAGGCATCTCAATTTTATACAGCTTGTTAGTGGCAGAACATGTAAAACTAGGTCTTCTAGGTTAGTTTATGGCCTTTCCACTTTACAACTATGATCAATACCTACAAGAAATGCTATATCCTATAAAAAGTGCTTAAAACCCATGTAAGTTAGGCATTTGGATTTATTATATCTTGTGAAATTCTCTCCTGGATTATCCTTGAAATTGACCCCAAGCATGATAAGAAGCACTGGTTCACTGTGGCTGACCACACACATTGCGTAATTACAGGTCAAATTATAAAAAGTATTTGGCTCAATTAAGAAAGTGTTAATGTATACAGCTGCCTTCTTCACAAATATTTATTGGACACCTACTAGGGTGACAACACAGGTAATGAGGATTAACTGATAAGGTTTTGAGCTCACTGTACCTGAGCTTCAGTCCACTTACCTTGAGAAAGTTTCCAACATGCATGCAGCCTCATTTCTTCACCTGTAAAATAGGTTATAATTATACTTTAGTCACAGACTGATCAGGATGACTAAGCAACAGAAAATAGGCAAAGACATTTAACCTATTGGCTGCCATATAACTTAATATATGGTGGCCAAAATACTGAAGCTCCAGTATTTTGGTCACCTCATGCAAACAGCTGACTCACTGGAAAAGTCCCTGATGCTGGGAAAGACTGAGGGCAGAAGAAGAGGATATCAGAGGATGAGATGTCTGGATGGCATCACCAATGCAATGGACATTAACTTAGGCAAACTTCGGGAGATGGTAAGGGACAAAGATGCCTGGTGTGCTACAGCCCATGGGGTCACAGAGTCGGACATGGCTAGGTGACTGAACACCAAGTGGTTATTTAAACTCTAAACATTTTAAAGAAGATGTGGTACATATATACAATGGAATATTACTCAGCCATAAAAAAGAACAAGCTAATGCCATTTGCAGCAACACAGATTGACCTACAGTGTGTCATCCTGAGTGAAGTATGTCAGACAGAGAAGGAGAAAAATCATGTGACATTCCTTGCATGTGGAGTCTACAAAGTGATACACATGAACTTACAAAATAGAAAGAGACAGACTTAGAGAACAAACTTATGGTTGCCAGGAGGAAAGGGATAATTAGGGAGTTTGGAATGGGTATGTACACACAGCTCTATTTAAAATGGATAACCAACAAGGGCCTATTGTATAGTACAGGGAACTCTGGTCAATATTATGCAGCAGGCTGGATGGGAGGGAAGTTTGGGGGAGAATGGATACATGTATATGTATGGCTGAGTCCCTTTGCTGTCCACCTGAAGCTATCACAACATTGTTAATTGGTTATAGCCCAACACAAAATAGAAAGCTTAAAAATAAAATATAATATAAAAAGAAACTCAAACATTATGTCCTGAAAGTAAAACCCCTGGGAGTGGGTATTAACCTAAGGAGACTTCACTCTCCCTTTTCACTTTCATGCATTGGAGAAGGAAATGGCAACCCACTCCAGTGTTCTTGCCTGGAGAATCCCAGGGATGGCGGAGCCCAATGGGCTGCCGTCTGTGGGGTCACACAGAGTCGACATGACTGAAGCGACTTAGCAGTAGCAGCATACCAAACAGTAAGTTATTGACTAGCTTAAATAGCTCAGTTCTAGGAAGATACTGGCAGATAAACCTAGAAGGAATAGTGATTAGTAGCAAGAGATGCATACTTGAAGCAGATCGGGGAGGGTGTAAAGGGTTGAGATTAGAAAGAACTTCTCATATACCTAATATTGATCTGAAACTAAACAGGTGGAAAAATGCAATAGCTTCTCAACAATCCCACTCATACATAAGTCAGATCAAAGGACTTAGCGCATCACCTAATATACCCCTAGATTTGCTCATAGTTACACTGATTGTCATGGGAAAAGGTCAGAAACCACCCAAGCCCTAATCAACAGGCATGGATTTATGTGAATTCTCTATTGTTTGTTTTTCACTGGTCTTTTTTTTTTTTTAAATTTTCTCAAACTAGAAAAAAAGATACTTCATTTTTATTTATGACAAGGTCACAATCCCTACCCTACAGATCTACAGTAGATATATGTTAACAAAAGTAAGTATAAATCAAGTCATTCATTTAGCATTAGACACAGATTTATTCCTGGGAATGTATAGATGAATCAATATAATAATTCATAGTCAGGTCTGGAAGACTCCTAAGGAAACATTTATAATATCTCAGTGAAAGCAATAATAATAGATACAAGGAGATTTTAGAGAAGAACAAAGGAAGGGAATCTGCAATATTCTAGGGCAATCAGACGAGATTTCTAGGTGCATGTAATAGCTCTTCTGATTTTCAAAGAATGGGCAAATATTTTTAAAATAAATGCAGTAGGAAGAATGTCAAAGGATGCCAAAACATGGCATATGCAAAAGCATGAACACAGGCATGAGACCTTAAAAGAGAACACCAGGGAAAAGTGGGTACAGAATTGTGTAGCTATATATTCAAAAAGTTAAAAGGTCAAATAACCCTCCACAGGACCCAGATCCAATATAGTAATCCCTCCTATGCCCTATACTCCTCAAATCTTGTGGTTCCAGAAGGCTCTCCAAGAACCAGCACCAATGGAGAAAATGTCTTCTCTTTCTGCTCCATAAGGTAAATCTTCTGGTATTTGCTTCCAGTGGCTCAAGCAGACACATAGACTAGATGGACTCTGGACGCACTTCCAGCTCATAAAAGATGGGTGACCCTAATCTTGCTTAAAGAGACTAGGTATAATTCATCTTATAGCTTTAAAATAATGGAATATTAAACCAATAAAACTATATGAACAGTGGAAGTTAAATAATAGGAAGAGGCTAAAGAAGACCAGGGGCTTCCCCTGGTAGCTCAGGTGATAAAGAATCTGCCTGCAACGTGGGAGACCTGTGTTTGATCTCTGGGTTGGGAAGATCCCCTGGAGAAGGGAATGGCTACCTACTCCAGTATTCTTGCCTGGAGAATCCCATGGACGGAGGAGCCTGGTGGGCTACAGTCCATGAGGTCTGTAAAGAGTCGGACATGACTGAGTGACTAAGCAGCAGCAGTGAAGAAGCCCAAAGCTCTCCTCAGATGTATCTGATGACCTGGCTAAGCAGAGCCCTGTGATGGTGAGCATATCACTGTAATCACAGTCCACACCAGCAAGTTATAAATCCAGGCAGAGCCATGAACTTCCTACTTAATGTGCTAAATAGATAAAGACTGTCACCAGCAATCATCTGTTGTTCCTCTTTCAGACGATGCAGATTTCTAAAGTCAAGAGAAGGATACTGAGTATCTTAATTTATAGAATGTGATGTGGAAAATATTAGCCCAGAAGTTCCCAAACAGCTTTTCACAGGTACCTAAATGAGCCAAACTGTTGCTTTCAAGTCCCTCGGATGTAAAGAAGCAAGAAAAATACTGGCACTGAAAACATATCATCCACTTATTATGGCAGCAACTTCTTTATAAATCATATTTGTAATAGAGCCAAAATCACTATACAGCAACATTCTTTCAAAGAATATTTATTGAAGCATCTATTAAAGGTGAGACACAATATTAGCACTCTATTAATCTATGGATATACTCTCTATAGTACATAAAGTCTGAGCAATATAAAAATATAAGATACATTTATGACATGTTTGAAAATTTCAAGTACAATTTATTTTTTATTCACTATATTCAGATCATAATGCATATAGTATTTAGATAAACAATATGATCTTTATATAAAATTATTCTTTAATGAAATTATGATCAGTTTTAGGGTAATACATTTTACCATATGGTAATTCAGTGAAGCATAAAGAGATGGTTGGTATGCAAATATAATCATTTATTAACTCATTCCTCAACTACCGTATATGTTAGGTATGTTTCAAGCCCTGTTAGACACTGAAGGGTACAAAGATAAATAAAACAGTCCCTGCCCAGAAATTGCTTACAATTTAGTTGAGGAGACAAAGTACCCAAACTATCTGATATGACTAAAGTACATTTCAAGTACAATGGAGACAGAAAGCAGGTATAGAACAGTTCTACTTGGGATTCAAGAAAATCTTAGACAAAATACCTCTTCAGACTGTGACTGATGCACATGATATTTTGAAGCCAATCATTGAATTTTACATTGATTCTTGCTGAATAAAAATAATGAATCAATAAGTCACATGAATTACTAGAAAAAATTTTAAAGCAGTTCATTTTATGTACTCCTTAAAACAAACATGTTAGGTAGATGAATCAGAAATTCCATTTTACAGATGAAGAAATTAAGACTGAGTTTAGTTCACTTATTCAAGAAGTCACCTCTATGGATGGGTTAAGTAACCTTACTGTGGTGAAGATTTCACAATACGTATGTGCAGCAAATCATCACATTTTACATCTTGAACTTATAGCACGTATATGTCAATTACATCTCAATAAATCTGGGGGAATACAAGAATAAGGGGAAAATATGTCAACTTTCATTTGCATTTCTCTCTGTGCAGGGAATTATGGAGCACAGAAGGAGAAGACACATTTCCTAATATGAGATTCTGACTTAAGGAAATTCATTAATAATTCATATGTTCAACTATTAATTTTTTCACTCTCGATTTCCTCCTGCTATTCATTCATTATTGTTTATTCATCCATTTTTTTTCATTTATTCTTTTATATTGCTGTCACATCATTAGACACTGTTTTACTGAAGGCTCTATAGTGGTCCAGTGTGGATGGACAAAGTTTTTGACACAGTTGCTCCTTTAGGGAGCTCAGATTTCTTGAGGGGAAGCAGATATATATTAAAGAATAAGAGAAAGTTTCAGGAGAAATATAAACAAAGGGTCATTAATTTCAATGAACTTTGGCAGGGTCAAGTGCCTACATATTTCAGGGTCTCCCACATAAAAAGAACATGCCCAGGAATCCTAAAATCTAATTTTGACTACTTAAATATTGTAACTTTGAATTAGGGTGCTCCAGATAAACAGAACCAATAGAATATGTGTGTAACTAGGTATCTTAAGTTTATTATAATGAATTGGCTCTCACAGTTACAGAGACCAAGAAGTCCAGACCCAGGAAAGTCAGTGGTATAGTTCCTGTCCAAATTTGAAGGTTTGAGAATCCGGAGAGCTAATGGTGTAAGTTTCAGTTCAAATCTGAGACTGAAGGCAGGAGAAGACTAATGTCCCAATTCAAAAACATTCAGACAGAGATTCCTTTCTTATATACTCTGTTTTTTATTCTATTCAGGAATTCAGCAGTTTGCATAGGCCCACCCATACTGGGGAGGGCAGTATGCTTTACTCAGTTTACCAATTCAAATAATAAACTCATCTAGAAATACCCTCACTAAAACACCCAGAAATAATGTTCAACCAAATACCTAGCCTTGAGGCCCAGTCAAACTGACACATAAAATTAACCATCACAACTGTCGTACTTTAAAACTTTTCAAACAGCACCATAACAAGGTCTCTGGTTTCTGACAACATTGAAAATCAATCACCCAAGCTTAACTTACATACTGGTAATGATATGATAAACAGCCCATAATTATTCCAGCTGTGCCTCTGTCTTTTTCAGAATTGTGCAGACCCATAACCAGAAGTCTCAGCCATATCACCAAGCGTCCTGAAATGAATTCCTTGGAAAAAATCTCCTACCTTGTAGTGGTGTTTGTCATTCTCTAGTTTATTCTTAAAAAGAGACCATTTTTATGTCTCTAGAGAACCTTGATATAATTGATTGCTGGATAAAACCCAAGATGGTCCAGGCAAGAACTGACCCAATATACTACAAGTCTGATCATAACATGTAAAGGGCAGCACTAACATCCTCCAGATGTGACCCTCTCCTCTTTGGGTGTCCAAACGATTCTGCCCCCATCAAATCCTTCAGGGCTTCTAGGTAAACCAGTCAGGACCTGACCCTGAAGAGCATCTTTAAAAGCCTGTGCTGTATCTCCTTTGTCTTAATGGAGTAGATGATGGGATTGAGCATGGGAGGCACAAAGAGGTAGATAAGAGACATGAGGCTGTGAACAGCATAGGGCAGGCCAGCACCAAACCGATGTATGATGGACACACTCACCATAGGCATGTAGAAGATGAGCACAGCTAGGACATGGGACACACATATGTTAAGTGTCTTGAGGCGCTCCCCTGGGGAGGCAATGGCTAGCAGTGACCGAAAGATAAGTACATAGGAGAGAAGAATGAGGGCAGAGTCCAGGCCAAAGGTGAAAAGCACAATGGACAGTCCATAGTGGCTATTGAGGGAGACATCAGTGCATGCCAGTTTAATCATATCCACATGAAGGCAGTAGGCATGGGAAAGGATGTTCTGGGGGTGGCAGAAAGGTAGTCTGTGCAGCAGCAGTGGGAAGACCAGGATGAGGGCAAAGCTTCGTAGGACAGCACACAGGCCCGTGGCCACAACACGGGCATTGGTGAGCACAGTGGCATAGTGCAGTGGGTTGCAGATGGCCATGTAGCGATCGAAGCTCATGGCCAGAAGGATGCCAGACTCTGTCCAAGAGAAGAAGTGGATGAAAAACATCTGGGCTAAGCAGACATTAAAGGCAATCACCGGGGCCTGGAGGCAGAGGGCAGCCAGCACAGTCGGCAATGTGGAAAAGGACACCCCCAAGTCGTTGACAGACAGTAAGGACAAGAAGTAGTACATGGGCTGGTGCAGACTCGGCTCCTCCTTAACAATGAGGAGGATCAGGATGTTTCCCACAATGGCGATGGTATAGAGCAGAAGGAGAGGAAAAGATAGCCAGGGCTCCATGGCCTCCATTCCTGGGAAGCCCATCAAGATAAAGATGGGAGCATCAGAGACATTGATCTTGAAGTTGCCCATGAGAGGCTGGGGACAACTGTCATTAGCCAGTATGACTTTTTGGAGAAATTATATCATATGTCTAAGACTATACTGTTCCCAGGGAGGAAAAGAAACACTTAGGTTTATAAATCATGATTATTCATAGGTTTTATTCTTAAAATACACTGGGAGGATGACCAGGAGGTCATGAAACGCTAGTAGCTGAGAAAAAGAGGTCTTTCTTAGACATCTTTCAGAAAAGAGTCAATAAGTACTCAGGGTGGTTGACCAGCTCTTTAAGTCTTACTGGTAGTCTTCTAGTTGACTTCCTTATGATGATTATCACAGCTACCCTTCAAACGTGCACTGGAGAAGGAAATGGCAACCCACTCCAGTGTTCTTGCCTGGACAATCCCAGGGACAGGGGAGCCTGGGGGGCTGCCATCTATGGGGTCGCACAGAGTCGGACACGACTGAAGCGACTTAGCAGTAGCAGCAACAGCAGCAGGAGACAGACGAAGAACCAAGGGTGCAAGGAAAAGGAATTACTCCAGGTTTTCTTGGGAAGCAGTTACATGACTAGAGCTGTAACTTAGTAACTCAGTTCCCATCCTGAGGTGACTTTGTGATCCAGTGTCCCACATTTCACACTGGAAGCATACACGAAGGAAGCCTGGGAGTCAGCATGTCTCAGAAGGCATCATAGTTTTATTAGTAGAGCATATAGAGTCAGAACAAACTGGGTTTGATTTCTAATGCTTTCACTTAATAGCAGTATGACATTAGGTAGATTTCTTAAACTCTCTTCTTCGGTTTCTTTATTTTTTAGATAAAGATAAAATAGAGTTGCCCTATGCATATGCATACATGCTATATAAGATAAAAGGAGAGAGAAAAAAAAAACTTGAACTTGGAACATGTCCCATCCATAGTAAGAATTATAGAAGTACTGCTATTATTATCATTTGAAATCATTTTTAGATGGAAAATAGATTATGTAGTATGCTTTCTTTGACAAAAGTCATGGAATATATTTACATTAAACTTAAATATGCATTTTTAAATCACATATTATCACATAATAAATTACGGTAGAGACAAGCAAAAGTAAAGTTTAAAAATTAGAAGAGAAAAAATTACAACATTAAAAACATCCTATCCATTAACTTATTTTTCCTATGAGTGGTTTAAAACAGCATTCTTTAATTTCCACAATAGATCATAATTTTTCATCAAACAGACTTTCAAATTTCAACAAGAGTAGATGATGAGAAATGTTTCCTTGATGCCAGACCAAATGAGGTTGTGAGAAGGGGTGCTAAAAGGGTAATCAATGCATCTTGCATCTTTTCCTTTGGTCTCTCACAAAGGGGAGTTTCAACTATCTGGGAAAGGAAATATATTTAGGAATATTTTATAATATTGCTGTGACATGTCCAAAATCCTTTAATACACTGTGATAAGTGACTCTGCCTATCTGTTTTGGAACTTGCTAGTTCCCCTTTGCCTCTCATGGATAATTTCTAACACTTAAGTGTAATTACTCACCACTGATTATTATTTTAAGTGCCCCCTGGGGGAAATTTTGCTTTTTCTCTTCCAGAAGCTCAGTATCACATCAATGAACAATCAGATTAGCAATCAGAGAGAAATTCTCTATCAGTGCAATAAGTGTTTGGAACAAAGTCTTCAGGGAATTACTGCTGAAGAATGGAGATGCTAAATAACAGCATTGGGTTTGAAGAAATAGGGAGGATGAATGAGCCAGATAAGCTCTGGGAAACCTGTACAATGTAATGACCTCTCTTTAGTACACATAGAGAAACTGTCACTGAGGATTTTAGAGGAGACAGTCTTAAGGACATGCATGGGTCACCCACTTCTTGAGCACCCCACTCTTGAGTTCCACTTTATCATGTCACAATTTCTACTCTAAGGAAGTCTAGAATTGCCTTAACTAAAAACCTCCTGCTCCAGAATAGAGCCAGTTTTAGTACCTCTTTCCTGTCCTAATTAGAGATGTTGCTTGAGTTCAGCAAGTGCTCTTCTCTGTTCCTTAATATTTTTTTTCTCAACGTTCATGTCAAATAGAAAGTGGGGGCAGAAGATGGAGAGAGAAGTGATAGAGAGAGAAGGATTGAAGGGCAAGAGGAAAGACAGAGAGTGAGGAAGAGGCAGAGAAAAGAGGATAAATACAGGAGAAGTAACACAGGAAAGGGACAGGTTGGGTGAGAGAAAGGAAGTGTAAGACCAGAGAAGGGATTTTAGGGAGACAGTGGTTGGAAAATTAAACCTGGAGAGGAAGAAAGAGAAAATAAAAAAGAAGACAGAAGAACAGTGATAGGAAAATGCCCCAACTGGACTCTGGTGCTCCAAGAGGACTGGGCTATGTTTTCTCCAAGCGAGGGCAAGGCTGTAGATGATGTTACACACATCACATTTTACAGGAGTTGCCTCTCAGGCTTTGAGCCATGGAAGAGCTATAGTAGAGCCTAATGTCTCCCAGCTAAGCCCATTTGGGAATAGGCTCCTCACAGTGGGATCCCAGTAGACACCTCTTGCAATCTATTCCCAAGGTTGTTTCAGACCTGTCTGCAAAGGCCAAGGCCACACAACTGTTTCTGAGCAGGACCCATGGGGCCTTCCTAGGGCAGACTCCTCCCTCATGCCCTTTGCCTGCCTCTTTTTTGTACAAAAGCTGTAGTGTCCCAGGACTCCCCTGAGTCACAAAAAATTCAGTTCAAGAATTAATAATAATAACTGAAATGAGCATGAGGTGACAAAAGTAGCAGTTGGGACAGGAGAACTGGTTACAATTCAATCAGTCATATGGAAGTTACAGAATCCTTAGTGCCTCCCTGAAATACATAGACAATTGTATCTGATGCACATTTCCTGAGTGGCTAAACAGATCCTGAACCCCCACCAAATGGAAGTTAACTCCTGGATGACCATGAGGATGTGGCCCCCAGTCTGGCTGGAGCCCAAAGACTGATAATGTTAACCCTGTGACACCGTCTTATACCTTCAGTTCAGTTCAGTCGCTCAGTTGTGCCCGACTCTTTGTGACCCCATGAATCACAGCACGCCAGGCCTCCCTATCCATCACCAACTCCTGGAGCTCACTCAGACTCACGTCCATCTAGTCAGTAATGCCATCCAGCCATCTCATCCTCTGTTATCCCCTTTTCCTCCTGCCTCCAATCCCTCCCAGCATCAGAGTCTTTTCCAACGAGTCAACTCTTTGCATGAGGTGGCAAAAGTACTGAAGTTTCAGCCTTAGCATCATTCCTTCCAAAGAAATCCCAGGGCTGATTTCCTTCAGAATGGACTAGTTGGATCTCCTTGCAGTCCAAGGGACTCTCAAGAGTCTTCTCCAACACCAGAGTTCAAAAGCATCAATTCTTTGGCACTCAGCTTTCTTTGAGTCAACTCTTCGCATGAGGTGGCCAAAGTACTGGAGTTTCAGCTTCAGCATCATTCCTTCCAAAGAAATCCCAGGGCTGATCTCCTTCAGAATGGACTGGTTGGAACTCCTTGCAGTCCAAGGGACTCTCAAGAGTCTTCTCCAACATCACAGTTCAAAAGCATCAATTCTTCGGCACTCAGCTTTCTTCACAGTCCAACTCTCACATCCATACATGACCACTGGAAAAACCATAGCCTTGACTAGACGGACCTTTGTTGGCAAAGTAATGTCTCTGCTTTTCAATATGCTGTCTAGGTTGGTCATAACTTTTCTTCCAAGGAGTAAGTGTCTTTTAATTTCATGGCTGCAGTCACCATCTGCAGTGATTTTGGAGCCCCAAAAAATAAAGTCTGACACTGTTTCCACTGTTTCCCCATCTATTTCCCATGAGGTGCAAAAAAAAAAATTGTTTTTTAAGTGAGGCACTTCCATTTTCAAGATAAATGAACAAAATCTCAACAAGAGTGGTTACTTTGAACCATATTTATGGAATATGATATGATAGATTTTTAAAAATACTTTAGCTTTCCTGGTGGCTCAGAGGTTAAAGCGTCTGCCTGCAATGCAGGAGACCTGGGTTCGATCTCTGGGTTGGGAAGATCCCCTGGAGAAGGAAATGGCAACCCACTTCAGTATTCTTGCCTGGAGAATCCCATGGACAGAGAAGCCTGGTGGGCTAGAGTCCGCAGGGTTGCAAAGAGTTGGACACGACAGAGTGACTTCATTTTCACTTTCTTTAGCTTGCAATAGTTTAGCTTTGTGTTAGAGGTGTCAGATGCCAAAACACACATGTCAGTGTCACAACTGGGCAATATCCTCCCCATTTTGCAAGTGAGATATCCGAGGCTTGGCGAGATCAATACTTCCCAAGAGTGACAACTGGGCATGGTGGGGCCTGGATTTGAACTTCAGCCTGTTAGGCCCAACACAGCCTATACAAAGAAAGCTCTGTGTTCCAAGTGGGCAGCCGTGTGACTCCTGCTGAAGGGGAAGCCCAACTATAGGTAGGAATTAACTGCCCTACTTCCCCCCTGGGCACAGGGATGGCAAGGCAACTGGGGAAGAATGTCAGTACACCAGGGAAACAGAGTTCAAGCCAGAGTCCCAGTAAGATGGTTAACATGGTGACTTTTGCTTGGGGATATACATAACCAGCAATCATGGTGACATATCAAACACGGGGTCTTTGGATTCAAGACAATTCCAGAATCCCACCTGCTGGTGAACTGATTCTCTCTGAACACTTTGCCAGGATGGGCTCTTGGAACCAAGATGTTGGAGCAGCACTGACAGATGAAGAGCAGTAAAGGCTGAAGCTAACAGGACTGGGAGGACACACAGACTTTGGTTACTGTGCCATGATGTTACAGCAATGCCCGACAGGGCTACAGGTATGTGTAGCATTACTGAGTCTACAATGAATAGCCCTAGACCACATTTCTTGTAGTTTTTCTCTCTTCCTTCCCTGGCAGCCTACTGGGAGTCACTTTTTGCTGTCAGTATGCCTGATAAGCAACTTCTCTCTCCCCTACTCTCCCTATCAACCTCTCCAAAAACAAACATCTTACCAGTATAGCTAAATCTATATTCTAGAAAACTTGTAAACCAAACTTGTTTGATGGTATACAAATTATACTCGTATCACTGGTCCCATTCTTTCATTCACTCATGCAACAGACATTTCTTAAGCATCTTTAATCAAAAGTGGGAGGCATTGTGCAAGGCCCTAGGAAAAGAACACCAAAGACCAAGTTCCTGCATTTGAAGAGTCATCAACCAGCAGGGACAGAGAGGAGGGACTATCAAATGACACTCCGGGACCTCACAGGGGCTGTAACAGAGTTCTGTACAAGTGTGAAAGCTGCATAGAGTTGGAAGCAAAGCTCTCATGAGACTCATGGAGGGTTGTTGGCAAATAAATTACATGAACTTCTCTGCATCCTGGGACAGGGGCCAAATCCGCCACCATAAGAATTTAAAGAAGATGAATAGCTAACATTTGTTGAATGCTTCAGTTCAGTTCAGTCGCTCAGTCGTCTCCGAGTCTTTGCGACCCCATGAATCGCAGCACTCCAGGCCTCCCTGTTCATCACCATCTCTCGGAGTTCACTCAGACTCACGTCCATCGAGTCCGTGATGCCATCCAGCCATCTCATCCTCGGTCGTCCCCTTCTCCTCCTGCTGGCAATCTTGATTCCAGCTTGTGCTTCTTATACCTTACCACCAACCAATCAGAGAATTGTGCACAAGCTGATCACAGACCCTGCAATCCCCCTCCCTCACCTTGCCTTTAAAAATGCTTTGCTGAAACCCATTGGGGAGTTTTGGGTTTTGAGCACTAGCTACCCCAGACTCCTGCCTGGCACCTTCCTCCAACAATAAATGCTGAACATTCCTTTACCACCAGCCAGTGTCAGTAGGTGCCAGTGGACTGGCTTTACTGCCTGTAGGCAAGTGGACTTAAGCTTACTTTCAGTAACACCTTCTCTCCTCCCAGCTGAGCAAGGCTTAGCTGCCCCCATACCAGGTCCTCATGACCCCTTAGATCTTCTCCAGGGTGGGTTCCAAGGGCTCTGAAAGATGAAGAGTATGAGTGCCAAGAATATAAATAATTCCTCCTGACCTTCAGCTCTGGGGTTTCTTTTCTCCATGCCAAGTCCCCCTTCTCTTCTTAAGGAATTTTCAGAAGCCAAAACGTAGAGTTGGTTAGAATTGTAAGTGACAAAAACACAATAATCATCAATAATACTCTGTGTTTATAATTTTCCTTGGACTGCATCAAGAAGTTCTTAAGCATTGTCATTTTCAATCTTAACAACCAAATTTGGAGAGAAATGTTAGCTTCCCATTTTACTGGTGAGAGAAATTAATTGCCCAGGAGGTCAAATTAGGTTCAAAGTTATAAGACCACTGAGTAGCAGAACTGCTGGAGAAGAAAATGTCCACCCACGCCAGTATTCTTGCCTGGAGAATCTCACAGACTGAGGAGCCTGGGGAACTACAGTACATGGTGTCACAAAAAGTCAGACATGACAAGTGACTGAGCAAAAGCAGAACGGCATTCAGACATAGATCACTCATTTAATCACTTAACATTTTCAGAAAACCTAATAAGAATTTTTATCCAGTAAAGACCCTGGAACATGTTTCATCTACCTGTTAATCATTACCATCTCCACCTTTTTTCCTTTTTATCCTATTTTTTCCTACTTAATTGATTGTCTTTCTGCTTGTGCCTCTCTCTGCAACATCCCTCAAAAATAGAGGAAATTAAAAGGAAAAGAATAAAAGAAGCTAATTCAATCTTTCTCATTCTCATGACCATAAATTTCTGGCTTTCCCACAAGGCTACCAGCTAAGATCTGGGATACAAACCTGGCCCCTTCTTCTGTACCCTACACTCAGATCCAGGGCTTTGTCCATAGTGTCACATATGTAAATGGATCCTAGGCAGCTGAACATTCAAGTTTTAATGATTACAAATTCTATGAGTTTTTAAAATTTTGTTATTAATATATAATTTATATACCATAAAAGTTGTAAATTCACTGTTTTTCTTAGCATATTTGCAAAGTTTGTAGAACATTTCTAATCACTCTAAAATGAAATCCCATTACCATTAGCAGTCACTCTTCATTCTCATTTATCCCAGACCCTGGCAATAACTAATTTACTTTCAGTTTTTGTAGACCTGTCTGTTCTGAAATTTTTATTTAAATGTAAATTATTTATTTATTAGAAATAATTCTTCTTTAAATATTTGTAAACAAATTTTTATGTGAAAATAGGTTTTTAGCTCTTTAGAGTATTTATTAATACCTAGCAATAAAAGTGCTGAGTGACTATGTATAACTGTTTGAAAAAAAGCCTAACTGCTGTCCAAAGTGGTTTCACCAAAATTTACATTCCCACCTGCAAAGTATGAAGAATCTATTTTCTCCATATGTTTCTAGCATTTGTTATTTTCTGATTTTGTTTTTTATTTTATTTTTGTTTATAACCCTTTTAATGTGTGGAGTGATATCTCATAGTGGTTTTGATTTGCATTTCCCTAATGACTAATGGTTTTTCCAGTGGTCGTGTATGGATGTCAGAGTTGGTCTGTGAAGAAAGCTGAGTGCCAAAGAATTGATGCTTTTGAACTGTGGTGTTGGAGAAGACTCTTGAGAGTCCCTTGGACTGCAAGGAGATCCAACCAATCCATTCTGAAGGAGATCAGCCCTGGGTGTTCTTTGGAAGGACTGATGCTAAAGCTAAAACTCCAGTACTTTGACAACCTCATGTGAAGAGTTGACTCACTGGAAAAGACTCTGATGCTGGAAGGGATTGGGGGCAGGAGGTAAAGGGGACGACAAAGGATGAGATGGCTGGATAGCATCACTGACTCGATGGACGTGAGTCTGAGTGAACTCCGGGAGATCGTGATGGACAGGGAGGCCTGGCGTGCTGCGATTCATGGGGTCACAAAGAGTCAGACACAACTGAGCAACTGAACTGAACTGATCTTAATGACTAATGAAGCTGAGTATCTCTTTTGTGCTTATTCACTATTTTTCTATCTCGCTTTGTAGAAATGTATGTCCAAATCATTTGCTTATTTTTAATTAATTTGTCTTTTTTTGTTGAATTATAAGAACTCTTCATATATTTTGGATATTAAATTATTTTTTATTAATAATTTATTTTAATTGGAGGCTAATTGCTTTACAATATTGTAGTTTTTTTTTCTAGTTTTATTTATTCTTTTTTATTTTATTTTACAATATTATATTGGTTTTACCACACATTGACATGAATCCTCCATGGGTATACATGTATATACCTGAACCCCCCTCCCACCTCTCTCCCCATCCCATCCCTCTGGGTCATCCCAGGGCACCAGCCCTGAGCACCCTGTATCATGCATCAAACCTGGACTGGCAATTCATTTCACATATGATAATTTACATGTTTCAATGCCATTCCCCCATATTATCCCACCCTCGCCCTCTCCCACAGAGTCCAAAAGACTGTTCTATACATTTGTGTCTCTTTTGCTATCTCACATACAGGGTTATCACTACCATCTTTCTAAATTCCATATATATGCGTTAGTATAATGTATTGGTGTTTTTCTTTCTAGCTTGCTTCACTCTGTATAATAGGCTCCAGTTTCATCCACCTCATTAGAACTGATTCAAATGTATTCTTTTTAATGGCTGAGTAATACTCCATTGTGTATATGTACCACAGCTTTCTTATCCATTCATCTGCTGATGGACATCTAGGTTGCTTCCATGTCCTGACTATTAGAATCAGTGTTGCGATGAACATTGGGGTACACATGTCTCTTTCAATTCTGGTTTCCTCAGTGTGTATGCCCAGCAGTGGGACTGCTGGGTCATATGGCAGTTCTATTTCCAGACTGAAAAAAAAGAAGTAAAACTCTCACTGTTTGCAGATGATATGATCCTCTACATAGAAAACCCTAAAGACTCCACCAGAAAATTACTAGAGCTAATCAATGAATATAGTAAAGTTGCAGGATATAAAATCAACACACAGAAATCCCTCGCATTCCTATACACTAACAATGAGAGAACAGAAAGAGAAATTAAAGAAACAATTCCATTCACCATTGCAACGAAAAGAATAAAATATTTAAGAATATATCTACCTAAAGAAACAAAGACCTATATATAGAAAACTATAAAACACTGGTGAGAAAAATCAAAGAGGACACAAATAGATGGAGAAATATACCATGTTCAAGGATCAGAAGAATCAATATAGTGAACATGAGTATACTACCTAAAGCAATCTAGAGATTCAAAGCAATCCCTATCAAACGGTTACCAACAGTATTTTTCAGAGAACTAGAATGAATAATTTCACAATTTGTATGGAAATACAAAAAACCTAGAATAGCCAAATCAATCTTGAGAAAGAAGAATGGAACTGGAGGAATCAACCTGCCTGACTTCAGGCTCTACTACAAGACTACAGTCATCAAGACAGTATGGTACTGGCACAAAGACAGAAATATAGATCAATGCAACAAAATAGAAAACCCAGAGATAAATCCATGCACCTATGGACACCTTATCTTTGACAAAGGAGGCAAGAATATACAATAGAGAAAAGACAATCTCTTTAACAAGTAGTGCTGGGAAAACTGGTCAATCACTTGTAAAAGAATGAAACTAGAACACTTTCTAACACCATACACAAAAATAAACTCAAAATGGATTAAAGATCTAAATGTAAGACCAGAAACTATAAAATTCCTAGAGGAAGACATAGGCAAAACACTCTCCAACATAAACCACAGTAGGATCCTCTATGATCCACCTCCCAGGATATTGGAAATAAAAGCAAAAATAAACAAATGGGACCTAATTAAAATTAAAAGCTTCTTCACAACAAAGGGAACTATAAGCAAGGTGAAAAGACAGCCTTCAGAATGGGAGAAAATAATAGCAAATGAAGCAACTGACAAAGGATTAATCTCAAAAATACACAACAACTCCTGCAACTCAATTCTAGAAAAATAAATGACTCAATCAAAAAGTGGGCCAAAGAACTAAATAAACATTTCTCCAAAGAAGACGTACAGATGGCTAACAAACACATGAAAAGATGCTCAACATCACTCATTACCAGAGAAATGCAAATCAAACCACAATGAGGTACCGTTTCACACCAGTCAAAATGGCAGCGATCCAAAAGTCTACAAGCAATAAATGCTGGAGAGGGTGTGGAGAAAAGGGAACCCTCTCACACTGTAGTGGTTTTTGCCATCCATTGACATGAATCAGCCATGGTACTTATCAGGTATATGATTTGTAAAACTTCTCTCCCATTCTGGGTTTGTCTTTTTCACTTTCTTGACACTGATCTAGAAATACTAAAAGTATATTTTTTATAAAGTCCAATTTNCACACTGTAGTGGTTTTTGCCATCCATTGACATGAATCAGCCATGGTACTTTTCAGGTATATGATTTGTAAAACTTCTCTCCCATTCTGGGTTTGTCTTTTTCACTTTCTTGACACTGATCTAGAAATACTAAAAGTATATTTTTTATAAAGTCCAATTTATCTATTTTTCCCCCCTTTGGTCCCTTGTGCTTTTGATGTGTCATAAAACCACCATCTAACACAGGCACACAATGACTTAAGGTTTTTTCTAAAGATGTTGTAGATTTGTCTTACATTTAGATGTTTGATTCATTTTGAGTTAAGTTTGAGAGAGGAGCCCAATTTCAGTCTTTTGCATATGGGTATCCAATTATCCCTGCTTCTTCCAAATCCCTAGAGCAATCCCCTTGGGTTTTCATACCTGAGAGTCACAGAGAGTTAATAAATAACTGCACTTACCAAGCCTGTTGACATGAGGAGGCTGGAATCCCCAAGCTAAGATGAAGACACTCAGTGAGGACAGATAAGACTTAAAACTGATAAGAGATCAGACTTCAGATGCCATACTCAGATCCCACCATCATCTAAATCACACTTGCACACATGCGTGAAATCACAAATCTCACATCTAAAAAAAAAAAATCAGGTGTTTCCATTTCTAATTTATAAATATGAAAATTGAGCCTCAAAAAGGTCATGGTACTTTTTAATGCTAAATAGTGAATAGGCAGAAAAGCTAAGACAAGGATTCCAGAATTGTTGCTTTTATAAATTGAGACTTCCCAGAGAAGGGAAGGGATTTTCTCAAGGTTAAGTAACACTCTTGTGACAAACTCAGAACTAAAGCTCCGGATTCCAGGTCTTTTACAAAGGATGCTTTTACTAAGGGAAGATGTGTATAATACTACCACTCTACAATAGTCATGTATTCACTCATCCAGGATGTCTACCGTTGGTGAATGCTAGGACACTCTACTCCCTCCCTCAATCTGCTTCTATCAGCACTTGGCATCATCCTGATCTGGCTGTTACATGCAACGATTAACTGGTAGGACTATAAGGCTTCAGGCTGACTTTGCATAGTTTGAAGTGCTGTCTCCCTAGATAGCATGTCGACTACACCTCTTGCTTTCTTCCACTGAACTCACATATGTACTCAAAATAATGTAGATATTCAGTTATGGAGTATTTGTGTATATTTAGGCTGCCTAGTCTCTTTATAGGCACTTCAAGTGAGACATAAAAATAAGTCATTTGGTGTGTATTTGGGCAGTTACCTTACAAACGCAGAGAAAGTAAGTAAAATATTGTAGCATTAAGGCAATAAGTGAATACTATGTTGCTAAGAAGTTACTAGGATTAAGTCTTTTGGTGAATATTGATCAGACTTTCTAGGTACAGACACAGTCATGTTGTCTGGAGGTTGCAATTGCATAAAGATGCAGTCTCAGCTCAATAGGATTTTGGAAAGTGATAGATGAACAGAAATAGAAAACTAAGGACTAAATTACAGGGGAAAAGCTTTTGGAAGGCAAAGAGACTTGCCCAGAGTTTAAAAATTAGAGAGAAAGAAAAGGAAAAAGTCTCCTTGGGCAAAGGAAATACTGATACTGTAAACTTAAAAAAAGAGAGAGAGAGAGACAATAAATATTCCTAGATGTATTGGGACAAAAAAACAACTGAATGATGTGCAGAATGTGGTAAGAGATAAGTCTAGAGGGGTTAGACAGAGCAAATGCTTAAATTCTTATCATGGTTCTTGGGATATATAACTCAAAGCATGGTTGATGAGTATAGGAATTAGCAGATGAAAAATTGATTTATATTATAGAAACTTTTAAGATTCTTAAGCAAGTTATAACAATAAATAATTTTCTCAGCTTAAAAAAGATGACTTCACAAAAAAATCATCATTTTATGTGAATGAAACAGATCTCTTATGCTGCAGGACAGGTGTACCCTCACCCCTTGGACAGAGCCCTTTATTTGCCAGGCAGAATGCCAGCATCCAACATCAGCGATGACCATCTCCCAGCCACTCTCTTCCTGACGGGGATCCCAGGACTGGAGTGGGCTCACGTCTGGATTGCCATCCCCTTTTGTGCCATGTATATGGTAGCACTGGCTGGGAATGCCACCCTCATCCTGGTCATAGTGACAGACAATGCCCTTCATGCTCCCATGTACCTCTTCCTCTGCCTCCTCTCACTCACTGACCTGGCTCTCAGCTCCACCACTGTGCCAAAAATGCTGGCCATTTTGTGGTTCCAAGCAGGGGAGATTTCCTTTGATGGGTGTCTGGCCCAGATGTTTTGTGTCCATTCTATTTATGCTCTAGAGTCCTCGGTTCTTCTTGCCATGGCCTTTGATCGATATGTGGCTATCTGCAATCCACTGAGATACACAACCATCCTCAACCACACTGTCATAGGCAGAATCGGCCTTGTGGGTATATTCAGGAGTATAGCTGCTGTCTCCCCCTTCATCCTCCTGTTGAGGCGACTGCCCTACTGCCAGCACCACGTCATGGCACACACATACTGCGAGCACATGGGCATTGCTCGACTGGCCTGTGCCAACATCACTGTCAACGTAGTCTATGGGCTAACTGTGGCCCTTCTGGCTGTGGGTCTGGATTCCATCCTCATTGCCATTTCCTATGGCTTTATTCTCCACGCTGTCTTTTGTCTTCCATCTCAAGATGCCAGGCGCAAGGCTCTGAGTACCTGTGGCTCCCACCTTGGGGTCATCCTGGTCTTCTACATCCCTGCCTTCTTCTCCTTCCTCACCCACCGTTTTGGCCAACACCGAGTCCCCAGGCACGTGCACATCTTTCTGGCTAATCTCTATGTGCTGGTGCCTCCTGTGCTCAACCCAATCATCTATGGGGCTAGGACCAAGGAGATTCGGAGTCGACTTCCAGGACTGCCTCACTTGTGGAAGGTCTCAGTATGAGTTCTTGCAGCAGTTGGAGATGAGAATGAAAGGTAAATGGGAAGGATAATTATCCAGCTACATTTACATAGATAAAGCCTATGATGTGAGAGAAATGGTGATATGGAAGGAAGCACTTTATGAAGAATGATCAGATAAATGGGACATGTTAAGGATTACACTGAATATGCTCCTTGAGCAATTCTGAATTGCTCAGAACAAGGTAATAAGGTAGTTTCTGTATCATCTCAGAAGGGAGTCTAGCTTTCCAAAATGCTAGTCAGTTCTGTTCTGGAGTGGACACTGCATCTCACGGTGGGTTTTTCTATTGGAATGTTAAGTGACAAAAAAAGAAAACCAAAGATGAAACATCTGGAGTGAACTTGAATCTGAACTCCAAAACTTTGGACAGTGGTTAAGAGCACAAGATCTGAAATCAGAGGGCCTGAGTTTGAATGGTTTCTCCTTTATTGTTGGTTTTCTACTTTGAGCATGTTACTAAACATTTCTATGTCTATTTTGGTGAACTGTAAAATTGGGACAGTGATTAATTATATCTAACTCTTGAATTATGGTGAAGATTAAGTAAATTACTGAATGTATGTACAACATGTAGAACAGTGCCTGAAAATGCTCAATAAATAAATAAATGATTAAAAGTTTCTCTAAAAAGCTTCTGCATAGCAAACAAAACAAAAAGATAGCCTATAAAATGATAAGATATCTGCATATCATATATCGAATAAGGGGTTAATATTGAAAATATGTAAATAACTCATACAACTCAAAAGCAGAAAAACAAACAAACATATTAAAAATGGACAGAGGTTCTGAATGGGCATTTTTCCAAAGAAGAGACTCAGATGGCTGACAGGCATACAAAAAGAGTTCAGTGTCACTTAATTACTAGGGAAATAAAAGTTAGAAATACAGTGAGATATCACTCACACTTGTTAGGATGATTAATATAAAAAAATGACAAGACACTATTACATATAAAATAGATAACTAATAAAGACCTGCTATGTACCACCGGGAACTCTGTTCAATACTCTGCAATGCTCTATATGGGAAAAGAATCTTAAAAACAGTGGATATATGTATTGTGTATGCATATGTATAACAGATTCACTTTGCTGTACACATGAAACTAACACAATATTGTATATCAATTATAGCTAAATAATTTTTTTAAAAAGATGCTGAGTCTGTTTTCCCAAGGTTCATAGAAAACCAAGAGATCAAATAAAATGATGATAATATTTATCCTTAAAATTTTTTTTACCTTTATAAAAAGCTTCAGGATGAATAAGGTAACAAGTTGTTAAAGCTAAAAACTAAAACAGACAAGATAAACACGGTGAGGATACAGGGAAAGGGGGAACCATGGGGCATTGTTTCTAGGAATGTATATTGGTGCAGTCACTATGGAAAACAGTGTGGAAATTCTTCACAGACTTAAAAATAGGAAGACCGTATGATCCAGCTTTTCAAATTTGGATATTTATCAAAGAATACAAAAACACTAATTTTAAAAGATATGTGTATGCTAGTCACTTACTTGTGTCTGACTTTTTGCGATCCCATAGACTATACCCCACCAGGCTCCTCTGTCCACAGAATTCTCCAAGCAAGAATACTGGAGTGGTTTGCCATTCCCTTCTCCAGGGAATCTTCCTGACCCAGGGATCGAACCTGGGTCTCCCGCATTACAGGCAGATCCTTTCCCATCTGAGTGACCAAAAGATACATAGACCACTGACTGCACTGCAGTATTATGTACAACAGCTGAGATATGGAAACTAAGTGCCAATAAATGGATGAATGGATAAGGAAGATGCAGTGTGTATGTAGACTGGAATACTACTAAGTCATAAAAAAAATGATATCTTTCCATTTGTGACAACATGGATGGAACTTGAGGATATCATGCTAAGTGAAATAAGCCAAAAGGAAAAAAGATAAATACCACATGATTTCATTCATATGTGAAATTCATAAATAAATAAACAACCAGAGAAGCAAACCAATAAAAACTAAAACAAATGCATATAGAGAGAGAAAAGAATAGTGATTACCAAAGAGGAAAGTGACTGAAAGAGGTAGGCTGACAGATGGAAAGCTAAATTTTGATGTTGAGCAAGCTGTAGCATAAACAGAAGTTGAAATATAATGTTGTACACATGAAACTTATATAGGTTATAAATCAATGATATCTTTTTTTTTAGTTAATAATATTTCAAACATTTTAGGGCTTCCCTGGTAGTTCAGATGGTAAAGAATCCACCTCCAATGAAGGAAACCTGGGTTTGATCCCTTGGTTAGGAAGATTCCCTGAAGAAAGGAAAGGCTACCCACTCCAGTATTCTGGTCTGGAGAATTCCATGGACTGTATAATCCATGGTGTTGCAAAGAGTCAGACATGACTAAGCAACTTGGCTATACATTTGAGCCTAATGTTAAAGAAAACAAAAATTCCAACACACATAAAAATTATTATTACATGAATAAAAGAGTAATTATCATGAAAGATTCAAGTAAAAATATTTGTGGGAAAATGGAGCAGAGTCAAGGAAACAAAGCAATATATTAAATTCCTGACAGTTAAGAAAAGCTTGTTTATTTACTTTGAAATAAATAATGGTGAGTTAACAATTTTTAGGGCATAAAGAGTCCTTAGGGTCCACTTTAAATGGTCATATGGGAGTTTTAAATGTCAGTATTCACAATATACTGAAAATTATGTCTATTTCTACCTTTTAAACTTTGAATGATATTTTTTAGTTGTCAAAGTTCTGAAGGGGGCATATAGTGTTCTGAATATTCTTTTAGAGACTCCAATGAAGACCACAGTTTAAAGTTATTCAAGAGAGGTCTATTAGAAGGAAAGTGAGTACAGTATCCTGAAGTTATGGAGGAGAGAATAACTAGTCTTGGAAGGAGTTGATGGAAGCGATGCTTGTGCAGGACATGATAGATGGTTGATGTCAAAGGATCTTAGGAGATCTACCTGCAGCACTGATGTCACTCCCTAGCAGCACTGGCTTCATGGGCATATGACCTGGGCAATTACATAATTTCCATGCACAGAATGGCCTCTGGCTTTCCTTACCACTCTGCTGTCATCATCATGAAATTCATGATAATTTTACCTTTGAACTTGTGTTTGTATGTGAAATCTGAGAGCACAATGATGTGTGCACAGGTCCACTACCATTACCTGCTGTCCCTTTCTCATGATTATCTCACCACGCCGCATAAGCACAGAATTCTGGTGTACCCACAAGAGAGGGAGTTCAAGGAGACACACAGGAATAAAGCAAAGAGAAGAGAATGAGGGGATGGGGGAGGGGGAAGCAAGAAATTAGAAGGGAGGATAAAATATAATCCATCATACACTAGATGCTTAATTTCCACTTTTTTGAAAAGTCATGAAGGATAATTTCCCTTTCTTACCTCAGTTACTTTATCTACCTTCCTTTTCTTTCTGTCTCTCAAAATGTGCACCAAATCCCTAGAGGAGCCCTCTTTGATTTCACACCTGAGCATCATGGGGATAATCAATAAATAACCTTATTTACATATCCCTGGACCAGAGAAGGTAGGAACACAGAGATGAGCAGAGGACATACACTGAGCCCAGACATTTGGCACCAGATCAAAGATCACATATCTCAGCCCAGATTGCACATTCAGAGCCCTTTGTTTCCTTACTGCTCCCACTTGCACCTGCACAGAAACAGCTCTTACACTCTTAAGTAACATTTTGTATTCACATACACACCTCCTGCACAACCTGGCATTCTATCCATACACCCTCACACTCACATACTACATGGCTACACACGCTCATAGAATTCAAACTCAGTGTGGTCTACCTGCAAACACACACCTACCACACAGTTCTTGAAATCAGATTGCCCAATGTCTGTGTTCAGTGGAAAGACACAGAGTATAATTATTGAGGTCTTATGAGAGAAAGGAACCTCAAAGAACCAGATCCTGGGACAATCTGGGAAGGATGATCGCACTATGGGCTAGAGTGAAGCTCCAGTCCAATATCCTTATCCCATTGTTTCCTAAGGAGGAAAAATCCAGCTGAATTCTTACCTCAATCTTTTTCATCCTCAGACCCAGAGGATGTGGCTGGGACACAGAGTAGTGGCTGTCTTTTGGTAACCACTTGATATCTTCCTTAGGGGGCCATGAATAAACTGGGAAGAAAGTTTCCTTACTGCTCCCACTTGCACCTGCACAGAAACAGCTCTTACACTCTTAAGTAACATTTTGTATTCACATACACACCTCCTGCACAACCTGGCATTCTATCCATACACCCTCACACTCACATACTACATGGCTACACACGCTCATAGAATTCAAACTCAGTGTGGTCTACCTGCAAACACACACCTACCACACAGTTCTTGAAATCAGATTGCCCAATGTCTGTGTTCAGTGGAAAGACACAGAGTATAATTATTGAGGTCTTATGAGAGAAAGGAACCTCAAAGAACCAGATCCTGGGACAATCTGGGAAGGATGATCGCACTATGGGCTAGAGTGAAGCTCCAGTCCAATATCCTTATCCCATTGTTTCCTAAGGAGGAAAAATCCAGCTGAATTCTTACCTCAATCTTTTTCATCCTCAGACCCAGAGGATGTGGCTGGGACACAGAGTAGTGGCTGTCTTTTGGTAACCACTTGATATCTTCCTTAGGGGGCCATGAATAAACTGGGAAGAAAGGAGGCAGGAAGACGGTAGTGATTCCAGCCCTCTGCCCACCACCATCCAAGCTTCTCTCCCTTGGCATCTCAGTCCTGTGTATGGAGCCCAAGAGCAGTTGGTGTCTTCGGTGGAAGCCTCTACACAAATAGGGTGGGCTTCCTAATTCTCTTTACCACTTTGGAATTCAGATAAGTAATAAAATAATTGTAGCATTTTGAATTATTGACATAATGCCTTGATCAAAAGACATAGGAATTCAGATATTGTTCATATTAATGGACATTTGGGTGAAGTAAAAGCTTGCAACTCTGAATCAGAACACATAAAATCTAATTTTAGTTTTGCAATTAACATGCTTTGTAATCTGGACTACATATATTCACCTCTCTGGACTTGGTCTCCCCAGTGATTAGGGGTTCAAATGTTAAGTATAATCTATTATCTTTGTAGTATACTAAAAGTGTTTGTTAAAGAAACAAAGGAAGGAAGGAAGGAAGAGGAGATTATTTGGGATGTCCAAATTTTTAATCACATAAATACTATTTTAAGCTCTACCACAAAATCTTGTGAAGCTGGTAGATCAAGTGATGTCATTTCCAATTTAGAGACAAAAAAACTGAAGGCAAAAAGTGTTGCAGCAATTTTTCCAGTGCAGCAACATGAGCAGATAGAAAAGAGAATGACTGCAGAGTCATCGCTCTTTCCAAATGAAGACTGGCTGGGAAAGAGAGAGATTTGTTTCCACTCACATATCAACTTTGTTGCAGAAGCAGGGTTAAAATTCAAGCTTCTCCAAATTCTACACAGATTTAAGGACACAATACAGTCAACACTTAAATAACAGGGTTTGAACTGTGCAGATTCACTTATGAGTGGATTTTTCAATAATAAATACTACAATACTACTTACTGATCAGTGGTTTGTTGAATCCATGAATGCCAAACAGTGGATATGATGAGCCACTTTACAAGAAACCTCCTACATGGAGGGCAGGTAATAGATTATATAAGAATCTTTAGCTGCCCAGATGATTGGCATCCATAATACCCTCATTGTTCAAGGGTCAGCAGTATGCTATCAAGGAAGAGTGGCTGTAAACACTCGCTAGCCTTCAACAGCTAGAAACAGATTCTCTTTCCAGGATATCTTCACCGTTAGCAACCTTGGGATCACAGATTTTATCCCTTAGTCAGCCTCTGTGAGTACTTGGTATTCTGATCTGGCCAGGATATCCAGACATTACCCTGGTGGGCATGCTGGACTTTGTCTGGCTTTGCCATAGTAGGGAGTGCTGTCTCACCAACTAGCATGTTGATGTATATTTTGCTTTTTTCTATTATGCTTCTTGAATATTCAACTTGCTGTACATATTCAATCATGAGATATATAAGCATACTCATAGTTTCCTATATTTTTTCTAGGCATTTCAAGTGAGATATACAAAGAGATTCTTTGGGTATATATCTGGGAAGGTGCATTACAAGCACACACACACAAAAAACTGAACACATTATTATATCATTAAGTTTAAAAAGCAATGCAACATTATTAAATTATCAAAATTGAGGCTTAATGAACAGTGACCAAAATGACTAGATAGACTATCACAGTCAGTGTGGAAGATACCATAGGGAAGGCATACTCTCACTCAATGGAATTTTGTAAGCAGAAGAATGGAAAAAAAGAATGAGACAACTATGAATATAAAAAATAAAAGGGTGTCAGGAAGACAGGGAAACTTTCACTGAAATTTAAAAAACATAGAAAAAAGGAAAATAAAGAAGTCTCTGTAGGCATGGGAAAAGGACGTGTAGGAGATGACCCCTGAAGCATCAGGTTGAACAGATGCTTAAATACTTGGCTTGCTGCTTGGGATATAGAATTCAAAATATGATTGATGAGTATAGGAATCAGCAGAAGAAGGGAAAGCAGATACTATGTGGAGGGGTATTTTTAAATTCTTAAGCAAGTTAATAACAAATATTTTTCTCAGCCTAAGAAAGACTACTTCACAGAAAGAAAGGTCATCATTTTATGTGAAGGAATCAAATCTCTCATGCTGCAGGACAGGTGTACCATCACCCCTTTTATTTGCCAAGCAGAATGCCAGCATCCAACATCAGCAATGACCGTCTCCCAGCCACTCTCTTCCTGACGGGGATCCCAGGACTGGAGTGGGCTCACGTCTGGATTGCCATCCCCTTTTGTGCCATGTATACGGTAGCACTGGCTGGGAATGCCACCCTCATCCTGGTCAAAGTGACAGACAATGCCCTTCATGCTCCCATGTACCTCTTCCTCTGCCTCCTCTCACTCACTGACCTGGCTCTCAGCTCCACCACTGTGCCAAAAATGCTGGCCATTTTGTGGTTCCAAGCAGGTGAGATTTCCTTTGATGGGTGTCTGGCCCAGATGTTTTGTGTCCATTCTATTTATGCTCTAGAGTCCTCGGTTCTTCTTGCCATGGCCTTTGATCTATATGTGGCTATCTGCAACCCACTGAGATACACAACCATCCTCAACCACACTGTCATAGGCAGAATCGGCCTGGCTGGGATACTTCGTAGCGTGGCCATTGTCTCCCCCTTCATCTTCCTGTTGAGGCGACTGCCCTACTGTCAACACCACGTCATGGCACACACATACTGTGAGCACATGGGCATTGCTCGACTGGCCTGTGCCAACATCACTGTCAACGTAGTCTATGGGCTAACCGTGGCCCTTCTGGCCATGGGTCTGGATTCCATCCTCATTTCTGTCTCCTATGGCTTCATCCTCCATGCTGTCTTTCACCTTCCATCCCGTGATGCCCAGTACAAGGCTCTGAGTACCTGCGGCTCCCACCTTGGGGTCATCCTGGTCTTCTACATCCCCGCTTTCTTCTCCTTCCTCACCCACCGTTTTGGCCAACACCGAGTCCCCAGGCACGTGCACATCTTTCTGGCTAATCTCTATGTGCTGGTGCCTCCTGTGCTCAACCCAATCATCTATGGGGCTAGGACCAAGGAGATTCGGAGTCGACTTCCAGGACTGCTTCATGTGGGGAAATTTTCAATATGAATTCTGAGCAGAGATCAGAAATGAGTGGGGGAAAAGTATGTATGATGGCTATCTGAATGCATTTTCCTGATGGAGACCTCTGATATAAGTGGAATGTGTTTCCATGGGAGGAAGCCCTGGAAGGCTAAAGAAGGGTGGGATGTATTGACGTTATTGATAATCAAATTGAAGATACCTTATTTCTGAGGCTCCTTGAGCAATTATGAATAACCCAGAAAAGTAATAATATTTTTACTTTTAGAAGAAGTTTTTAAATAGCAAAAATCATATGTTGCATAAACCTCATTAGCTATGATACTGCTACTGCACAAAACTCCTAATATTTTTACCTTTGCCTTAAATGCATCTGTGATTTACTAGAAAGCAAAGCAGTTCCTGTTCTTAAAAAGTGTTTAGGTGCCACGGTGGGACTATCTTCTGTGAGTCCAAGTAGAAAAGGACAAGAACATTTAAAGTCTATCTAATCCAAATCCAAGAAATTTGGGCAGTGATTAAAAACACATGGTCTAAAGTCAGAGTATCTGACTTATATACAATGGAATAATACTCAGCCATAGAAAAGTGTGAAATAATGCCATTTGCAGCAACATGGATGGATGTGGAGATTATCGTATTAAGTGGTCAGTCACACAGAGAAAGACAGATATTATATAATATCATTTGTATGCAGAATCTTGAAAAAATATACAAATGAACTTATCTACAAAAAGAAATAGACTCACAGACTTAGAGAATAAATTTATGGCTACCAGAGGGGACAGGTTGGAGGTGGCTATAATAGACAGGAGTTTGGGATTGACATATATACACTGCTCTATTTAAATAGATAATCAACAGGGACCTACTGTATAACACAGGGAACTCTGCTCAATATTCTGTAGTACCTAAATGGGAAAAGAATTTGAAAAAGAATGGAAAGAATAAAAATTAAATTCTTTTAACGTGAAAAATAATGCATTGTGCCAATGCTTTGCATTATTGTGCCAATAATGCAAAGTGCCAATCACTTTGCCACACACCTGAAATATTGTAAATCAACTGTACTTCGATTAAAAAAAAAGTATGTGCATACACACACACACACAAAAATAAATTACATTAGAATACCTGGGTTTACATCCTCCTTCTCCACTTACTAGTTTTTTAACCTTTGAGCATACTGCTAAATCTCTGTGCCTCAGTTTGGGCAACAATTAAATGGAGAATAACGTTAACATCTAACTGATGGCTCAGTTGGAAATGAATACGCCTGCAATGCAGGAGACCCCAGTTTGATTCCTGGGTCAGGAAGATCTCCTGGAGAATGATAGTCTACCCACTTTAGTGTTCTTGGGCTTCCCTTGTGGCTCAGCTGGTAAAGAATTTGCCTGCAATGCGGGAGACCTAGGTTCAATCCCTGGATTGGGAAGATCCTCTGGAGAAGGGAAAGGCTACCCACTCCAGTATTCTGGCCTGGAGAATGCCATGGACTGTATAGTCCATGGGATCACAGAGTTGGACACGACTGAGTGACTTTCACTTCACTTAACTTCAATATTGCAGTGAGGAATAGAGAAATCAATGAATGTCGAAAAGTTAAGACAGTGTCTAACATGTAAAATGCTTGCTAAATAAATATGAGAAAGCTATGCAATCTCTCTAATATTGCTAGCTACATTGAAACATATTTAGAACTTTTGTATATCACTTCTCAGGCTTTTTGTGATAATTACACTATATAACTATATTAAAATGCCTAGACAGTGCTTGGAATATGAATAGTGATCATTAAACTGTATTTTCTGCAAAATCAGCAGCTCAGTAAAATGGGAATGGATGCTTTTTACTTCAGTAGAATCTAATAAATTGAGTGAATTGTATAAGGTATATCCGCTCCAGTGGCAGTGATCTGTAGATTCATTCCTGTCTACTTCTCTTATCCAATGTTGCATAGCCCCTATAGACTTTTGTTTTTAAATATAAACAATAAAGTTGGAAGATATCTGTCTAGATATTATTCTCCACATAGAGCAGATAGAAGTGAACAGCAGGGAGATACACACATCTCAATTCTTTAATCACTACACTTTTATTCTTGGATTATATTCTCTCACTTCTATATCTACATACTTTTAAATAAGTTCAACATATACCTCACTTTTTCCTCAGCTCCCTTGTGTAGCTGACCCACTCCAGCCTTCTGCATCATTCCTTTGATATATCTGTCCTTCTTTGCTCAATCCTTGGTCTTGTTCCTAGTGATCCTTCTGAAGAAGTTACTCCACAGACCACAACTCTGATCCACTGATTTTACCAGCCGTAAGATTCCACACTCTGGGCAGAACCTTAAGTCTTTCCATCACCCTGATTAAAGTAATACAAATGAAATTATTTACAAAATAAAAATAGACTCACAGACTTTGAAGACAAACTTATGGCTACTAAAGGAGAAATGTGGCAAGGAGGGATAAATTAGTTTAGGACTGATATATACACTCTACTATATATATAAATAGATAATCAACTAGGATCTCCTATATAGCACAGGGAACTCTACTCAACACTCTGTAATAACCTACTTGGGAAAAGAATCTGAAAGTAATGGATATATGTATATGTATAACTGAATCACTTGCTGGGCACCTGAAACTAACATAACATTGCAAATCAACTATACTCCAATATAAAATAAAAATTAAATTAATATTAATTTTAAAATAATAAAATAAATTCAAGCCTTTCCAATCTGACCAGATCTTTTTTCCCTTAATTGTCACTCTGAATCCCACACTCTCATCATCTGACTATGCTGTGCACAGAATAAGGATTCTGGAACCAGGAAAATCAGCTTAGAATTTCAACCACAGGTGTGTGGGAAGTCACTTAACCACTTGGAGTCTGTTTCTCTAGCTTTAAAATGAAAATAACTTTCATATCTTTCAGGAATTTCAAAGGAATAGTTATACTCTCTCAAAAGTGAATGGCTTCTCATTCTAAGAGAGTGGTTGCTAGTTTTATTTTTATCCCCCAGCTCCCTGGGTTTTTGAGTACTCTCTCAAGTACTCTACATTAAAAAAAAATCCAAAGAATAACGTCTGAAATTCTCAATATTTTACTCCCAGTGAAAACTAACACTGATATTTAAGTCCTTAACTGTATTATATTAAGCAATACAGTCAATAATTTTAGTTTCATTTCCTAGAAAAACTGAAAAGCCAGTTTATCTTAATTTGTGGTTTTCAATCCTCTTTACATTTCTACGTGTGAATAGAGGTCTGTGTGTTGGCTGTGTGTCTGATTGAAATTGTGTATGATTTTGTGATACACATCTACAACTGGTAGACATCCAACCAATAGTTGGTACTGAGTATAGATCACTTATCTCTGTGCCTTTAATTCTCATGTCTGACTGAAAATTTGTGCATAGGGCTATCAAGCTTATTTTCTACAGTATTATGATGGGACTGTGTGATATCCTACGTGTGTTCTAGTCTGACTTTAGGATTCAACTATACATCTCATGAACTACATTTTTCCTTGTGTTATTCTGGGGATTGATATATGCTCATGTGAACACTGTGGGAATTGATCCACCCATTCTGCCCAGCACGCTCCCTTCTTCCCTAAACCTTTAGTCTCACTCCAACACTGATATTACAGAAAGGAGGAATTGTTTTAGCAAAGACCCTCCATCCAACCCTCTTCTCCAATTGTGGCTTTTTCAGCAGCATCTCACCTTCCCATGCTTTGCCTACAGAAATAATACGAGATGCAAGGACCACACACTTGTTACTAGCTGCATACAGGGATCTAGCTATGGCCTTTACTCTGGGCTGATGTCTTGTGGATGTAGCACAGGACTGTTCTCCATAGTTTCCTATCTCTGACCAAAGTTCAGCTTTCACATACAATAAGTAACAGAGGATTCTGCAGCCCTGGCTGCAAACTCTACTCCTCGAAGTTCTAGGAATTTGGGTGGCAGGAGGGTGGGGAAGGAGTCTGTTGTTCTAATAGTATTCTAATGATAGAATGCAATAGTTCCTAGAGGGAGAAATTAATTTATAGAAACCAGTAGCTGCTACCAGCCTGGAGGTATCAAGGTCTAGCTCCCAGGAGAACTGCCAACATTATTATTAAGGTCTGTTATTCCATTGAGGTGGATAGCAAAGGAGAAGTCCTAACTGAAAGGCAAGTTAAACAACTTTTCTGAAATATCAGGAGACGACGTCAAGACAGAGAAACATTGTCAAAGAATATGTGGCTTTCAGAGTCTGTAAAGAAACCCGTGCTTCCCGGAAGAGCAAACGTCAGGATTCCTTCAGAGTCACCATGGAATCGGAATTGTGGTGATGATAGTAATGTTGGTAGAAAACTGCATTGCCCATTGAACAGGAGTAGATACTAAAAAGAACTCAGGGTTTCCCCCTACTCTGAGATGACGGTTATGAGAATAGGTGAAGCTCAGACCCAAGGCCATGTAACATGATCCATCCCTCCCCCAAACAACATTCTCTTTGCCCACCTGCTCTGAAATTGACACAACACACAAGATCCACGCAATCCTTTTTAATGTAGAATAGGCTTGGGAGGTGAGGGGATGCTGTATAACTGTGCACATGATCTGAGCAGGAGAAATTCCCAAAATAAGCTACTCCCCCGCCCTCTCTTTCCCTTTTCTTTCCTCCCTCCTCTCCATGGGATGGTGCATTGGAGCATCAGCTGGAGGCACCTAGGTATTCCCAGAAGCCTCCCAATGGCAGCATGAATGTCTCCTCCTATGGCCATGAGGGCCTGAAGATTAGCATCACGATTAGCAAAGCCCATGGCCTTCAGATGCTCCAGTTCTTGCTGGTAGCGGTCTTCAGTGAGGGGACATGAGGACGATGAGGACTGGGTAGACTGAGGGCAGGCATTGGCCAGAGCGTGGAGGAGCTGCAGAACAGCCACGGGGGGCTGCACAGGGTCTGCTCTGTGACCCTGTCCTCCGCCCCTAGTTTCAGAAACTCCTCTGGCCCCATGTGGCCTACCTGGACACCATAAACATGGCCCCAACCCAGGTACCTCCCTGCACAGTATCTGCAGGCCCTTTTCCATCTGGATCAATGCCTGTAGTGCCCGTGGGTTGGTGAGTATGGGAAGGAGTGGCATATGATGTCCCAGGGGGCTGCCTGTTGCCAGCTGGTGTAGCAGAGCTGGATTCTGCTGTAGGATATGTACGGCTCTGCGCAAGACAGAGGGTGATGGTCTCAGGTGACTTGCTGGAGTGGCTTTCCTGATGGGCTGCTGGCTCTCCTGGGAGGGAAGATCCTGGCCTGAGTATAAGTCTGATAGTCCAGTCCTACAAACTGCATTGGCCTGGTTTGAAATTACACCCCTGGCTTGAGCAGCTACTCCTGCACTGACTTCCTGTGCCAATGGCCTGGCGGGTGTGGAGACCGTGGGTGCCGTGGTGGTGATGTTAGTACAACTGTGAGGGTTGATGACCCTTCTGCCAAGCTCTGAATCTAGATTGTGGCTTTTGGAGGCAACCAGAGGGGCCAGAGTGGACAGCATGAGATGCTGGATGTCAGAGCAGACCGGCATTGTCAGAGCAGAGCTATGACATTGTCATACCATTGTCACCACCTGGCACTGCTTTCAAGGCTTCCAGCCCCCGCTTGTCCACCTGCAGGAGCTCCTGTTGCCGGGCCGGGTTCTGCAAGTTTTCTAGAGCCTTAATTGCTGGCTCAGGTTTCAGTACTGGCCTTGAGGACTCAGGAACATAGCTGGCACTGGCTGGTTTCTCACTCGCCAGACCTTGAACCACAGGCCCTTCCAATGATGGCCCCATGGACTCAGGCACAACCATGAGGAGTTGAGCCAGCTGGCCAAAGAAGTCGGCTAATTCGGCAGAGGTCCGGGCCAGCTGGCCCAGCCTGGCTAGCATCCTAGCACTCTCTGAGGTGGATGGATCCGGACAATGGACGCAGTGGCCAGCAGGGCTGAACAGAGTACTGGGACCGGGCAGAATGCCTTTCCCACGGCTCCTCATCACCAGGTGGACCGTTGATGCCATCGAGGATGCCTCGCTGGCTCAGTATGTCTTGATCCCGGAGGATCTTTCCAGTAAAGATGAGCACCAGTCTGTCAGTATCACAGTGAAAGCGTTTGGAGATCTGCTTCTTAAAGTGGTGGATGCTGCTATTTTCTGCCAGCATAAATTCCTGGCTGTCTTATGGGGTCTTGACAGACACTCTGATGATGCGTGATGGTGGCTCCCAACCAGACACCAGCCGACTGTCCCCTGCTTCTTCCCTAGCCCGTGACATATTTCCTCAAGAGGAGAATTCAGGCCCCCTGAGGACCTTAAGAAATCTAGATGTAGCACTGAGCACACCTGAGCACAGGGACCAGCAGGTGTTCCGTGATGTCCTCTCACCCAAGTCCTGTGGAGACCACCTCCAAGTGTAGTCCCGGAGTCACCCGGCTCCCGTGGGGTAGCAGCTGCCCTCTCCGGAGCCAGCCTCAGGGGAGATGATGTCAGTAATGGGGTCACAGTTGAGAGGTAGACCTGAATGGGGGAAGGGCGGTAGTCTCTACCACCTGTCTAAAGTTGGCTTTCTATCAGATTTAATTTAAAAAACAGTAGAAAATTTTTAAATGTTCTAATCTAAAAACAGAACTTCCGAGGTGGCACAAGTGGTAAAGAACCTGCCTGCCAATGCAGGAGACATAAGAGATGTGCGTTCGATCCCTGGGTTGGGAAGATCCCCTGGAGGAGGAAATGGCAACCCACTCCAGTATTCTTGCCTGGAAAAATCCCATGGATGGAAGAGCTTGGAGGGCTACAGTCCATAGGGTTGGAAAGAGTCAAACACAACTGAAGCGACTTAGCATGCAGTACATCTAAAAACATGATTTGTGCCAATCTATCTCACTATTGAAAATCATACCACCTGGAGTTTGATAGATGAATAAAGCTCAGCCAAAAAGGTTCTAGTCTAATAACTAGCTTCAGTTCAGTTCAGTTCAATCGCTGAGTTGTGTCCGACTCTTTGCGGCCCCATGAATCGCAGCATGCCAGGACTCCCTGTCCATCACCAACTCCCAGAGTTCAATCAGACTCACACCCGAGTCAGTAATGCCATCCAGCCATTTCATCCTCTGTCGTCCCCTTCTCCTCCTGCCCCCAATCCCTCCCAGCGTCAGAGTCTTTTCCAATGAGTCAACTCTTCGCATGAGGTGACCAAAGTACTGGAGTTTCAGCCTTAGCATAATTGCTTCCAAAGAAATCCCAGGGCTGATCTCCTTCAGAATGGACTGGTTGGATCTCCTTGCAGTCCAAGGGACGCTCAAGAGTTCTCCAGGCAAGAATACTGGAGTGGATTGCCATTTCCTTCTCCAGGGAATCTTCCTGACCCAGGGATTGAACCTGGGTCTTCCGCATTGGAGGCAGACGCTTTAACCTCTGAGCCACCAGGGAGGCCCATTAGGAAGTGCTAATTCTAGTCACCTATCTTCTACTAGGGCTTCCAGGTAGCACAGTAGTAAAGAATCCACCTGCCAATACTGGAGACCAAAGAGACGTGGCCTAAGTCCCTGGGTTAGGAAGATATCCTGGAATAGGAAATGACAACCCACAAACCACTGTTCTTGCCTGGGAAATTCCCTGGACAGAGGAGCTTGGTGGGCTGCATAGTCCACGGGTTGTAAAGAGTTGGACAAGACTGAGCATGCATGTGCACAGTCACTATATACTACCTATGCCCTAGTCAGGCATAAAGTTTCTATTTATATTTGAAGAGACTCAAAATATGTGTAATTAATCTAGCCAGCCTCACAGGGGTCTTGAGGCAGCTTGCATCTCTGAAGCTCTCCAGGCTGGGTAACCCATCTGTTATACACGGTTTTAAGTAAGATGGCATAATGTTTGCAAAGAACTTGGAAATGCAGTTATTCCCAGAGAGATAAACTATGATCTCAACTCCCAGAGGGTCAGAGCTAAAACAAGAGAAATTAATGAAAAAGTAATGGTTTGACTTAAGGTCTTTTTGACTTCCGTTCAGTTCAATTCAGTCACTCAGTCGTGTCTGACTCTTTGTGACCCCATGGACTGCAGCACACCAGGCTTTCCTGTCCATCACCAACTCCCAGAGTTCACTCAAACTCATGTCCATCGAGTCAGTGATGCCATCCAACCATCTCATCCTCTGTCGTCCCCTTCTCTGTCATCCCCCTGCCTTCAACCTTTCCCAGCATCAGGGTCTTTTCCAATGAGTCAGTTTTTCACATCAGGTGCCCAAAGTATTGGAGTTTCAGCTTCAACATCAGTCCTTCAATGAATATTCAGGACTGGTTTCCTTTAGGATGAACTGGATGGATCCTCCTCTTTGACCTAACAGGTATGTAATTTGAGGTATATATGACAAATAGAATTGTGCCTAGGGAGGGTACATATTTCAGCTGTAAAGCAGGTAACAGTAACTGTCTAAGGCACTGTTTTGACTGTTCCAGTCAGGTGAGCCCCAAGAGTAAATTTTAATACCTGCAAAAATTATGTTTTTTCACTGTGAAGATGGCTATATCAACTTTTCTTCCTGGAGCAGGAAAAAGCCTTCTGAGGGCTTTTTCCATTATATACTTGACCATTTTTTTCTGATTCTAGAGTTTCAAAGGACTACAAAGTTAGGATTTGGTTCCCTAAACTCCCACCTCTAGAAGATTGTTAGATGTGGGCAACATGAATACCTAGATCCTCCTAAAACTACATTGCTTATAATATATTAAGATGTATTCTTAAACTTCAGTTGGTATGAATGAATGTTTTTTATGTTCAACCCATATCAAGCATATGATAAGTTGCAATTTTGAAAAAGATTTTCAGTCCCAGTAAATTTTACAGAGTGATCCTTATGGCTGGCTGGAAGCAACAGCCTAGTGGGCCTCCTCTGGTAATGTCCAGCCCTTAAGAAAATGCCTATTATACAAATATTAGTACCAAACCCAGTTCCCATTGGGGATTCCATTTGGATTACCCTCAGCAAAATCAGATATTCAAGCTAATGTTTCTGGTTTTTCCTTAGCTAGCATTCAGTTCAGTTCATTTCATTTCAGTTCAGTCACTCAGCCTTGTCCAACTCTTTGCAACCCCATGAATTGCAGCATGCCAGGCCTCCCTGTCCATCACCAACTGCCAGAGTTCATTCAACTCATGTCCATCGAGTCGGTGATGCCATCCAGCCATCTCATCCTCGGTCGTCCCCTTCTCCTCCTGCCCCCAATCCCTCCCAGCATCAGAGTCTTTCCCAATGAGTCAACTCTTTGCATGAGGTGGCCAAACTATTGGAGTTTCAGCTTTAGCATCATTCCTTCCAGAGAACACCCAGGACTGATCTCCTTTAGAATGGACTGGTTGGATCTCCTTGCAGTCCAAGGGACTCTCAAGAGTCTTCTCCAACACCACAGTTCAAAAGCATCAATTCTTCAGCGCTCACCTTTCTTCACGGTCCAATTCTCACATCCATACATGACCAATGGAAAAAAGATGTGTATAAGAGACAGGGGTAGGTTTGAGGATAAACCTAAATGTCCCTGTGAAGCTCACTCTGCCCAAAAGCTTCAAATCCAGGCCTCCCTGTCCATCACCAACTCCCAGAGTTCACTCAAACTCATGTCCATCGAGTCAGTGATGCCATCCAACCATCTCATCCTCTGTCGTCCCCTTCTCTGTCATCCCCCTGCCTTCAACCTTTCCCAGCATCAGGGTCTTTTCAAATGAGTCAGTTTTTCACATCAGGTGCCCAAAGTATTGGAGTTTCAGCTTCAACATCAGTCCTTCAATGAATATTCAGGACTGGTTTCCTTTAGGATGAACTGGATGGATCCTCCTCTTTGACCTAACAGGTATGTAATTTGAGGTATATATGACAAATAGAATTGTGCCTAGGGAGGGTACATATTTCAGCTGTAAAGCAGGTAACAGTAACTGTCTAAGGCACTGTTTTGACTGTTCCAGTCAGGTGAGCCCCAAGAGTAAATTTTAATACCTGCAAAAATTATGTTTTTTCACTGTGAAGATGGCTATATCAACTTTTCTTCCTGGAGCAGGAAAAAGCCTTCTGAGGGCTTTTTCCATTATATACTTGACCATTTTTTTCTGATTCTAGAGTTTCAAAGGACTACAAAATTAGGATTTGGTTCCCTAAACTCCCACCTCTAGAAGATTGTTAGATGTGGGCAACATGAATACCTAGATCCTCCTAAAACTACATTGCTTATAATATATTAAGATGTATTCTTAAACTTCAGTTGGTATGAATGAATGTTTTTTATGTTCAACCCATATCAAGCCTATGATAAGTTGGAATTTTGAAAACAATTTTCAGTCCCAATAAATTTTACAGTGATCCTATGGCTGGCTGGAAGCAACAGCCTAGTGGGCCTCCTCTGGTAATGTCCAGCCCATAAGAAAATGTCTATTATATTGAATGAATGTTTTTTATGTTCAACCCATATCAAGCCTATGATAAGTTGGAATTTTGAAAACAATTTTCAGTCCCAATAAATTTTACAGTGATCCTATGGCTGGCTGGAAGCAACAGCCTAGTGGGCCTCCTCTGGTAATGTCCAGCCCATAAGAAAATGTCTATTATATAAATATTAGTACCAAACCCAGTTCCCATTGGGGATTCCATTTGGATTACCCTCAGCAAAATCAGATATTCAAGCTAATGTTTCTGGCTTTTCCTTAGCTAGCATTCAGTTCAGTTCATTTCATTTCAGTTCAGTCACTCAGCCTTGTCCAACTCTTTGCAACCCCATGAATTGCAGCATGCCAGGCCTCCCTGTCCATCACCAACTGCCAGAGTTCATTCAACTCATGTCCATCGAGTCGGTGATGCCATCCAGCCATCTCATCCTCGGTCGTCCCCTTCTCCTCCTGCCCCCAATCCCTCCCAGCATCAGAGTCTTTCCCAATGAGTCAACTCTTTGCATGAGGTGGCCAAACTATTGGAGTTTCAGCTTTAGCATCATTCCTTCCAGAGAACACCCAGGACTGATCTCCTTTAGAATGGACTGGTTGGATCTCCTTGCAGTCCAAGGGACTCTCAAGAGTCTTCTCCAACACCACAGTTCAAAGGCATCAATTCTTCGGCACTCAGCTTTCTTTACAGTCCAACTCTCACATCCATACATGATCACCGGAAAAACCACAGCCTTGACTAGATGGACCTTTGTTGGCAAAGTAATGTCTCTTTTTCAATATGTTATCTAGGTTGGTCATAATTTTCCTTCCAAGGAGTAAGCATCTTTTAATTTCATGGCTGCAGTCACCATCTGCAGTAATTTTGGAGCCCCCAAAAATAAAGTCTGGCACTGCTTCCACTGTTTCCCCATCTATTTCCCGTGAAGTGATGGGACCAGATGCCATGATCTCTGTTTTCTGAATGTTGAGCTTTAAGCCAACTTTTCCACTTTCCACTTCCACACTTTCACCAAGAGGCATTTTAGTTCCTCTTCACTTTCTGCCATAAGGGTGGTGTCATCTGCATATCTGAGGTTATTGATATTTCTCCTGGCAATTTGATTCCAGCTTGTGCTTCTTCCAGCCCAGCGTTTCTCATGATGTACTCTGCATATAAGTTAAATAAGCAGGGTGACAGTGTACAGCCTTGACGTACTCCAGAGCTAGCACATTAATGTGTATCTGAGGTTGAAGAACAGGCCAGGTAACAATTGTCCAGAATCACATTTGTGCATCACATGGTTCCAGAAAGTTTTTTCCCTCATACTCTTGAGGTGAACTGTCCTTCTTCCTTTCTCTTCTACAGGCTCCATTTTCAGTGCCTGAATATCTGCTACTCAAGCTGATAGCCTTCCCCAGTTCAGTTACACACTTGTGGCTCAAGGTGGGTGTTTTGATCAAATAGGACTTGGTAAGCTTCCCCCAGTTTACCACACCTAGTTCATATTATTCTTTAGTTATTTATGCTGCTAGTTCTTCCTGGAGCAGGCCCTTTATCTAAATTATTTTGGGCAATTGAGCAGGAGGTAATAAGAAAAATTTCCCGAGTCTTATGTCTCTTAAAAATAATCAGCCTAAAGTAATCCTCGTGTTAAAGACACATTTTGGGGTGGCAAATTTTATTCTCCAATGAGATGAATCTGGAGCTGGTCTATATTAGAATTCTTTGCTGTCACAGTAAGGGAAATAATACATAGCAAAATAGCCTTGACTTTCTAATACTTAGTAATAATACATAGCCTTAACTTTCTCTCCACAAACCTGTTTTTCCCAGTCTCTCCCATGTCAATTAACTTTACAACCAAGACAGTTTATTTTAGAAGAGGATCTCAAACTTGCCATTTGCTCAAGTTCTCTTTGTTCTTCTAATAAAATTTTCATTCATCCAGACACAGGAATCACCTTCAGTTTCTTTCTTTTCACAATGCTATGTATCAGCAAGTACTATGAGTTTTTTCTTCAAAGTATATTCTGAATCTGTTCACCTTAATACTTTCCATACTGCAATAGCATAGCCTCCTGGCTGGTTTCCCTATTTTCTTTCTTGGTCCATTTTTACTAATTCCCGTAGCAGTGTTTTGTGCTAGTCTCAATCTATCACTGATGTTGAGGCTGGACTTGGCCTTGTGATTCTTATTGTGACTGCAAGAAGCCCCCAGCAATAGCCATCAGGGAACTTTGAAAGAGACAAAGTTTCTTACAAGTCCTGGAGGTTATGCGCATACTTGGGACCATAAAACAAGGTCATGGGTAGAGAGAGAGCAAATGTATATGGGGCTTTTCTTTTATTAGGCTCAAGGGTGGGCACAGAGGGTTTCATGGGCTCACTCTTTGTTGTTGTTGTTTTCTAATTAGGGGATAATTGCTTTACAAGGTTGTGTTTGTTTTTGCCATACAACAACATGAATCAGCCATAATGGGCTCACTGTTGGTGGATTTAAAACTTAAGAAAAATTTAAATCATGGGAAGAGAAAAGATAAGTGGCGCAAATGATCAGTTACAAAAATCAGCCATGACCTCTAAAACAAAGGAATATCAGAGGGCATGTACCTGGCCTTTTATGTAGTCCTGTGGCTAACAATGTGTTTTTGGGGAAATAGCCCTATTTGAAGTGGGACGTCTCTTTGATTTGGATGACTGGGCAGCCAAAACCCCAATTACGTATTTGCATTACTAAAAAAGTAAAAGAAAAAAACTGTTTGGGCTGACAATACAAGTAGCCACTGTGATCTTTTAAAAATATAGACACGTTTACCCCAATGTTCATTGCAGCACTGTTTATAATAGCCAGGACATGGAGGCAACCTAGATGTCCATCAGCAGACGAATTAGATAAGAAAGCTGTGGTACATATACACAGTGGAATATTACTCAGCCATTAAAAAGAATACATTTGAATCAGTTCTAATGAGGTGGATGAAACTGGACCCTATTATACAGAGTGAAGCAAGTCAGAAAGAAAAACACCAATACAGTATACTAACACATATATATGGAATTTAGAAAGATGGTAATGATAAACCTGTATGCAAGATAGCAAAAGAGACACAGATGTATAGAACAGTCTTTTGGACTCTGTGGGAGAGGGAGAGGGTGGGATGATTTGGGAGACTGGCCTTGAAATATGTAAATTATCACATGTGAAACGAATAGCCAGTCCAGGTTCAACGCATGATACAGGGTGCTCGGGGTTGGTGCACTGGGATGACCCAGAGGGATGGGATGGGGAGGGAGGTGGAAGGGGAGTTCAGGATGGGGAACACATGTAAACACATGGCTGATTCATGTGAATGTATGGCAAAACCAACACAATCTTGTAAAGTAAAATAAATAAATAAAACTGAAAATAAATTAAAATAAAAATATAGATCAATTAATCTCAACTCTTTACCCAAAACCACCAAAGGTTTTCCTATTATATTTTAATTAAATCTAAATGTCCTAATAATCTGGTTCATGTCTGTCTCCCTGACCCCACCCCTTGAGCACCCTTCTCCAGTCACAGGAGCCTTCCTGTATTTTTGCTCCTGCTGGCTTTCTAATTGTTGACTCTATTCCCTGGGAGCTCTTGCTTTGGCTAACTCACATCTCTGCTTAAATGCTCTCTTGGGTGAGGGGTCTCCCTGATTAGACCCTAGAACAGTTCATTGTCGATTTTCTTCTTTACCCTGTGTTTCTTCTTAGGGTCTCCCTGTGCTTAAATTATATGGATTTCTTGGCGACTGGCCCCTCTCTGTTGGCTTTTGAAGGCAGGGTTTTGTGATCTAGAACACCTCTTATCACCAAGACATAGGACAGGACTCCAGCATAGAGAGGGTGCTTAATTACTATTGTGTTGTGTGTACTTAGTCTCGAAGTTGTGTCTGAATCTTTGTGACCTCGTGGACTGTAGCCCACCAGGCTCCCCTGTCCATGGGGATTCTCCAGGCAAGAATACTGGAATGGGTTGTTAAACCCTCCTCCAGGGGGTCTTCCCAACCCAAGGATTGAACCCAGGTCACCCGATGCAGGCGGATTCTTTGCTGAATGAGCCACCAGGGAAGCTGTCCCCATCTGATCAGAAAGTATTATAAATTCAGTCTCCAAAACATGTTTTCAGTTGTTCACTTCCTGCCATCTGCTCTTGTGGAGAACCCTAATCTAAGCCAATACCATCTCTCAGCTGAATGACTACAGGAGCCACCCTGTAGTCACCCCAGCCACCCTCTCAATCATGTGCCAGGTAAGATGAGAGTAGAATCCACACTCAAAACAAAGCCCTGGCGAATTTTGCACTCACCTCTTTCTCATGTCACCTGGAAACACTTTCCTTCTCATTCTCTCTACTCTGGACACCTGGCTTTCTTTCCTTTTTCTTCAGGTGTATCAGGCTCTAACCAAACTCAGGGAACTCTTTTATAGTTTCCCCTCTGCCTGAAACTTCTCCCAGCTCTCTGAATATCTGGCTTCCTCCTACCCTTCAAGTCTCTGCATAAATACTTCCACCAAAGAGATACGCTCTGACCACCCTTCTAAAAATATATCCCTTCCCCCTTATATACCCTAACAATATGCCTTGTTTATTCCCTTCATGAAATGAATTTTAATTGTTATTTAATAATTATTTATTCAATAGAAATTGATATAGAATAGAGATAAAAGATGTTATCTCTAGAAACACTGACCCTGATCCCAGCTCCAGCTCCATCATTTACTAGCTGTGCAACTTTGGACTAATCCCACATAACTATTTCTTGCTTTACTCATCTGTCAAATAGGTGTAATAATAACACCTGCTTTATAGCGCTGTAGGAGTTAATTGGGTAAATAGGCATAAAGCCTATATAAGAAAGCAACACAACATTGTAAAGCAACTGTCTCCAATTAAAAATAAAAAATAAAATAAAAGTCTACAGAAAAGTGCCTAGTTCTCAGTGAGTGCTCTGTGTTAGGTATTACTTTTATTTCTTTCTTTCTTTTTTCTTGGAAGTCTGTTATCTCTGCTATATTGTAAGCTCCTTAAAGCAGGAAACACATCTTGTTCACTATTGTATTTCTACTATTCTTGGCATATAAGAAATGTTTAGAAAGTATTTATTAAACTTATGAATTCCAAAGGGCTGCTTAATAACTTGCAAAGAAATTTCATGACATAGTATCATGTTGGAAAGGCAGATTATTATGCACAATATAATCACAATTTTGTAAAATATGTGGAAAGACAACCATCATGGTGTTAGCAGTGTTATCTGGGTAGTGGAATTATTGCTGACTTTTATATTCTTATTTTACTTATCTGTATTATCTAATATGCATATATATTATGCATAATATATTCTATCATATATATATTTCTTTTAAACTGAGGAAACAAGTCATGCATCTAGTAAAGAGGTTTAATTATTAGAAGAGTAGAAATTTTATTTTTCAAGAATGCATATGTTTGCACAAGAATCAAACTAAAATAATAATTCATAGTGTACTGGTGACATAGTAGTTTCACCACAGCAATATCTGTTCTGGAAATAAACTGCAAATATGTAGTGCTTAAACCAAAGCTAGACTTACTTGAAGAAATTACAGTTCTTTAAAGAGAAACAAGTGAAACTTGAATGGAAACAGTCTTTATTTTAAAAGGAAAGATTGTCTATTGCAAACCCCTCAATTCTTCTCTAATATTCATATATTCATAAGTAATTAAAAGCCAGTGAAGATATCCTTTGGTCTTATATGGAATATAGAGTATATTTAAAAAATAAAATTGGACAGTGGCATTTTGCAAAGGAATAATGAGTTAAGCATTGAGTATTTTGTCACTAAATATTTCAAAATTAAAACTGAAGTCTGTGATAACTTATGGTGAATGGTGAACAGTGCCACTGGATCCATGGTTTGCGAAGGAGAAGATTTAATTCCAAGACCAAAGACAGGTCTCAGTCACTGAGAGCTTTGTGTGCAAAATTTTATTTAGAGTGACAGGACCAAGAAAGCTTCTGACATAGACATCAGAAGGGGATAGGAGAGTACCCGCCTCACTAATTTACAGTCTATACTTTTCAACTAGCTGCTGAGAATAGATAAAAAGAATACTTCAAGACTGCAGGAGTTCCACCAGACCCTTTTCCAGGGCATACATCCTGAAATAACTTTGGCACAACATTAGTCAGGGAGATGGTTCTGGACAATATCTCTGGGTGATATACTGTTGCTATGTAATCAGGAGTACAAATCTTGAGAAACAGGTTCCCAGACAAGATGTTACTATTATAATCATTAGTATGGAGCCTAAGAAAAGCATTTCCATGAGTAAGAGGTTGTGCTGTGTGATCGTTGGGAAACAAAGGCCAGCTCTTGGGTAAGATACATTGTTGCACAAGGCTTAAGGAAAGCATGAGCGAGAATGTTCACTTCCTCCTTAAAGGGCCTTGGACTGCCTGGCTAAGCTTTAGCTCTTTCATCCCCCATTATTTTATTTAGGAGAATATGGTTGCCAGGGAAAGGGGCAGAGAAATCATTCTATAACTTCTTCCCGCTGGTAAGGGGCACAGACAATAAACTGTTGAGGCAGCATATTCTCCTTATCCTTATATTGAGGATCTCTGATCCAGGAGCCCCAAGTAATAGCTGGAGGAGTCTGTGACAATCATAGGAGCTTGAATAATCATTTGTAACTTAAGTGCTTCATGCTGCTTAAATACAAAATTCATTATACAGTTACAGATACAAGGAGCAAACAACAAGAATAAGATAATTACAATTACTACACTCATGATAGTTTTCCACCAAGGAGAGCTTGTAAACCATGATTGCATCTGCGCCCAGAGTGGAGCATCAAGGTAGTCCATTTTGAAGAGTGACCAGAATCTCTGCATCACCATTACTTTGTCTTTGGAGACATTGTATCCTTCAGAAGGAACAAACTAGACAAGTAGATTAAATGGCAGAGACCAAAAATCAGTAAAAGAACTATTGTAATCAGCAGTCCAAGTAAGAATAGGAATCAGGTTACATTTGGTAGTAACCTTGATCTTGGTCTAGATACAGTCAACACTTGGGCTGCCCTGTTTATAAGAATGAAGTCATCTGGCATGTTCATATACATTTTGAATATAGGTATAACAAATCCAGTTAGTAGTTGACAGAGTGACAACCTGAGCCTTAACAAACAAAATAAATCTTAACATTTCTTTTTAGGAGAATTAATCTGAACCACAACATACACAGCTGCTTTAAGGAGACTTATAGCCAGGTAGCCAGTTGTCTAAGTTTGTCCAAGTAAGCTTTAGCCTCTTATTGTGGTATTAATGTATAAGCCAAAGCAGCTGTCACCATTAACAATTTTAGTGTTTTTCTAAGTATAAGAAGATGCAAGAATTTGGGTTCAAGAAAATCTTTACCTGAAAATACTTAACTATCCAAAGGCCTGCTTTGTCCATTTTTTTTTTTTTTTCCAGAACACAGAGCGAGTGCCTAATTTCTGATTTCACCCTGAACTCCTTTCAGGGGATGTTGATGGTCAGCAGCTGTAGTGTCCATGATTAATCTTTGTAGAGGCAGATGGCAAGTGCCAGTTTCCAGTCATAGGGCCCCTTTATGGCCATGAGTTTGACCATGGTTAGGGGGCATTTCATGACCATCTTGTCCTACAGTGCTGGGAAGGCTTGTTCTCAAGTCTATCACAGATTTCACCAATAGGCCACCCAATGTCCTGTTACCGGACTGGCCCTGTGACTAGCAAAAGTCTCTGGACAGCACCTGTCTCACTAGTCTCTTGGTCCAGGAAAATATTCCCTCTTGTTGTTTCTTCTCATATACAGAGTCACATCATTATAGCTGTGGATTTCATATGGAACTATATACCATCATTATATCAGTGGCTCAGTCACATACTTGATAATGTAAGGGACAACATGTTGAAACAAGCAATATAGGAAACAATATAGTTAGTAACAATAGTAAAATCATGAGTAAGGACATAAGTCAAGAATTCAGGTATAGGCTAGTGACATCTCCAGGTCATCCGACAAGTTTGTTAATTGACTATAGCCTGCTGTTATTCTCCTGGTTGTAGATCCTGGAGCATCTGACCTTTATTCAAAGCCTGGTTACTGAAATAAGCTTTAGAAACAAACTCAGAGTGTCATTTTTAATAGCTGAATTAAACCTCTTAGCAATGTAACAGAACCGCAAGGAACTCAGAAGTGAATATTAGTAAATGCAGTCCTTAATTCATAAAACTAGAACTTAATATGCAGTGAAACATAATAGATGCTGTTGGCCTGACATAAGTTGGGTGGATTTTTCTTTTAGAGGTCCCCAGTATACTTTGAGATTTCTGCATATGTCAGGAGACAGTCTTTTTTACTTTGATGAGGCTGTTCAGAACCCAAGTGTCTCAATTTCTAGAGGGACAAGGCAGAGAGAAAAGAAAACTATTTTAATTTTACCCACAAGTGTAAATCACTAAACTGTTTTAAGCTATCAGTGACTTGAGAAGTATTTCTTTATATATGAAAACAAAGATTAGAAGCCAGCAATATGTCAGACAAAAAGTCATGAAACTTGCAATTATATTTAGCAGTCTATTTAATCTCATCCAACTGATCCCTTTGTTCTGCCATCCTTGCCCAAAAACAGAGGATGCCAGTGAAAGCGATAGTCTCCCAACTTGTGAAGCTTTTTTGCCAATGTCGGTATGACCTGTCCAGCAAAGTGGGTGCTCCAGTCACTGGAGATTATAGAAAACACATTTTAACCATGTCTTCTCCATTGTGAGACATTAATCCTGAAGCCAGGAAAGGCTTTTTCTTATCAAATAAAAGTGAGTTTGTCAGGGAGCCAGGAAAAGCCAAGTGGCCATCTTGGATTTCCCATACCCCAACTATTTGGTTTATAGCCATTGTTTATCCATTTTAAGCTCCCTGATGAAAGGTTAATTTTTGTAGAAGCAGAGTGAGTTTTTTCTATGTGTGACATAGTCTGTTTTCAAAAGCCATATTCCAAGAAAACTTTGTTCTTTTAACAGGGAGAGAAAACCAAATTCCAGCTTACATTCACTGTGAAGCAATAGCTGACTAAGCAATACTTAGTCAAAGTAACAATAAAAGAGTTCAAAGCTCAGGTTAATGTCTTAAGAAACATGTACCATGCACAAAACTCTCTTTCACTTGTCACAAACCTTTTTTTTATACTTTCTGCACTTATCGCATCCTTTGCCAGTTTTAGAGATGAGTCACCTGTAGGTTGAGACTTAATTTCTTTTTCCTTAATAGAATGTAATTCCATTTATTATAACTTTTTATTAAAAACACACATCTTACTTTCCTTTAGCAACCATGAACAGTACTTTATATCATCATTCTGTAGACTGGAAAATATAAATCACACAAAGTTATGAAATTTGTAAAAGTATCTTCACAATGTCTGTGTTAATTAGATCAACAAACAGACATCAACATCAGGTATCAATTCAATAGTGAATATTTCCCAGTTTATACAAGACTGAAATTCATTTTGTTTAATTTTCTTGAATTTAGAACTGTTTGCTTTCTATGCTCTTCTCTTTAGGCCAGTTAAATACAGCTCACTGATAATTAGCCTTTAGCAATTTTGTCCACGGATGGAGATACATGAAGACGCACAAATCTGGACAGAGACCTCACAGTTTTCTGCTTGAAATTTAAAATGTCTCTTTGCACAACTGCCCCCCCCCCTTTTTTTTTTCCCATTGGCTTTAAGTTGTACCAGTTTGGTCATAGCAGGAGGCCCAGACAGAGTGGGCTGTGTATCTTAAGGACATGATAAGAGGTAACTTCAGGTTTTTTCCCAGGTAGGTTTCTGTTTCTCAGGCAGGATTGGAGCTTCAAAAAAATTATTTTAATAAACCAGCTTTTTCCGAATTGCACGTGCAAAAAGAACCAGCTTTGCAATTTCAAAAAGATTTCATTTTAACCAGTTTTCTCCAGAGGCTAAAGAATATCATGGCCATTCAATGTCAAAAATGTCATCCTTCCTTTTTGTAGTCATAATTTCATATCTAAAATGTTTAAACCAGAGAGTGTTCAAGTTTTCTATGATGACAGGGGTAGACTGATGAGATGTACCAGCAGGGATTGTCTCTCTGGGCAGGTGAGATCTTCTCTTATAGCAAAGAAAGCCTGTATATAAGGGACTTTTTAGGCTCCGGGGATCAAACTTATCCCAGTTTTTCTAAGATACAATTCACAGGGGTCGTTCTGAAACTATGAGCTCCCATTTGTATGAGAGAAAAATAGCGATGCCCAGTGTGGTGGCTTTTTCTACCAGAGGCGTCTCTCCCTGCTCTAGATGGATGTGGAGACAGGTCTTCCACCTAAGCTTCCTTCCCTGGCCACAGTTAGCCTGTCTCTTACTGATGCAGGTGTCTCACTATCATCCCTCCCTGTTCTACCACCAAGGAGGGGTGGAGATGCACCAGCGGTAGACCTGATGGCCTCCCAGATTGATGTCCAGTTTCTCACCATTAAAACCTTGCCTCGATTTCCCCTTTTCCTCTGGTGCTACCCGGGGTAGAACAGAGTAGCCTTCTGGAATGTCTCCCAAGCTAAGACCACTAGGGGAAACATCCCTCTTTTATGTGCCTGTGCACATCTTTGAGCATATTCCTGACCACAGTCGAAGCTGCAAGACAAAAAGGGAGTCGCAAAGGGACAAAGAGAAAACCCAAGATGTCCCTTCTGAGAGTTGTCACATGAGTCTATGTGATAACAAAGGAGGTGATGGAGGGCCAGCCTGTGCGGAAAAAATAATCTTTCATATTCATGAAGGGTCAAGGCCAATCTCTCTATTCCTGTCCAGCAGACTGTACAAAAAGAATACCTAAGGAGTTGAGACAAGAGTCACTGGAGAGCTTTCTGTGGTCCTCTAAGAACTAGTGCTACCAAGAGAAGAAGCCTGCTACATTTCCAATCTGCCCAAATCTGGGGTTCCATGATCTGTGTCCTCAGGAATCTCATGCTCATCAGTACTGTCTCCATCCACATAGTCCGGAGGCATAGCCATGACAAGAATTTGCCTCTGGGTCTCTGGTGTCAAGATGATAATTTCAAATGAGAGATGTCCCTGGAACTAGAGCTCCAGCTATTTCCCTAATATGTTCCTGCCTGCAGTGTCCTATAAAACTTGGAATGAGGGTCTTGCTAGAAAAACACAATAACAGCATGGATTGCAATCCCCTGAAAGTCTATAATCTGGCACATTAGGTCAGTAGCTTTAATTCCCCAAGCAGTTATGAAATGGCCAGAGAAACCAGGAAAAACTGATGGGGAAAAAAAGTTTAGTGCATATGCTTCCAAGTTAGTAGAGACTTTACGGTAAAAGAGCAAGAGTCCGAGCTCTGAGTAGTCTTACCTTGTCTTGAAGATCCTGGATGGGTCCCCAAGATGATAGCTACGGTGAATTGTGAAAGTGCCACTGGATTCGTGATCTCCGAAGAAGGTATAACTCCGAGACCAAAGACAGGTCTCAGTCACTGAGAGCTTTGTGTACAAAATTTTATCTAGAGTGACAGGACCAAGAAAGCTTCTGACATAGATACCGGAAGAGGGCAGGAGAGTACCTGCCTCACTAGTTTAAGCGGGGCCTTATATACTTTTCAATTAGCTGCTGAGAATAGATTAAAAGAATACCTTAAGATTGTAAGAGTTGCACCAGACCCTTTCCCAAGGCATACATCTTGAGATAACTTTGGCACAAGATTAGCCAAGGAAAACAGTTCCAGGCAGTGTTTCTGGGCTAGATATACTGTTGCTGTGTAATCAGGGGTGTAAGTCTTAAGAAACAGGTTCCCAGGCAAGGGTTGTTACAATTATAATCATTAGCATGGAGCCTAAGAAAAGCATTTCCCTGAGTAAGACATTGTGCTGTGTGATCATTAGTGTGCTGTGTGACCTTAGCTTAAAAAAGACCAGTTCTTGGGTAAGATATATTGCTGCACAAAGCTAGGAAAGCATGAGTGAGAATGTTCACCTCCTCCTTAAAAGGCCTTGGACTGCCTGCTTAAACTTTAACTCTTTCATGTAGAACTAGCAGGTTAAATTTAAAAAATAATAATAAAAATAAATAGCTACAAATGGACACTTGCCATTGGCACATGTCATCTACCTCTACAAGGATTAAATTGTGTGCTGCTGCTGACCTTCAACAGCCCCTGAAGGGAGTTCAGGGTGGAGAGCAGAAATGAGGCACTCTGTGCTCTGGAAAAAGTGGCAGGACAGGTCTTCGGATAACAATTTTCTGGAGCCAATTAGCCCAGTTCTTGCTTTTCCTCATACCTAGAAAAGCACTAAATTTTTTTATGATGATGTCTGCTTTTCAGGACTAGCAGAAACCCTTGTCAGATCCTCTGTAAAAATAGGTTCTTGATTTTGCATGTACCATTCACCAAATTCACCATTCACCCATTCACCAAAATCACCTATATACTTGCCTTCCTCCTACCTCTTTGGAGTAGTTTCTCAGAGTGATTAACATCTGAAATGTTGTAGTCCCTGCTATCTCGCGACTCTCATGCTGTTCTTTTTTTTTTATGCCAGAAATACACATGTACACGTGCGCTGGATACGGTAATGAAAAAATTTAATCAAGTGTAGACAGTGGCAGGAGTCAGAGGTGTAAAAAGTCCAGTCAAATACCACAAATCCTGCCCCTTTTCACTTTCCATGGGTAAGAATTAAAGCATTAAGTAACTTGATTTACTGCAGCAGCTAAGACTGTAGACTCTGGAAGTACATTGTCTAATTTCAAATCCTGGCTTTATTATGCAAGAACTGTACAATTTTAAGCAATGTACTTCCCCTCTCTCTCTATGCCTCAGTTTTTCTCATCTGAAGTTAAGAATAAAAGATGATTGTGTGGATTCAGATGTATCACATCTGAATTGGAAGAGGGGCTGGCTAGAGGAAAGCCTCAATAACATCAATTGTTATTTAAATTTAAATGTAAGTAGTAAAACCTTTACATTTAATTTTAAATAAAACCCTAAGATATCCAGAAAAAAAATGTACCCATGTATTTATAACAGAGATATTAGGGAAACATCATCAAATAATAAAAAACATAAATGCATAAAAACACTTTCTGGTTTTTAATACTTCTCTCTTAAATTGCTGTCCAGCTACCTGGCTGGTTATTTATGATGCAGATCAGCATTTCAAGCTTCAGTGCTCTTTGGCCTTCTAGAAAACTCTTGGTCTGAGGAAGGGGTACATTTTCTTTGGGAATATTCAGGTTATACTAGGCCCAGTACAACCAAAACTATGAGTCTGCTTCTCTTCCATCCACCCAACCTCTTAGGTAGGGTCCTTCCAAGGCCCAGCTCATGCAGTGTGAGAGGCAGAGCAGGGACTGCAACTATGACATCTCTGGAGGCCTGCCCTTTCAGTGACCTCTATCTCAAACTCCAAAACTTTATTTTTCCCAAGCAGAAGGCCTGTTCCTCTAAGATTGTTTATTTGATTCCTATCTACCTAGCCTCCTCAACCACTTTTCATTTGGTCATTCACTTCTTCACTCATCATTCAACATTGATTTATTCAATAATTTACTGAATGTTTCCTACATCAGCTGCTGGGTGGACAGTGACCTTCCCCACCCCAGGAATCTGCTTCCTTTGGACCCACCATGGAGCAGAACATAGGCTGATGAGTTCAGTTTCTGATGAGGCCCAAGCAAAGATTCCAAACACCCAGTTGACTGTAAAGGGCTCTCCATAGTTCAGGAAAAGAAAACAATGCAATAAATGAGAACTCTCTTTCCTACTCAGAACTTTTAGACCCAGATTTCCATCTATAGCCTTCTCTGGTAAGCTGGAATTTGTCATATGAACCCTCAGGCTTTTCTTGGCCCATATGAAAGGCAGATAAAAGCAACATTTCTCTCCCTGAGTTTTTTCTCAGACCTATCTGACTTCCAAGGGTTGAAATTAGAGATTACAATGTATAACTCTGGCAGTTAAAAGCAGCCCGGAGCCTTGTTAGTTACAAGAAATAAGACTTTCCTCTGCCTTTCACCTAGCACCACCATAAACAACAGTTCATTGGATGTGGACAAGAACCCCTCACTGATGGAGACTGAATAGGGAGTAGAAAGTAGTCTTGAAGCCTCATGCTCCACTGGAGATTAAAACCGAAAACAATGGGAGAAAGTTGCCCTCAAAGCTCATTTTATCTCTAAGACACATGATCGTAGCTCACAGGTAAAGGCAGCTTGATCCAAGTATCTGAGGTTCCAGGCAGAGCTTTTGTTTCTCCTTGAAAGGACTCCCAATACTGAGTCTCTGACATTTAAACACATATACACACCATGGCCACTTTCTACTATAGTGATATTCTCTTTCAAAGACCCTTTTCTTTCCTTGACTGGACTGTGCATGCGTGCTTGCTAAGTCACTCAGTTGTGTCCAACTCTTTGAGACACTATGGATTGTAGCCTGCCAGGCTCCTCTGTCCATAGGATTCTTCAGGCAAGAACACTGGAGTGGTTTGCCATGCCCTCCTCCAGGACATACCCCTGACATGGGGATGGAACCTGGCTCTCTTATGTCTCCTGCATTGGCAGGAGGGTTCTTTACCACTAGCGCCACCTGGTAAGCCCTGACAGGAATATAGCATTATCTTTTTTTTTTTTTTAACACATCTATGATAAAACTCTAACAGACTGTGTTTTGTGTGTATGCTCAGACACATGCACAAAAGTTTGACCATGTGAAAGTGTGAATACGTATTTTGTGTTAGTGTATTACTCCATGATGTATTTACCCATGTCAACCCACGGGCACATTTATAGGCTGGAAGCCATGGTTCACTCACTTGATAAGTGAATTGTAACACTTCTACCCCAGATGCATGTGGGTATTGGGAAGCATCCCTGAGTGCAAATGGGTCTGAGAGGCCAAAGGCACCTCCTGTGTGCTATGCGCACCCTCTCTCAGTTCCTTTATACATAATGACTTTTTTACTGAAATACTCTTCCCTCCTCCCTCAAAACTTTACCTACTTAACTCTTACCACTTTTTTAGATTTCTAGCTTAGAGCTCACACTCACAAGCCTTGCCTGTCTCTATAGAGTAGATCAAGCCTCTGTTTTGCTATTTCACAGATCCCCATCTTTTATAGCACTTATAATAGCTTGTGATTATATATAATGAGTACTGTTTGAACAGTTCCAGCTACAGTCATAAATTCATGAAGGCAGTATCATGCCTCTTTACTCACGCTGAATTCCCAACCCCTAGCAGAATGCCTAGCACAGGATAGGTAATCAATTTCTGAGTGCAATAGTATAAGAAAGACAAATCTGGATCCATGGCAGTGGAATCAACTACAAATCTGGCTACCAAGAACAATAGCTTTGCAAACTCGATAAGATCAGGGAATCTTAGAACTCAGCCTGATTCCTGCTCTATTGCTGTCTCAGGGATCAGGATCAAATCCAAAAATTGAGAGCCGACTATGGGATAGAGTTCAGGGACAATAAAAATAAGAAGCTGTACCCACTTTTCAGTCTGGCTGGTGGTAGAGAGCCCCAAAGAACACAGAGTATGTGGTGGCAGCTCCAGCAGGACACCAAATCTGGGGAACCTTTGGAAGGACACATGGAAGGCTGCAGTTCTCAGCTCACCCTCCTGTGTTCCCTGTGCCTCTTTTTCTTCTAACCTCATACCTTTCGGCTTCCCCTCCAGGCCCTCCCATCCACGCAGAGATAGCTCTTATCACCACCTGTCCTCCTACACAGTCCCTCTTTTCCCATAGTCCACAAATAATCAGACTCAGGCAGCAGACGACATTGGAGACTGGATGTAATTGCATCTCACGATAGGCATTAGCAGAACACAGACCGTGACCCCATGATGGTACAGTGACAGGGGTGGTTGGGTCACTTATAGCACCCCCACCCTGCTCTGGCTCTCATTCTTCCTCAGTGACTCTGGAACAACATTGTCTCTGCAGTAAAGAGTATCATAGTAAATTTGCTTCATAGTGCAGCTGCATTCAAGAATGGCTGGGGTGAGGGGAGTTAGGGATGGGGGTTATGGGGGGAAAGGCACAGAGGGAAAGATATGGTCTGAACAACTACAGCTCCTACAACTGCCTCAGCTTCTCCACAGCAGCATCCACGTCACCTCCTGTGGCAATCAGGGCCTGGAGATTGGCTTCCGGATTCAGGAAGCCCATGGCCCGCAATTGCTCTAGCTGCACCCGGAAGTGAGTCTCGAGCGTCGGCTGCAGGGGATTGGAACCAGTCAAGGCTTGCAACATCTGGAGGAAGGGGTTGGAATGGAGGCCCAGCTCCACAGAGCCCTGTGCTGAGGGAACCTCAGGAACTAGGTGAGGTGAAGGATCCTCAGGCACAAGGGGACTCTCTCGAGGCTCTGTATCTCCCGCCATACTTCCCAGCCCTGTTAGACAAGGCATGAACCAGAGGAAGAGGCGAGGGGCTTCAGTAGCCAGGATCTGCAGACCCTGCTCAATCTGCAGCAGGGCATGCATGGCACGTGGATTTGCCATGGATGCCTGAAGGTGCAGCAGCAGTGGCAGCTGCCAGCGCATCTCGTCCTGCAGCTGTGGGGCCTGATTCATGCTGTTTGGCCTCAGAGATCTTGGATAAGCTGGTGGTGGCAGCCAGACATGCTCAGGGATTCCAGCAGTAGCTGCTGTGGGCAAAGGTGGGGAAGGAACGAGTGGGGTCCTACTGGCAGCAGGCCCCAGCCCGGAGACAAGATCGGGCATGTGGGTGCTATGGCCAGTGGAGCCATTCCCTGCACCATCTTGACCTCCATCTTTTCTAGCACTGCTCTCCGTGGGATACCTCAGGAAGGCTGGGCAGGAGGGCTTTCCCTTGATTGCAACTGACTCCCTGGGGAGAGCCTGGCCTGACTCAGGTTCCTGGGATGAGGGTGAAGCTGGAGGAACTTGGTTTCCTGGTGGTGGAGGTGGTTGTTCTTGGCTTGGACTGAGGGTAGATGCCATCCCCTGAAGATAGGTTCCCAGGGACTGGGGGGTCTCATGCAATTGTTGGAGATAATCATAGAGCCCTAAATTCCCTAGAATATTGGGAACCCTATTTCTAAGTTCAGATATATCCTGGTCCCCAGGCCTCCTGCCCCTCCTGCCAGCTGAGCCTGCATATGTGGAAGTCCAGGGATTGGGGAGAGGGTCACAATTCTCCATCCTTGAGGGTTGGCTGCTGCCGCTGGTAGCATTAGCAGTATTAGTGGTGGCAAAGGGATTGCCACCAAACTGCTCCTGGACTGCATTAAGCATGGGGTCCATAATATCTGTATACATGGTTCGGAGCACATTGTAGCCACCCGGGATGCTCTCCAGGTTGCTAAGCGCCCGGTCCTGGCTGCGCATCATCTCTTGCATCATGGCAGGATTACGTAGAAACTCCAGTGTCTGCCGCATGATTTCAGGATTGTTGAGGATGTGCCCAATCTCAGGGTTGTGCTGGATCAGTTGCTGCATACGGGGATTGTCAAGAACCAACTGACGCACCAGGCCTGTGTTGGACAGCAGACCCTGGATGAAGGGGTCGTCAATGATCTGAGCCACAAATTCAGGCACAGATATGTGCTGCCACACCAGTGAGCTTGGCTGGTCAGGGAAATCACCCGAGGTCAGGCCTAGCCCATTGAGGCCTGTGAGGACACCCAAGCTAAAGGTAAGTGGCCCATCCACTGGGTAAATGGAGCTTGGCTGAGGGAGTGACCCAGGGCTCGGGGCTGGGGTAGGGACTGAAGCAGCTAGGCACTCGTTGCCCATGGTGCGACGCTGCATCTTGATGACCAGGTGGACGGTGAGGCCATCTCGGACCCCACACTGTGCCAGCGAGTCAGGGTCCTTGAGGATTTTGCCAGCAAAGATTAGGATCAGCTGATCAGGGTGGGCCTTAAAGCGCTGGGATATCACTTCCTTCAGCTGCTGGATGGTGCAAGTGTCTGTAACTGAGAAATCCTCCTTGTCCTTAGGCGTCTTCACTGTCACCTTGATGAGGTGGGGATCCTGGACCAGCGCTGGGCTGCCCTGTGGCAGGGCCTCTCCACTTTTGGCCATAGTGGGCAGCAGGAGGCCCAGGTCTGTGGGGACACAGCTGGGGGGAGGGGGATGGGAGACTGAAATCATCCTTTTGGGCAGTGGTGAAAGGAAAGGTGAGCAAGGGGAGGATTTGGGATCTCAGGGTGGGGCAACTAGAGAGTACATATAGAAGGGGCTCTGAGGGCATGGGATAGGTTGCCTTAGGAGGATTTGGGGTTGGAGAGATGGTGATGATCATGGGAGGGAAATCTGAGGCCCTAGGAAAGAGGTTGATTGTTGATGAATGAAGGGCAAGGGCAGCCTGAAGGACCTGGTTTGGGGAATACACACCGATCAGCCGTGGCCCCGTCCTTCCTCTTAAATAGGACTCCAAACTGCCCTCATCTTGCTGAACAGCCACCCCTGAAGCCTTCTACACCAGAACCCACTCTACCAGGTCACCTCTGTTACCTCAGCACTGACATCATGGCCTCATACAATGGATTCTTGAGACTTCTCCAAGGTACTTGGGATTCTTGGGGGCTTCATCTCCCCCCACCCTTCAACTCTTCTACTTCCTTTATCTCAATTGCCTTCTTCATAATGAGGGTTCTGGGCTGACCCTTCCTTCTCAATCAAGCCAAGTGTTCTGCTCACACAACCTCGTAGGTGGTATGTGGATATTCAGACAGGGGTTGGACAATTAAGAAAGGCTTCTTGAGCCCTTATGTCCCCACGAAGACCCCAATTCAGCTACTTGCTAGTTGAGCCTCTTCTTGGCATTGTTATGTTCCTATGTGCTCTCTGATTCAACATTAGCCACGATATATCAATCAACATATGGACCTTCTTATGAGTAGGATGTAGAGTATGAAAGAGAAGTTCAAGATGAAATAAACTTTTATTTTACCTTTTTTTCCCTATTATTATTATCCCCCAGAAAAATTCAAAGAATGGATTGACTATTTGTTAAGGTAAAAAGACCAGGAAATAAGATTGTTAAATAGAAAATTAAGTTCAGTCTATTTCACAACCAAATGAAAATGTTAAGACGGTAGTTCTACACTGTGAGGCTGACTTCATCAGCATCAACAGAGTATGTGGAGCAGTGTGTGTGTATGTACAGTAAAAGGACAGAGGTAAAAAGACTGAATTATGGACAGTACGATATTTAGAAGTCTGAAAGATTGGATAAATTCAGCAAAGGAAATTGAGAAGAAATAAAACATTAAATGAGAAAAGGAAACTAGAGAGAAAAAGAAGTCAAAGGACAAAGTTTCAAAAAAAAGAGAAAGTAAACAAATGTGTCAAATGATTCTGGTAGGTAAGTAAGTGAGGACTGAGAATTGGCTATTGTATTTGAACAAGGGAGACCAGTTAGACTGAGGGCCACGATGAGACCAAGTCTGGAAGAGTGGTGAGGCCAGAAAACCTGATTGGAGTGGGTTTAAAAGTAAATGGATTGAAAAGGAAGTGGATCCAATAAGAGTAAATGAGAAAAGGCTGACGGCTGCACTGAGACGGGGAATAAATCTTTTTTGGTTTTGTTTTTTTTGTTTTATTAAGATGAGACAATTATAATGTACTTTTATTCTAATGAAAACAATCCAATGAGGAAGAGCACAGTGATGCAGGAGAAAGAGAAAACAGTTGCAAGAGCAAATTGTTGAGAAGATAGAGGGATTGGAATCAAATGCCCAAGTGAAGAGCTTGATTTAGGATCATGGACAGTTTATTCATTAAAACAGGATGCAAGGTGGAGTATACAGGTATAGATGCAAGATAGTTGATTGAATTAGTGGCAGACAAAGGTGAAAGTCACTGTTGATCACTTTTGTCTTCTTGCTGGAATAAGGAAAATATCATCTGAGACTGAGAATAGATATTAAAAGGCTGTTGAAAGTTTTAGAAGAGCATAAAAGGTATGAAATAATCATCTCAAAGAATATGGCTAGAGCACTGGATCTCCAAGTGTGATTCTTAGATCAGTATCATCAGCATCACCTGGAAATTGTCAGCTATGCAGAATTTGGGGCCTTCCTGTAGATCCACAGAATTGGAAACTCTTGGAATGAAGCTCAGAAATCTGGGGGTTTTAACACACCCTCCAGGTGATTTCTGATGCAAATTCTGGGGAAAAAAAAAAAAGGCATTAAAATAAGAAAATGTATTAGGCATACAAATAGGCCAACTAAAGCCTTGGTAATAAATTTAAATAAGACTAGTCAGCACAGTTATGTGATTTTCTGTGCCTACACAGAGATTAGGCAGGGTTGGATATAACTGTTATAACCATTGTGAGTTTGCTAGGTGGGTATTATATCAGAATAATTATGATAGATTGAGTAGTGTTGAAGATAGAAAACTATGTTTGGGAACCTAAAGTAGATACATGGAGAACATGTACCCCACTTCTAAGTCCACAGAGAATGAAAGAAACAGTCATCACTGCTGGAGAAGCAGTCTTCTCAATGAACACCCAGATATTAATCACAGCAAAAAGATGAGGGAACATTGAGAGATAAGGTTGTAGGTATGAGTTTCACTGTTGCTAAACTGCACCCTAAAAGGTAGGGTGGGAAAAATCAACAAGTGGAAACTGAGTCACATGAGGGAATTTCAGAGCATATTGAGAGAATCAGATCAGGAAGATAATCTGGAGAATTTGGGCTCCTTATGTAAACTGATGATAAAAGATTTAATTGGATTAATAGAGATATCTTAATGGAGAGGTGAAAAATCTGTTTCTAGCTATAATTTTCTTTCTTGAGGGGGCTTCCCTGTGGCTCAAATGGTAAAGAATCTGCCTGCAATGCAGGAGACCCGGGTTTGATCTCAGGGAGAAGGAATGGAAATCCACTCCAGTATTCTCAGTTAGATTGGAATTTGTCCTGCATTTCTCCAACTCTGAGTCTTTGTCCCTCAGTTGTGTCTGACTCTTTGTGACCCTTTGGACTATAGTCCACCAGGTTCCTCTGTCCAGGGGATTTTTCAAGCAAGGACACTGGAGTGGGTTGCCATTTCCTTCTCCAGGGGATCTTCCCTACCCATGGATTGAACCTGCATCTCCTGTATCTCTTCCATTGCAGATAGACTCCTTACCCACTGAGTCAGATTTCCCTGATGGCCCAGATACTTAAAGAATCCTCCTCCAATGACAGACACCCTGGGTCAGGAAGACCACCTGGAGAAGGGAATGGCTACCCACTGCAGTATTCTTTCCTGGAGAATTCTATGAACAGAGGAGCCTGGCCGGCTACAGTCCATGGGTCACAAAGAGTCGGACATGACTGAGTGTCTCTCACTTCACTTCATTTCTTTGACCTGTTTCTTTTTGATAGGTCATGGTGGTGGAGTGGGACCTTTGGCAGCAGATTTACTGAAGCACTGGGAGCTTAACGGAGCTTCCTTAACTCTTGCTGATGGTCACATGGGGGCTGAAGGATGGGTGACCTGTGAGGACCACACAAATCTGAATATCCCTCACCTCCTCCACTGCTCCTGCCCTAGTCCCAGACACCACTGTCTCTCACATGCTAGAACGAGTGTTCCTGCTTCCAGCTTTCTCTTCTACAACAGTATTCTCCTCTCAGCAGCCAGACTGACATATTGAAATACTCTATTGCTTTGCTAGAATCTAGCAATGATTTTGTTTTGTTTTCATAGTAAAATCCAAAGTGATCACCAGATCTACAAAGCTCTTCATGATTTCTAATAATTCTGTTTTCCCCCTCATTTTTTAGTTCACTCCTCTCCAGCTACACTGTTATTCTTCAAACACAACAAGAGTCCTCTTATCTCACAGCTTTTCCTCTTATGCAGCCTTCTCTGCCTGGAACAATGCCTGGAACTGTATGTTTTGCTCTCCCAAGTCCTTGTGATTTCTGCTTAACTGTCTCCTTTCAGAGAGGCCTTCCTTGATGATCCCCCCATTTAGAACAGCTTATCTACTGCATTTTTTTTAATAGCACTTATAAACAACTCATGTAGCTATACATTCAGCTGAATTTCCTAAAGTAGGAAATGGCAACCCACTCCAGTATTCTTACCTTGAGAATTCCATGGACAGAGGAGCCTGGCTAGTTGTAGTCCATGAGGTTGCAAAGAGTTGGACACCATTGAACACACGTACATGTAATTCCTTCTTTTCATATGAATATGTTATGACTGTCTTCCCTACATGTGGGTCTATTTTGGGTCTCTAAGCATTTGTGTGCAGCTATCTATACACATTATTATGTGTACTGTGTGGTGACTTTATACGCCTATATATGTGAATCTTTGGCTCTTAGCCATGTGTGCATATGTGTTTGAGGTTATATGTGCATGTTCTTGGATAGGTGAGAATGCCATGATGTCTGTACATGTAATTCTATGGGCACAAATATGCTTTTCTATTTTAATGTATGCGTGTGGTTGTGTGTGTGTGTGCTCATGCATGTGTGGTACATGAGGTAGGGTTATAACACATTGACAGTTGAATTTTTTTTAAAAAAAAAAAAAAAAAAAGGCCAAACTTCAGATGGGGTCAAGTTGATGTAGCCATTTTATTGACAGATCTCTCAGCTATGGCCAATGTTCTATTATTCAGTAAGGAATGCACTGCTTGGTTTTTTCTATTCTAGGACTTCTCCTAACCGGAAGCACCAGAAAAGATGAAGGCAGATGAGGTAGTCAAATGGGTTGGCAGTCAGTCAGCAAAGCAAATAGGTAGGCCCGGTGGTTAGGATCCCTGGGATCTCCTGAGCTTCTGGATGGCAGCGCTGGTGTCTCCTTCGGTGGCAATGAGGGCCTGCAGATTGGCATGATGGTTTGCAAATCCCATGGCCTGGAGATATTCCATTTGCTTGCTGAAATGAGTCTCAGGGGCTTGTAGAGGGTGGGAAGGGTCTCCAGCTAGGGACTGTGGCCTCTGTAGGACTGTTCCCGATTTGGGACAGGACTCAGGTCCTTTAGGCTCAGCCATATTGGACATATCCCGGGTCCAGGGCACTGTGTCAGGGTAGCTGCAGCTGGGTGTAGGAAGCCAGCCTAGACCCATAGGTAGGGGGCAACCCAGGGTAGAAGAACAGGAGCCTCAGTGGCCAACAGCTGCAGGCTCTGCTCAATCTGCAGTATTGCTTGTGATGCTTTAGGGTTGGTTAGAGCTATAAGCATATCGGAAGACTGAGTCTGCTGCAGAAATGCAGGCAGTTGCTGCCTCTACTGTTCACTCAGCTGGGGCACACTCATGAACATCATCATCTGGACTGCCAGGGAAGGGTTGTTCAAAAGCAGTTGCATCATGTTTCCTGTGATCTGGGAGCTGGTCTGCTCCTTTGACTGCTGGAGATCATCTAGTTTCTGGTTAGCGTTATCTAGAGAAATGGTGGCATCTTTGTCTTCTGCCTGGGGCAGCTGGTTGAGCTCTCTGCTAGGTAAGCTGGTATCCCAATTGGCTGCTCCACTGCACAAACGTGACTCTGACCATTAGTGGAGTTAGAAGTACTGGCCCTGGAAGTATGATTTGCCATGTTGGGGGTAGAATTGGCTGAAGTGATTGAAGATACACCTCGAGAACCAGCATAGGTGACTCGGGCTGTAGGGGACTGTGAGAGATGTTCCTGTTGTTCCTGGGATGGTGGTGGTGATGGGAGTGAAAACTGTACTTGCTCTGGCACTTGTCCTCCCAGGAGAGCTGTGAAAATGTTGCCCCCAAATGGAACTTGTGCATTGTTGAGCATCTGATCTTTGAAATCAGCAGAACTCTGACCTGAGGCATTGTCCCATCCTGGGACAGTCTCTAAGCCTACATATGACTGTGGGTTCGGTGGACTGTCAAGATTCTGTGCAGGTTGCTGGATTTGCGTTATCTCTTGAATCACTGCCAGGTTCCTGGCCAGCTCCAGTGTCTGCCACAGGATCTTAGAATTGTCAAGGATGTGTGAGACCTCTGGGTTCTGCTGCATCAATTGCTGCGTGTCTAGGTGTTCTGAGAGGAACTGTCTCATGAAGTCTGTGTTGGACAGGAGTTGCTGGATGCTAGGATTCTCCAGTATCTGTGCTATGCGCTCTGGACTACCCACTTTCAAGTCCTGGATATGCCCCTTGGGCGCATCCTCTGAGAGAGCTGACCCCACTGGGGTGTAACCCACACCAGCAGATTGGTATACCCCACTGCTGTTTCCTGTGCTGTTTTTGTCCTGGTGGCAGGGATGGGCTAGGGATCTGGAGCCATTTTTGGACTTGATGACCACGTGGATGGTGTGACCGTCCAGGATGCCCCTCTGGCTCAGCACGTCATGGTCTTTGAGAAGGCGGCCCATGAAGACAAGCACTAGTTGGTCCATTTGGCATTTAAAGCGAGCCGATAGCTTCTTCTTGAACTGCCTCACCAAGGTATCACTGGCTATCACAAAGTCTTCCTGCTTGCCTGGTGTCTTCACTATCACCCTAGTGACACCCGGAGAGATCTTCTTCTCTGCAGGCAGCCCTGAATGATGCCCACGCTGGGCCATCCTGGGTGTTCGAATGATGACATGCGGCATGGACCTTAGTGGATGGGCAGATGGGGAGCAGGTGGAAGCAGGGGCAGAGGGGTGAGGGCGGGCAAATACTTCCTCTGGCCTCTGTTTCAGGTGTTGCGTTCTCAGGCCACAGGCTGGTTTCCTTGTTGCCCCAAAGGGGATGAATGACCAGACTGGGGCCAGGTATTTTGTGATGTTGTACCCCCACCCCAGTTCTCCAGATATGGCTCAGCTGAGGCCTGTTGTGGCTACTTATTCATTCTTGATATAAAGTAGGCTGAGTGGAGATGACTCCTGCCAGGGCCACCCCTCCCCCGGCCCCACCCACCAAAAGCACAGCTCTTGAGAAAAGGGATATTGTGATGTCAACCCAAGCCTCACAGTCTCTGGCTGAACTAGTTGGGAAAGGAAACCTATTTGGGGAGTCTGGGTCTTCATAATAAAAGAAAATAAGACACTTTTACAGGAAATAGAGGGCACAGTTCTCAGAATACAACTGTTAAAAGTACAGACTACTTACTCATGGTTGCTCCATCATGTCCGACTCTCTGCAACCCCATAGACTGTAGGCTCCTGTGCCCATGCAATTCTCCAGGCAAGAATACTGGAGTGGGGTGCCATTTCCTTCTCCAACAAACTGCTTGCGTAGTCCATATGTTTCTCTGTGGTGCTGTGTGTGAGTCCCTTGTGGGGATATCAGGCTTGTGAATGAAAAGCTGGGTCTTAAATACTTCCTCTGGCCTCTGTTTCAGGTGTTGCGTTCTCAGGTCACAGGCTGGTTTCCTTGTTGCCCCAAAGGGGATGAATGACCAGACTGGGGCCAGGTATTTTGTGATGTTGTACCCCCACCCCAGTTCTCCAGATATGGCTCAGCTGAGGCCTGTTGTGGCTACTAATTCATTCTTGATATAAAGTAGGCTGAGTGGAGATGACTCCTGCCAGGGCCACCCCTCCCCCGGCCCCACCCACCAAAAGCACAGCTCTTGAGAAAAGGGATATTGTGATGTCAACCCAAGCCTCACAGTCTCTGGCTGAACTAGTTGGGAAAGGAAACCTATTTGGGGAGTCTGGGTCTTCATAATAAAAGAAAATAAGACACTTTTACAGGAAATAGAGGGCACAGTTCTCAGAATACAACTGTTAAAAGTACAGACTACTTACTCATGGTTGCTCCATCATGTCCAACTCTCTGCAACCCCATAGACTGTAGGCTCCTGTGCCCATGCAATTCTCCAGGCAAGAATACTGGAGTGGGGTGCCATTTCCTTCTCCAACAGACTGCTTGCGTAGTCCATATGTTTCTCTGTGGTGCTGTGTGTGAGTCCCTTGTGGGGATATCAGGCTTGTGAATGAAAAGCTGGGTCTGTTAAAATCATAGGTAAAACCACATACCTGTAGGTAAGAAAGAAATTTCTTCCACAAGAAGGAGTTTATTCCTTTTTTAGGGATCTGGAAAAAGTGAAGCTTTAGAAAGGAAAGGTGTCACTAGTGGTAAAGAACCTGCCTGCCAATGAAGGAGGTGTAAGAGATGCGAGTTTGATTTCTGGGTTGGGAAGATTCCCTGGAGGAAGGCATGGCAACCCACTTCAGTATTCTTGCCTGGAGAATCTCATGGATAGAGGAGCCTGGTAGGCTATGTCCATGGAGTCTCAAAGAGTTGGACATGACTGAAGCGACTTAGCACATAGAAAGGAAAATGGAGCAAGACAAAAGCTTCTTAAGTGAAAGAGAAGGCTTGTTTTTCTCTGGGTTGAGATTCTGGGATTCTAGACTTAACTGAGAGTGTTCCCATGCAGTGAGAAAATATTTCCTCTATCCTAGAATCAGGAGTAGGGCTAAACAGGGAAAATCCTCCTAGAGGCACAACAAACTGAAGGTNAAGAGAAGGCTTGTTTTTCTCTGGGTTGAGATTCTGGGATTCTAGACTTAACTGAGAGTGTTCCCATGCAGTGGGAAAATATTTCCTCTATCCTAGAATCAGGAGTAGGGCTAAACAGGGAAAATCCTCCTAGAGGCACAACAAACTGAAGGTGAATGAATCCTTCCTTGCTAAGTATTTTTTATTTGCTTATCACTTGGTCTTTTCTACACAGTGCTACAGCAGAACTTTTAAAATAATTTCTTGCAAAGTCCTAGCCCAGTCCTGAGTTGTCTATCTTTGTGTTGAAGCATTAAGGGGGAAATTTGTCTGTAAATCAAGAGGTGAGCATAGAGTTGACTTAGCAGTGAAATTCCTAACAGAGCAGGATTAGGTATCTAAAAGCCAATATCTTTTATTTTTTATTTGGCTAGCAGGTGAATTTTATGTTAAAGGACATATTAAAACATTTTTACGTTTATTGATATTTGAATATGGATGGAAATATTATATATTTTATTGTATATGTAACAGTTGGAATGCATGTCTGATTTGGATACAATATTTGTAAATGTATGTATATGTGAAAGTGTAAGCATAAGACAGTGTGTGTGAAGTATTCTGGTGTCCTCTGTGTGACTGAGAAGGCTTTAGGGTCTGAAATCTTGAACATTCCATGGACCTGCACTGACAGAAGGTACATCATATCATCATCAGATAAGTACAAGCAGATAGTCTTGGCCTGAGCAAAGAAACTAATGACAGTCAGTCAGCAGACTTTCTGCTATCATATCAAATGATTCCTTATATAGAAGGTCTGGACCTTTAGCTCCGTCCATGTCAAAGTTCTTTATGTCTCAGCCTTCCATTGCTTAATTCTTAGAACAGGATTCAGGTCTAAGGCCCTCTCTCAACTGCATTCAAAGTGAAATTGATCAGGACAGTGAAACGTTAATTTTCACACAAAGATACTGCCTCTTTTCTCCCCAGGGACAGCATAGGAGGTTGGGGATAAGATAATAAACTTCCGCGTCTCACTTTAATGATTAACTCCCTTGTGGAACCAGAGGATCTCAGCCTCAGACACAGAGAATTCTAAACCTAGCTCAACAGACTCCTACAACTGGAAGAGTTGGAATCACAGTTTTCAAAACACAGATGAGATTTTTTAAAAAACTATGAATCCAGCTCCTACACTAGGTTTCTGGTAAAGAGGGGGTAACATTGCCCAGCTAATGTTTCTTTTCCCAATGAAACTTCAATCAGATCACTACTAAAGAGAACTTTAATGTGCAGATTGAGATATTTATTGTCAAGAACTAACTAGATATAATCAATAATCCCATCATTAGAGCTGATGGCTATTTTGAGGAATGGTCCACTTGGAGGGTGAGGAAAAGGCCACACTTCTATAAATCCTCTGCCTAGAGGTCTCAGGGTCTAGAGGATTTTTTCAGTTTGACAGCTTTGGGAGGTTCCCAAGCCCCAAAGGGCCTTTTGGATAGTAGTCTTGGTAACCTATGCTTCAGTTCCAGGAAGCCAGGAAGCATAAATAATCAGGAAACCATCACTGTAGACATAGAACCTGTGATCAGAAGGTTAGTAATTAATGCCTTACGGTGTTTCCAGCATCTTATCCAGCATGATGCTGAGACGGCACGCCCAGTGGTATCAAAAGCATAAAAACTCTCCTCTTGGCCGACGCTCAGGGGGCGTAAGGCATATAGCGCCCTGCAGGCCAGGCAGGTCCCTGACAGCTGGCTGGCACTGGCTGGTGTGCCAGGCTTCCTCTGCCTGTAGAGTGCTGGCATTGAAATGACTCACACCAGGTAACCCTTGGCCACCTGAGTGGCACAGGGCACCCACAGCCCCCTGTCATCACTAGCACAATATAAATCCTTCCAGGGCACACTAGCGTGGGAGCAGCAGTTGCTGTAGGCGGCACTAGACAGCAGACACGGTAGCACCAGGGTGTTAGAAGGAAGGCCCCCCTGGCCATGGCGGCTGTGCCATCTTAGTTAAAGCACATGAAGGTCTTGTAAAGTATTGCCCCCACCATCGCCGTAGCCCGTTTTCCTCTGCTCAGGGTTCTGCAGCAGTACCAGATCTTCATAGGATTTGTATAGCCATTAGTAGTCAAAGTACCTAGGCCAAGCCTCACGCCAAGATCATCAGGGTTAAAAAAAAGTTAAAAAAAAAAAAAAAAGAGAGAGAGAGAGAGAGAAGCCTAGGACTTCCCTGGTGGTCCAGTGGTTAAGAATCTGCCTTTTAATGCAGGGGACATGGGTTCGATCCCTGGTCAGGGAACTATGATTCCACATGGCCCGAGGCAGCTAAGCCTGTGCACCACAACTTCTGAGCACAAGTGCCACAACGAAAGATCCCAAATAAAACTCGATGCAACCAAATAAATAAATAAACAAAATACTAAAAATAAAAAGACCAATGAGTGTCCTAACAGTTGGAGCTTTGGGAGTCAACCAGAATTGACTTGCAATCTCTCTTCTTTTACTTATAATATATTATGACAACACATTTTTAAAAAAAAAAAAAAAATGTGGTAACAGTAATAAAATCAACTGCAATGATGCCCAGTGGGCACTATACATACATTATCTCTTTTAATTATAGTAAAAGCACTATAAGGAAAGTTTAAAGAGCCCTGGGTATAGAAAAATTTGTTCTTGAGATAAGACCAGGCTGGGGATACAACTGCTTTGGATTATGATGGGATTAGAAATTCTAGACAGCGGGTTTATGAAGTAAACTTGAGGCAGTTTGCACCATCCGTACGCATGAAAGGATCATTAGGAGGTGACCTGTCAGGTCTTGGCTAAGATTATCCAGGGGCATGCTTAAAATAGAGGAAGCTGAGCTGGGGCCACAAAGAAACCTGCAGTTAGGGTACAGTAGGGCTCCTTTGGAATAAATCTGGCTGCAGAAGAGAAATTATCCTGGACTCACCTGGCATCTGCAGGCAGAGGGGCCACCCAGTAGAGGGAAGAGTTTGGGCTGGGTGTCAAGTCTTGGCCCCAGGCACTTGTCTTATACAAGAAGTCTCTCCAATTAAGCTGTACCACAAGGGGTTTGACAGCCTTCCCTCATAGCTCAGTTGGTAAGAATATGCCGGCAATGCAGGAGACCTGGGTTCCACTCCTGGGTTGGGAAGATCCCCGTGAGAAGGAAGTGGCAACCCACTCCAATATTCTTGCCTGGAGAATCCCATGGGCAGAGGAGCCTGGCAGATTAAGGTCCAGGGGGTCACAAGAGTCAGACGCAACTTAGTGACGAAACCACCACCACAAGGGGTTTGCTGACTTTCTGGAGGCCTCTGCGGGCACAGGAGCCGAGAGAAGCGTTCAGGTAAGGTATTAGATAGGTGTGCTACATTCGAGTGCATCTGTCTCAGTCTGCATCCCTTTGAGACATACCAACAAAAAAATGAAAGCTTTATTCTCCATCAGGATCTTTACTGCCCACCTTTCAGTCCCCTCAGTACACCACAGTGAACCCTACATCCCCAACTCTGCCCTTGGGGAGAGGAGACCTTGGGAAATTCCGTCTGAGGCCTCACTAGGGTGCAGGGGTGAACCAAGATGTCCGGAGGTCTTTTCTTGTTCCTTCTCACTCTCACACTCCCGTAGCTGGTTCTCAAGGACATCCACGTCTTGGGGGACAGCATGAAAGCTGCACTGGTCAGAGTCAGCCAGAAGCCTGAGAGTGAGCTTGGCATTAGCTACCTATGGAAATGCAAAGCCAGGGAGGTGGGTCACAGAGTGTTACTCGGAACTGAACTCAGTTCCCCTTATTTCTCAGCTCCAGGGTTTTCTTTCTCAGAAGAGATTTTGGAAATTGTCAGATTCTTGAGATTAGATAAAACGGAAAGCTGTAGCGGCAACAAACATTTATTCATCCATTCACATACTTGGCTCTCCAGTTGATAGAGGAGGTCCCTAGTCCCACCCTCTTCTCCCCTGACTTTAAGCTGGATCACCAACTCCTGGGCTCCCTCCAGCTCCAGGCACAGCAGAGTGAAAGAGCACGCAGCAAGGGCAGCAGAATTCCTGGGTTCTAGGATGTGGTTCATCTCCAAGACTTGGTTACTCTGATCTTCAGTGGCGAATGCATGCTCACTGACCTGGACATGTGGGATGAACACTGTGGCTCTTCCTTCTGGTGCCACACAGTCTACAAAACACCCTTTTATCTGCCACCTAATCTACTCCCATCTCATAGCTGAGGACACTCATATTCTTTTCACTGGAAAAAAAAAAAAAAAAAAGCTCTTGCTCCTGCACCACCCACAGTCTCTCTTCTTTTATCTGGTTATAGCCCCGCTCTCTTAATGAATGCACTGACTCGTAGCTTGCAATCTGATCCTATTCCAGCAGCCTTTCCCAGAAGGTCCATGAGTAACGATTACAGAAAGCAACTGCCCGTATCACACTGCTGATGCAATATTTTTATTCACTCATCCTCAAAGCATCAATTCCAAGCTCACTGGCCTGGCTTACAAGTCTCTCTACACATTGCCCCTATTTTAACTTTTTGGGTCAAACTTTCCTGTCTCCCAGGTCTCTTGCATTACAGGCAGATTCTTTACCATCTGAGCCACCAGGGAAGCCCCTCCTTTGTACCGGTGCTTCCATTTCCAAGCCTCCTCTTGTTCTATATGCTCTTTCCATTTCCCAGTGGATTCTAGCCATTATTTTATTCATTAACATAGAAATTACTTCTTGCATAAGTGTTTCTGTAAAATATGACCAGTGAGGATCACAAAACAGTACTCAGGATCCATCCTCAGCTCTTGCTCTATCATCCAGGCTCATACCCATGCTGGGTCCAGGAGAGGCTGTGCTTGTATAACTTACAGTTTGGCTGCCCCAGCTCAAGGCTCCAGCACTCACCTTGGACAGCTGCTGCTCATACATGCCCATAAGCTTCTGGGCTGTACTTTGTAGCTGCTCCAGCTGCTGCAGGGGGATGAGGTAGTTCGGCAGGTAAATCACACCATGGCGTAAGCCATCCTCATCCACACAGACTGGTATACCACTCAGCCATTGTAAAACGTGGCCACTAGTACATTAAACATAAAAAAGTGGGAGAGAAGGCTGACCCTGCTCTGAAGTGCCTGAGACCATAGGAAATTGCTCTTGACTATCCAGGCATCCTTCTGCCATGGGTCTGAGAGATCCTTGGCTTGGTTTCTTGGAATTAAAGTGCAGTTCCCTTCCAGCTTATTGGCAGGGCCACCCTCACCCTACTTCACGTACTGGCTGGATCTTCACATAATGGAAGCAGACTTTTTCCTGATGCTCTGTAGTTGAGTGGAAAACTGATGTAAAGAAAAGTTTTATGGGACCAGTATGAGAGAGTCAGTTCCTAGACAGGTTGATAAGAAGTCTGGGGTCCCCAAGGTGAAGAAAGGGGTCTGAGGTTCCTGAGGAGGAGATAGGGGTCTGGAGTTCTCAAGGAGGAGAAAGAGACAAATAAGTCCAGAGCTGATAATTGCACAACAAACAACTCATCTTGCTTAAGGATATGTTTTCCCTTAAACTCTGTACAAAGGACTCAGTTCAGTTCAGTTCAGTTCAGTC
>SJYT01084112.1:0-10237 GCA_006410635.1 Cephalophus harveyi | reverse complement strand
GACCTTTTCCAGTCCTGTGGCCACTGCTGAGTTTTCCAAATTTGCTGGCAGATTGAGTGCAGCACTTTCACAGCATCATCTTTCAGGATTTGAAACAGCTCAACTGGAATTCCATCACCTCCACTAGCTTTGTTCGTAGTGATGCTTTCTAAGGCCCACTTGACTTCACATTCCAAGATGTCTGGCTCTAGATTAGTGATCACATCATCATGATTATCTGGGTCGTGAAGATCTTTTTTGTACAGTTCTTCCGTGTATTCTTGCCACCTCTTCTTAATATCTACATGACAACAATGTATCCTGCTTGAGGACATTTTTCTTCTTCTTAAGAACCTTCTGAATAATCTTGTCATCTTAAAGTGTATGTTGTGTGAGGGGATCTGGTAAGATCTTTCTATTGTTAGTTCTATTCCCATTATCTTAAAATGTATATTGTGGGAGTGGATCTCGTAAAACCTTTAAAACCTTGAGCCATTCTTTTGATTTATTGTAATAACCAATTTAAAAAGTATATAGCTCCCCTGCTAAGACTAGCAAGGGGGGCAGTCTCTGGCCCCCTTTTTATGTCTGTATCAGAAGCTTTCTCTGTTTCTTTTCATACTTTAATAAAACTCTGCTACACAAAAGCTCTTGAGTGACCAAGTCTGGTCCCTGGTCCTAAAGCTAAATTTTCTTCAAAGATCATGAATCTGACACCGTTCACCGAAAGTTATCCAGTGTACTGGCTTCAGCAACCCCATTATAGAGTTTTAGTACATTCCCACAACTTCACTTTGTCTTGAAGATGGCAGGAGTTCTCTATTGTCAAAGAAGGAAAGTGAATATTAACAGCACCATGGGGCACCAGGGTCTGTGCAACACAGAATTCACAAGAAAATGACAAGGTATGACTTGCAATTGACATTTTATAGCTGAATGAACTGAGGTGCTGAGAATCTAAAAAGCAACTTTACTAAACCACATGATTAGTAGGTGACCAGACTACAAGTGCCCCCAGGTCTAGCCCTGTACTTTTACTCCTGAGGAGCAGAGCTCCAAGCTCTGTTACCGGAGGTGTGTGATGTAGCAGACACGGTGAGTGTGGGAAGCAGCTCTCTTGCCTCAGCAGAATAGGGAGAGAGGAGAATTTTCTAGTGATGAGAGATGCATATCTAGAGGTCTTCTCTCCCTTGCCTATCATCTTACTTACACTGTCACTCAGAGTCCAAACCCACTGATTCCAGAGCCTGTTAATTGGGTTCTACATCACTTAGCTCTGAATCACTTAGCTGCTCTGTGCTCCAGTGTCCTTGTGTGTAAATGAGGATGACTACTTTTATTTTAAGAATTATAAATGTATGTAAAGACTATGTTTGTTGAACTACGATATGACCCAGCAGTTTCACTACTGAGCATATACCCTGAGAAACCCATAACGCCAAAAGACACATTTACTCCAATGTTCACTACAGCACTATTTGCAATAGCCAGGACATGGAAGCACCCTAAATATCCACTGACAGATGAATGGATAAAGAAGGTGTGGTACATATATGCAATCAATACTACTCAGCCATCAAAAGGAACAAAATTGTGTCATTTGCAGAGACATGGATGGACCTAGAGACTGTCATACAGAATAAAGTAAGTCAGAAAGAGGAGAACAAGTATCATATATTGACACATCAGTTCAGTTCAGTTGAGTCACTCAGTCGTGTCCAACTCTTTGCGACCCCATGAATCGCAGCACGCCAGGCCTCCCTGTCCATCACCAAATCCCAGAGTTCACTCAGACTCACATCCATCGAGTCAGTGATGCTATCCAGCCATCTCATCCTCGGTCGTCCCCTTCTCCTCCTGCATCCAATCCCTCCCAGCATCAGAGTCTTTTCCAATGAGTCAGTTCTTCTCATGAGGTGGCAAAAGTACTGGAGTTTCAACTTTAGCATCATTCCTTCCAAAGAAATCCCAGGGTTGATCTCCTTCAGAATGGACTGGTTGGATTTCCTTGCAGTCCAAGGGACTCTCAGGAGTCTTCTCCAACACCACAGTTCAAAGCATCAATTCTTTGGTGCTCAGCTTTCTTCACAGTCCAACTCTTACATCCATACGTGACCACTGGAAAAACCATAGCCTTGACTAGATGGACTTTTGTTGGCAAAGTAATGTCTCTGCTTTTCAACATGCTATCTAGGTGTTGGTCATAACTTTTCTTCCAAGAAGTAAGCGTCTTTTAATTTCATGGCTGCAGCCACCATCTGCAGTGATTTTGGAGCCCAAGAAAATAAAGTCTGACACTGTTTCCACTGTTTCCCCATCTATTTCCAATGAAATGATGGAACCAGATGCCATTATCTTCATTTTCTGAATGCTGAGCTTTAAGCCAACTTTTTCACTCTCCTCTTTCACTTTCATCAAGAGGCTTTTTAGTTCCTCTTCACTTTCTGCCATAAGCGTGGTATTATTTACATATCTGAGTTTCTTGTTATTTCTCCCGGCAATCTTGATTCCAGCTTGTGCTTCTTCCAGCCCAGCATTTCTCATGATGTACTCTGCATAGAAGTTAAATAAATAGGGTGACAATATACAGCCTTGATGTACTATATGGAATTTGGAAGAATGGTACAGATGAACCTATTTCCAGGGCAAGAATAGAGACATAGACATGTGGAGACAATGGGGGAAGGGGAAGGTGGGATGAATTAAGAGATTGGGATTGAGTAAAAACACTACCATGTGCAAAATCGATAGCTAGTGGGAACCTGCTACATAGCCCAAAGAGCTCATCTCTGTGCTCTGTGATGATCTAGAAGGGTGGGATGGGGAGGGGGGCATCTAAGATGGAGACAATACGTGGATACACGTATATAGCTGACTCACTTTGTTGTACAGCAGAAACTAACACAGCAGTGTAAAGCAAGTATACTCCAATTTTAAAAAGACTGGAGTCATTTATGTTATTTATTATAATTCCCTATATTCATCTCTCCAGTCCCACTTTGAAGCTAGATGGATCAGCACTAGATGGAAGACTCCTTCCCAAATTGTTGGTTAGGCCTGTGTTGCCAGCTGGAGCTTCCTTACAGAACCTTTAAAAATTAACATGTGTGGTCACTGCTCTCTGAATAGTCACATCCAAAGCTTCTATGGCCCTGATAGTTAATCTGGCTATGTCTTCAGCTTATAACGCCAGCCCAGTAGCTTGGCTTTGTCAGATAATGAAGCAGAGGTTACATAGCCTACAATAGCCCAGGGAGCCTCCTTTATGTCCAGCATCCTGAGCTCAGGGAAGGGGCGGCAGAACTCTGCAAAAGACAGGGCCTCAGAAAATGGCAGGGGTACAAAGGAGAATCCTTCTCTCTGTCCCCTCCCTCCTTGTTTCCCTCTCTCACCCTATGCCCACCCAAACCAAAGGATACTCGGAGCAGGCAGGGCATCTCATACCCCTTCCATATGTCCCTAGGTCTCTCCACCTTCACTTTCTCCCACAACCTGTAGCTTCTTGAAAAGGATCAGGGCAATGGAGAAAGTAATCCCAAAGCACAGAGCCTTGTTTCTACTTGCTCGTGACATTTCTCTCTTCCACCTATACCTGAGGCTGTCCTGGGGTCACCTGGGGCAGCCACAGCATCATGATCGGGAGGGCTGGGATAGGCTGCCTCTTGCACTAGCTGTAGAAGTGAAGTAAGACCTTGGAACATCCCTAGACCCTATCTCTGGTCAGAGTAAACAGTCCCAGAAGGAGGGGTCCAGGTTTGGGCGTCTGAAGGCACTGAGAGTTAGTGAGGGTGTGTGGAGGATCTGGGGGTACAATGTGGAAGAAAAGGGCTGTGACAGCCAGACACGTGCCTCCAAAGACGGGGTGGGAGTGAACTTCTCACTAAAAACATGGTCTTTCTCATCCATTCCAAGCTGAGATCTGACCAGTCCTGCTGGGCCCTCCTGCTCAAAAAGATTAAGGCAAACCTGGGACATACTGTGTGGACCTTGAGATGAGTTCTTTTCAGAGGAGATTATGGTCTCCTATTGATTTCATTTACTTAGCCATGCACTCCAGTGTTCTTGCCTGGAGAATCCCAGGGACAGAGGAGCCTGGTGGGCTGCCGTCTATGGGGTCGCACAGAGTTGGACACGACTGAAGCAACTTAGCAGCAGCAGCAGCCTTGGATGAGGGCCAAGCTGCATGTCTGGGAAGGACTGCTTTAGCTTATGGAGGAACCACTTCCCTTTTTCAGGGAAGGATCCAAGAGCTTAGGTGAATGTATAACTCCAGAAAGACATGCCCAGGGTTCTCTTGGGAAATCTTCAGTGAGGGATCATACCCTCAAATCTCACTTACAGATTATCATCCTCTGGCTCTCTGACCAAGGCCAGGGATCCATCTCCCATCAACTCCCCTGGCTGGGCCTTGCTATAACTATGGGGTCCAGAGGGACCATAGAGGTTAAGGAGATACAAGAGGAATGAGTTTCAAGCCCTAAGTTGCACAGAGTGGGAAACCTATCCACAGTCAGTGTCTAGGTAGATGTTAATAGAGCTGTGGGGAGCAAGGAAAAGTGGAAGAAGAAATTGAGTGTGAAACAGGACAACTTGTGTCTCTGGGTCATCTCCCTATATTTAGTCACCTAAAGCTGATGTGTGGTACTAGATAGAAAAGCAGGAGAAGCCTCTGAGTAAAGTTAGGAAACATCTTAGGGAGACAGCCACAGTATTGTCCATTCCTTTCTGCTCCCAGAGACAGTATCTCTCAAGATTTAGATATGAATCACCCAGGTCAGAAACTGTGTCAGTTTCCAGAGCTGAGCTCTACTTTATTCCTATTGTGACATTTCCCCAGCTTCCCCTGTCTTCATCCCTTCAGCCAACACAGAGTTCCTGCTCAGTGTACACAGGCCCCATTCAGAGCCACCTTTCCTTCATTCATCTGGTCCTGGCTGGACAGAGTGATAGAAAAAGACAAGACCCTGATGACCAGACTGAGTCCTGGGCCTCCCTGTCTGCCGCAATCCAGGCCCAGTGTGTGCCATGCATCTATGGAGATCATACAGAGTTAGAAAGAGGAGGAATAGTCTTGGCATGGTAGATTCACGCAGGGAGAGGTCAGTTCAATGCGCACTCAGTACCACCAGCTCTCCCATTATGGGAAGAGTGCTGGGGTGAGCATAGGGCCACCTAGCGGCAGTTGATGGTGATGCCTTGGTTAGAGCAGGCCAGCTGGACCAACTGAGGGAAAATGCGGCAGAAAACAGGATGCTCATTTGCTCCTGAGTGGGTTGTCATACCCTCCTCCAGGGGATCTTCCCAACCCAGGGATGGAACCAGTGTCTCTTATGTCTCCTGCATGGGCAGGAGGGTTCTTTACCACTAACTCCACCTAGGAAACCCTAATAGAATGTAGTAATGAAACGTATTTTATAATATCTCATGTACAGTTTATATTTGCTTTTAGTTTGCATAAAATTATTTTGTGTTTATACCATTACAGAAAAATTCATAGTTTATCAAAAATAAAAAATATTATATACTATTGTAGTTGTGTTTTTTGTTATTTCAGAAAAGTCATTTCCTGTTAGGTCTTTTCCTTGTGGAGCATGTTCATACACATTCTAACCTGGAGTGTCTGAAAGCAGTTACTAAGTTATGGCCCAGAAACCATAAACAGCAAGCCCACTGTGCAAAGGAGACAGGACTTCTGAGTGAGGAATCCAAACTTCACTACTTCTTGTGAAAGCACCTGCTCTAAGCAGGCTACCCTTTTCTCAACACACATAATCTCATATATTTAAGAGTTTAATGATACGGAAGTCCAAATCACAGGACAAGTAAAGCCAGCAAATTTTTTTTTTATAATTGCAACTTGAATATACAGATATTACCAGCATGATAATTATTTTATGTGTGATTTAAATATGAAAGTGACGTGAAGGAAATTTATGACCAACCTAAACAGCATATTAAAAAGCAGAGACATTTCTTTGTCAACAAAGGTCCATCTAGTCAAGGCTATGGTTTATCCAGTGGTCATGTATGGATGTGAGAGTTGGAATATGAAGAAAGCCGAGAGCCGAAGAATTGATGTTTTTGAACTGTGGTGTTGGAGAAGATTCTTGGGAGTCCCTTGGATTGCAAGGAGATTCAACCAGTCCATCTTAAAAGAGATCAGTCTTGGGTGTTCATTGGAAGGACTGATGTTGAAGCTGAAACTCCAATACTTTGGCCACCTGATGCAAAGAGCTGACTCATTGATAAAGACCCTGATGCTGGGAAAAATTGAGGGCAGGAGGAGAAGGGGACAGAGGATGAGATGGTTGGATGGCATCGTTGACTAGACGGACATGGTTTGGGTGGACTCCAGGAGTTGGTGATGGACAGGGAGGCCTGGCATCCTGCGGTTCATGGGGTCACAAANATTGATAAAGACCCTGATGCTGGGAAAAATTGAGGGCAGGAGGAGAAGGGGACAGAGGATGAGATGGTTGGATGGCATCGTTGACTAGACGGACATGGTTTGGGTGGACTCCAGGAGTTGGTGATGGACAGGGAGGCCTGGCATCCTGCGGTTCATGGGGTCACAAAGAGTTGGACACGACTGAGCGACTGAACTGAACTGAACTGATATGAAGGAATAATCATTCTTTTAGCATTCTTGCTGACAAATACAACCAATTTTGGGTGGACTCCGGGAGTTGGTGATGGACAGAGAGGCCTGGTGTGCTGCGGTTCATGGGGTCGCAAAGAGTTGGACATGACTGAGTGGCTGAACTGAACTAAACTGAACTGATAGGAAGGAATAATCATTCTTTTAGCATTCTTGCTGACAAATACAACCAACTTAGACCGGTATGTAAGGCTATGAACAAAGGCTACAATATGTAGTTTAGGGTTTAAGCTTGGTATAAAAATATGTCCTGATAGAAACCTGCCTCCTGAGAAATCTGTATGCAGGTCAAGAAGCAACAGTTAGAACTGGACATGGTACAACAGACTGATTCCAAATCGGGAAAGGAGTACGTCAAGGCTATACATTGCCACACTGCTTATTTAACTTATGTGCAGAGTACATCATGCAAAATGCCAGAGTGGATGAAGTACAAGCTGGAATCAAGATTGCCAGGAGAAATATCATTAACCTCAGATATGCAGATGACACCACCCTTATGGCAGAAATTGAAGAACTAAAGAGCCTCTTGATGAAAGTAAAAGATGAGAGTAAAAATCTTGGCTTAAAAAAAACACTCAGCACTCAGAAGACTAAGATCATGGCATTCAGCCCCATCACTTCAAGGCAAATAGATGGGGAATTTGAAGAACTAAAGAGCCTCTTGATGAAAGTAAAAGATGAGAGTAAAAATCTTGGCTTAAAAAAAACACTCAGCACTCAGAAGACTAAGATCATGGCATTCAGCCCCATCACTTCAAGGCAAATAGATGGGGAAAGAGTGGAAACAGTGAGAGACTTTATTTTTGGGGGCTCCAAAATCACTGCAGATGGTGATTGTAGCCCTGAAATTAACAGACACTTGCTCCCTGGAAGAAAAGCTATCACCAGCCTAGACAGCCAGCATATGAAAAAGAAGAGACATGACTTTGCCAACAAAGGTCTGTCTATGTTTTTCCAGTAGTCATGTTGGATGTGAGAGTTGGATTATGAAGAAAGCTGAGCACTGAAGAATTGATGCTTTTGAACTGTGGTGTTGCAGAAGACTCTTGAGGGCTCTTGGACTGCAAGGAGATCCAACCAGTCCATCCGAAAGTAAATCAATCCTGAATATTCATTAGAAGGACTGATGTTGAAGCTGAAACTCCAATTTTTTGGCCACCTGATACAAAGAACCGACTCATTGGAAAAGACCCTGATGCTAGGAAAGATTGAAGGCAGGAGGAGAAGGGAACGACAGAGGATGAGATGGTTGGATGTCATCACCAACTTGGGTGGACATGAGTTTGGGCAAACTCCAGGAGTTGGTGATGGACAGAGAAACCTGGCGTGCTGCAGTCCATGTGGCCACAAAGAGTCAGATACAACTGAGAGACTGAACTGACTGATAGAAACAGTGATAGTTATGGGTAAACACACTGGAGTAGCTAGCAAGATTAATGAGCTTAATTACATCAGAATGTAAACCTACAGGCTTGCTAGGGAAAATAAAAGCTAAACTGAATGATGTGCTTAGATAATCAGAACAGGGAACTGTATAAAACATACTGTGTTAAATTCAAGGTTATTTTCTTTATTGTGTGATAGTATGGAAGCTGATCAAAAACAAGTTTCTGCCTATGAGGAATGATGGTTATTGTAGTGAAAAGCTCTATTGAGATGTTTGAACTATGGCATGAACTTTCATTGTTTCTGCAAAAGAAGATAACCTTTTTAAATATATATATCTATTTATTTATTTTAATTAGAGGCTAATTACTTTACAATATTGTGGTAATTTTTGCCATACATTGACATGAATCAGCCACGGGTGTATATGTGTCCCCCATCCTGAACCCCCCTCCCACCTGCCTCCCATCCCATCCCTCTGGGTTGTCCCAGTGCACCAGCTTTGAGTGCCCTACTTCATGCATCGAACTTGGACTGGTGATCTATTTCACATATGGTAATATACATGTTTCAATGCTATTCTTTCAAATCATTCCACCCTCGCCTTCTCCCACAGGGTCCAAAAGTCTGTTCTTTTTATCTGTGCCTCTTTTGCTGTCTCGCATATAGGATCGTCGCTACTATAAGATGACCTTTTGGTCCCACTTCTTAAGGAATTAAATTGGACAGACAGATTGTTTTAACTTGACTCTCTATGGCAATATTAACATCCTAATACTTTTATGCAACATACTTTCAAATAGTAGGCAAGTTTTAGAGGCAAATATGGAAGTTAGAAATTGGGGAGGTCAAAGATGGTGATGAACAGGGAGGCCTGGCGTGCTGCGATTCATGGGGTCGCAAAGAGTCGGACATGACTGAGCGACTGAACTGAACTGAACTGAACTGAAAGTGTTTCCAGAATGTTGTGACATAATCATTAAAGGAACAATAATTTACAATAAATTATGAGCTACATATTGCACATCTACAAAGACTATCACTGAATACCTTACACATTTAATAGAATGTTTTGAATTTTATTTTTTTATCAAAACAAAATCCAGNATAATAATAAAAACAAGGCTTGTATATTTAACACATTTAAAATTTTTCTACTAATTAACTTTATTGTACTTAACAAAAGTATTAATCTACAGTTTGGGGGCATTAAAAAAGTGGTGACTCCTCACTGACATTTTGAAAAGAGCTGGTCTAGAGGTCTTTCTCTACATGTGTCTTCATATATGTACATCCACATTTGTGATTCTGCAGCCGACTGAGCTAGAATTATTGTTCTGTGAATTCTGACTCATTCTTGTTGTGTCCTCCCAAGTTTAGACTTGGAGATAAAACAGTAAAAGCCAATTTGAATATATAGTCATACCATATTCTTGAATCCAACACTACCAAAGATGAGGCTCACATTTCTATATCCATCTGAGTCCTATGCTTAACTCTCAACTAGGTTGCAAAAGGTGGAGAAGGCAATGGCACCCCACTCCAGTTCTCTTGCCTGGAAAATCCCATGGATGGAGGGGCCTGGGGGGCTATAGTCCATGGGGTCGCTAAGAGTCAGACACGACTGAGCGACTTCACTTTCTCTTTGCACCTTCATGCATTGAAGAAGGAAATGGCAACCCACTCCAGTATTCTTGCCTGGAGAGTCCCAGGGATGGGGGAGCCTGGTGGGCTGCCGTCTGTGGCGTCACACAGAGTCGGACACGACTGAAGAGACTTAGCAGGAGCAGGTTGCAAAAGGAAGTAGCAAATGTATGACTGATTTTTAATTTTCAAATGCCGATTATAGCATCAAGCTACAGGATTGTTCATCATTTTCTGATACTTCAGTAAGTTCTCTACATCCACTGAAGACTATAAGCTCCCATATTTCTCACTGCACAGCCCCTACAGCCCCTAAGCAATGCATCACCACTAGGGATGATGCCTCCATCAATTTACACTTGCAGATCTTTGGAACACATTGTTTCCCACGCAGACTTAGAGCGTCCTTCTGTCAGGCACATCCAGTTCTCCTTATCCTTGAGGTTCACCTTCTCTGTGTTCTTTAAGGCAATCACAGAGATGAACTCTCCTTTAAGACAGTTACAGAAATCTTCCAGGAAGCTGTCTTTGACTCCAATTAACTGAGTTTACTTCTTTATGCTTCCC
>SJYT01084111.1:10492-26660 GCA_006410635.1 Cephalophus harveyi | reverse complement strand
TTGAGAGTCCCTTGGACTGCAAGGAGATCCAACCAGTCCATTCTGAAGGAGATCAACCCTGGGATTTCTTTGGAAGGAATGATGCTAAAGCTGAAACTCCAGTACTTTGGCCACCTCATGAGAAGAGTTGACTCATTGGAAAAGACTCTGATGGTGGGAGGGATTGGGGGCAGGAGGAGAAGGGGACGACTGAGGATGAGATGGTTGGATGGCATCACGGACTCGATGGACGTGAGTCTGAGTGAACTCCGGGAGTTGGTGATGAACAGGGAGGCCTGGCATGCTGCGATTCATGGGATCGCAAAGAGTCGGACACGACTGAGCGAATGAACTGAACTGACTGCTACATCATAAGAGCTAGTCTTTATGGTATTTCCTTATATGCATGAATGTAATATGATGATATGCTGTCTCACACATTTGGCATGGGAATCTGCATGTTTTATACCAGAACAGTCAGTTCTGTCTCATTTAACTCGTTGGAGATTTTGGTTTGCTTTAGTTCAAACTTCCCACTACATGAATATCTGTATGTCATTTCTTTACTGTGTGGTTGTTTGCATTTTTAAAAATCACTGTGATATCTGGAAGAAGCATTGATAGGGGAAATTTACTACTAAACTTGGTCTCTCTCCCAGTTTATATTGTAACTGTGATAATGAATAAACAACTGAACTCCAGGATCTGAGTTTCTTACTTAGTAATTTCCAGGTATATGAAGCTGATCAATTTTCTGATCCTGTGCTCATTTTGCAGATTTCCAAATAACTCACCAATTTAATACCATAGTGGGCTTCTCTGATGACTCAGACGGTAAAGAATCTGCCCACAATGCAGGAGAGCCGTATTCGATCCCTGGGTCAGGAAGATCCCCTGGAGGAGAGAATGGCTACCCATTCCAGTATTCTTGCTTGGATAATTCCATGGGCAGAGGAGCCTGGTGGGCTATAGTCCATGGAGTCACGAAGAGTTGGACACGACTGAGTGACTAACACCTTCACTTAATACTGCATTGGTGCTTTGCTTTGCTCAGGCGCTTCAGGTGTGTCCGACTCTGCACGACGCTATGGACGGTAGCCCGCCAGGCTCCTCTGGCACAGGCTGCTAATTCTGGGGTCTTTCTGGGGTTTGTCAACACGAATTAATTTGCTTCTGGGCCCCTTCATTTTATAGCTTGTGTTTTAAGGTTTCTCCCCACATACACAATAGTAATTAATATCAAGCCTCTGTCCAGCCTCCTGAAGTATGGTGCTATTGTGCTCTCTCTCTTTCATAAATTTGTATTTTAAAAGATTTATTAGTGTCATTATGTTTAGGAAAGATAATACATATTATAAAAACAATACTGGTTTGCATACAAATCCCTCAGACCGAAACTATTTAAGAGACATTCGTGTGAAAGATTTCTTTTTCAAAGATCATTCACAGGGCAGTAATTAATCTACTTGGCCATCAGACTGCAAATAGTTGACCCATTTTGCTATATGAATGTGCATAGAACTGGAAGGTAGAGCATAGAAGTGAATGAGGTGAGCTTGTAGTTCATTGTACAGTAGTGTTAATGGAATTAAACAACATGCAAAAAAAGAGCTGCTGGTCAACTTCCCAAGCTGGATCTTCAACATTATTGGCATAAAGATCAATGGAAGAAATTTCTAATACTATCAGTGAGGACCCTGTGTTTTAGCTAACTCAGAATTGGCAGAAACAAAAAGCACAGAGAAAAGGCAAGGACGAAATTTGTCTATACTGTGTGTTGCTGCGACACAGTGCTTCATGTATTTTTCATACCAAAGAACATACAGAAATTGATTGCATTTGTACAGCACTTCAGTATAGAATGCTGCTTGAAACTGACCTGTGATTCCACACTCCCTGGGTTCTTCCTCACCTTAGGAGGTAAGGAGGTAAAGCACTTTCCACACGCATAATCAATCCCTGGATGCAGTGGCACATAACTTGGAAAATCTACTCTTATAAACATGGGGAAATGTAAACATGGAAATGAGATTTCTTAAAAAATACCTGTGTCTTTATGAAAGTCATATGTAACCAAGCAAACATGCACCAAACTTTTCAGTTTCTTAGGATTCTCAAATGGATTCGAAATTGAAAATATTCTGCTTGTTGTGTTAGCTATAGAGATATAGATCTGACCTCTTAAATAGTCCCTCATTTTTTAAAGTCACATGGAGTGAGAATAATGAGTGAAATATAAAAATCAAATTGAACAAGGAAAGCTCACATCTCCCTGTTTACTGTAGGGCCCCAACATGAGCAACCAACCACCTGCTCCTGTTCTGTGGGGCCCAAGGCTCTTATCACACCTGAGCTGCTGCTGCTGCTAGTCACTTCAGTCGTGTCCAACTCTGTGCGAACCCATAGATGGCAGACCACCAGGCTCCCCGTCCCTGGGATTCTGCAGGCAAGAACACTGGAGTGGGTTGCCACTTCCTTCTCCAATGCATGAAAGTGAAAAGTGAAAGTGAAGTCGCTCAGTCATGTCTGACTCTTAGCAACCCCATGGACTGCAGCCCACCAGACTCCTCTGTCCATGGGATTTTCCAGGCAAGAGGACTGGAGTGGGGTGCCATTGCCTTCTCCTATCACACCTGAGCAACACCAGCTAATCTTTTCTGCTAAGGCAGGAGCACTCAGACCATAGGTGAAATGAAGTTTGGTGAAACAGACAGATGTTTCAGGTCCAGCTCTTAGAGACAATCAGAAATCAGAGAGAGGAAAAACACATTTTATTCTTGCTAATATCTCACAAGTCTTCAACAGGATTCTCTTCATGGGCTTTAGTGTCACTGTGTTTTGCTGCACAACAAACCACCTCACAACTTACTGTTTAATTATCTCATGATACTGGTTTTTCCCTGGTGGCTCAGATGGTAAAGTGTCTGTCTACAATGCGGGAGACCTGGGTTCGATCCCTGGGTCGGGAAGATCCACTGGAGAAGGAAATGACAACCCACTCCAGTACTATTGCCTGGAAAATCCCATGGACAGTTGAGCTTGATAAGTTACAGTCCATGGGGTCGCAAAGAGCTGGACACGACTGAGCGACTTCACTTCACTTCACTTTCACCTCTGCTCAATGCGGTGAAAGGGGGCTCAATTGCACTGGAATCCCTCAATTTCTTCACTTAATTAGTGGGGTTGACTGGAAGCTGAGGCTCTGAAATCTCAGAGGCCCGGGCTCGTCTCTTCTTCAGACGTTCTCAGGAGTGACCGTGGCCCATGCCTGTGATCTCTCTCTGTGGCCCTGAGGAAGCTGGGCATGTGACCCTGTGCCCCGGGGCTTCCAAAATCACAGAAGTGCCAACTGCCAAAGAGTCGCCACCTCTCGCCTCAGCACTGGCTGCTCATCTGTTTACTACAGTAACAGTACAGTTACTGTTTAACTTCTGCTCATCTGTTTACTACAGTAACAATACAGTTACTGTTTAACTTCTGCTTGTCTGTTTACCACAGTAACAATACAGTTACTGTTTAACTTCTGCTTGTCTGTTTACTACAGTAAGTCATGCAGCCAGCCTGGACCCAGTGTGTGCGGGGGCTACACAAGGTCCAAGATATCAGGGAGCAGGGTCACTGGAGGTAACTTTGGCCACTAGCTTCCACGTGAGCTGATAGAATAAATACATTCCTTGTGGCAAACTGGCACCAGAGCGCTAATGAAGCACATAGACCTTAATAATCATCAAGGTCATGTCAGTTTACTTCTCAAATAGCATCCATATCCATTTCCTCATCTCTATACTCCTTGTAGCTTCCCTAATCCAAGCATTAACACCTCTGACTTGGATAACTGCAAAGGCCTTTTCACTCTCTTCCTGCCTTTATTCTCAACTCTTTGAATCTGATTTCTACATGACCACAGAGTTTATATATATATATGTATATATGAGAAGGAAATGGCAACCCACTCCAGTATTCTTGCCTGGGAAATCCCATGGACAGAGGAGCCTGGTGTGCTGCAGTTCATGGGGTCACAAAGAGTTGGACATGACTTAGCGACTGAACAACAAAAACAACAATAATAACAACAATAACATATAAAATTAGTTCACTTCCTGCTCATCTTTGGATAATGAGGAACCATGAGAAATTGTAAAGATCAAATGTTACATTAAGAATTACAAGGCAATGAACAATTTTTCCCTGAGTTACTTCTAGTTTTCTCATTCACCCTTTTCTGCCATATACTCTAGATGTACATCAGCCACTTTAAAATAAAACCATTTATGCTAGTATTAAGTTCTTTCCTTAATCTGAACCTTTGCAGATACTGTCCTCTTTGGTCAAAATGGTTTTTCCCAAGGACTTGTTTAAAACACTTATATGTACTCAACCTTTACAGCCCAGTTCAAGCAACATTTTTTCTTTTTTTTTTAATATAAATTTATTTTAATTGGAGGTTATTTTACAATATTGTATTGGTTTTGCAAAATCTTAGAGGATAATATTGCTAACTTATAATTATAAATATTCTTGAATCTGGTCCCCTCTTAAGATGGTTTGACAAGAATATTTGCTACTGAAAGCCATCTTATATTTATATTCATTCAAACTGTTTCCTACGAGGCACAAAGAGATTCCTTTTAGTCCACAAACCAAAGCATGGTCAGGTTCCCTTCTTTTCATTTAGCAAATATCTCCTTCACAGCCCAAGACGCAGAGATAGGCTATAGCAAATACGATGGTGTGAGTTGGGAAAGGGCAACCTTCTCCAGTTGGGAAGGGCAACCCATCCAGTAGTCTAGATGGGTCTCAGAATGTTACGCTGAGTGAAAAAATCAGTCTCAGAGGCTACATGGTATATGATTACACTTATTGGATTATTATGACTGTGTATGTAGTGTGATTCTACTTATACAACACTCTCAAAAGGACAAAATATAAAGGTGAAAGGAGATCAGTAGTGACCTGGATTGTAAAGAATTGCAGGCCTTGGGAGGGTGTACAAACAGCGTTTCTTTAGAGAGATGAAACAACTCTATGTCATGATTTTAATGGTGGTAACAAGAGCCTATACATGTGATAAAGTTTCACAGAGCTATGCATCAAAACCAGGGTGCATGTTAAACTGAGGTGTCAGATCGCGATCCATATTTTAATAAAATTTTGGCAATATTAATTTTATGGTAATATATGTAATATTATATTAGGATTTATATTTTAGAATATCAAGCTGCTCTTCAGGCTGCTGCAAGCCTTTGTGGTCTCTTCTGCTTAGTTACAAATAGTTGTAAACCAGGACATCAGCAGATTTCAGGGATTTTCAAGGGTTGTGGAGATGGGGATGGTCTGCAAAGTAAGTTCTTTAGGGTAATGGAATGATTCTGTATCTTAATTTTAGTAGTAGTAACAAGAACCTACAAATGGGATAAATTTCACAGCTGTGCATAAAAAGGTAGATATAAAAATGTGTGGTATATATAATAAAATGATACATATAATATAATGATCTACATAATATATTATCCTTCTGCTCCCCAGACTGCTCTGGGCATTTGTGGTCTCCCTGCAACCCACTCCAGTACTCTTGCCTGGAGAATCCCATGGAGGGAGGAGCCTGGTAGGCGACAGTCCATGGGGTCGCAAAGAGTCAGACACGACTTCACTTTCACTTTCTGCTTCCTTGTAAATAATTAGAAACCAGGACATCAGCTGCCTGTCACTCAGAGCTGAAATGGGACAGAGGAGCAGATGGTTCAACTGCATATAACCTCTCCTCCCTGCATCACTCGTTCATGAGCTCTTTTGACCTTAAATTTTAAGAGCTGGCACTGTTTTGGAGACTGTGTCTATACTTCCTTTTCTACTTGCTTATTTGCTTTTGGTTCAAGTTAATTCATTTATTAAGATGGTGAAACTAAGTGGAAGACTGAGAGATACACACTTCATGATCATGCACAGTAACAACACTTCAATCATCAGCCTCTGTGGTATTGATATCTACTAAGTGTTTGAATAGGACTGGAAAAGGCCAGTTTCATTCAGTCCCAAGAAGGGCAATGCCAAAGATTGTTCAAACTATTATGCAATTGTGCTCACTTCACATGTAAGTAAGGTTATGCTTAAAGTCTTTTAAGCTAGCTTTCAGCAGGGTGTGAATCAAGAACTTCCAGATGTACAGGCTGGATTTCAAAGAGGCAGAGGAACCAGAGATCAAGTTGCTAACATTCATTGTATCATGGAGAAAGCAAAGGAATTCCAGAAAAGCATCTACTTCTACTTCATTGACTATGCTGAAAACTTTGTGTGGATAGCAACAAACTGTGGAACATTCTTAAAGTGATGGAAATACCAGCCCACCTCACTTGTCTCCTGAGAAACCTGGATTCAGGTCAAGAAGCATTAGAACCAGACATGGACTAACAGACTGGTTCCAAATCAGGAAAGGAGTCTTTTGAGGCTGTATATTGTCAGCCCGCTTATTTAACTCATATGCTGAGTACAACATGTGAAATGCCGGGCTGGATGAATCACAAGCTGGAATCAAGATTGCTGGGAGAAATATCAAAAACCTCAGATACGCAGAAGATACCTCTCTAATGGGAGAAAATGAAGAGGAACTGAAAGGGCTTCTTGATGAGTGTGAAAGAGGAGAGTGAAAAAGCTGCCTTGAAACTCAACATTCAAAAATCTAAGATCAAGACATCTGGTCCCATCACTTCATGGCAAATAGAAGGGGAAAAAGTAGAAGCAATGACAGATTTTATTTTCTTGGGCTCCAAAATCCCTATGGACAGTGGCTGCAGCCATGAAATTGAAAGATGCTTGCACCGTGAAAGAAAAGATATGACAAGCAGGTGGGCTAAGTCGCTTCAGTCGTGTCTGGCTCTGCATCCCTATGAACCGTAGCCCTCCAGGCTCCTCTGTCCATGAGATTTCCCAGGCAAGAATACTGGAGTGGGTTGCCATGCCCTCCTCCGGGGGATCTTCCTGACCCAGGGATTGAACCTACATCTCTTATGTCTCCTGAATTTGCAGGCAAGTTCTTAACCACTAATGCTACCTTGGAAGCTTAAGATGACATATTAAAAAGCATACACATCACTTTGCTGACAAAGGTCTGTATAGTCAAAGCTATGGTTTTTCCAATAGTCATGTGTGGTGTAAGAGTTGGACTATAAATAAGGCAGAAAGCTGAAGAATTGATGCTTTTGAACTGTGGTGCTGGAGAAGACTCTTGAGAATCCCTTGGACTGCAAGGAAGACAAACCAGTCAATCCTAATAGGAATCAACTGTGAATATTCACTGGAAGGACTGATGTTGAAGCTAAAACTCCAATACTTTGGCCACCTGATGCGAAGAGCCAATTCATTGGAAAAGGCCTTGATGATGGGAAAGATTGAAGGCGAAAGGAGAAGGGAGAGGCAGAGGATGAGATGATTAGATAGCATCATTGACTCAATGGACATGAATTAGAGCAACTTTGGGAGATATTGAAGCACAGTGTGGCCTGGTGTGCTGCAGTCCATGGGGTCACAAAGAGTTGGACACAACTTAGCAACTGAACAACAGCAACAAAGTGTTTGAAACCTGTAGATACAACTTCTGTAGAGAGCATTGCAGCATTATGTCACAGAATGATCTGGCATGCTTATCTTGAATTTATTTTACAAAGAAAAGTAATGAGCCACTAACAAGTGAGACTGAACACTTTGGACCAATGACAGAAAGTGTGACATCAGGACAATTCCAGGACACATGATCTAATAAATACAATTCTACTTGTGGAGGGGACAGGACTGAATATCCTCCTGATCCTCCTCAAAGTCTAATAAATGAGACAATTTCAAATTTCAAAAGAATACTTTATTCCTGTTACAATTTCATTCAGAATTTAAAACTGAATAGACTCTGAAAGTCAGATGGACTGATTTTTTGTCATTTATGGTGAAGTAACTTCATTTATTGAAAAATCTAAATAGAGTCATAGAACACAAAGACAAAGCGATACAATAATTATTTTGAATAAAATTTCCATTCACCAAGAAGCTCAAGATCTGCAAGTTTTCTTAAAGAGTCATTAGATTCTGGATGGAGAAAAGTAAGTATAGGCTAAATAAATGACCAGTTAATAGATAACAGAACATTTCATAGGCTATAGTAAATTATATTTTAAATCAGCTGGAAAAACCATTTTGCTGAATAATTATTGATGTATGTCAACTTGCTTAATATTCAGTTTCCCTCAGCTCAAAGTTTAATACTGATGTTTTTTTTTTTCATGCCTTCTTTCAGGATCTGCCTAATTTAATGACCAGGGTAAGACAAGCAGACAAAGCAAAGGCTTGTGGTGAGCCAGACTTTTTCCCCTGCATGCACAGACCACGTGGTCTATGAACATGACAGCCCCCACTTCCTGTTCTGGGCATCACACAGGTACTGGGTAGTATGTATATGTGCTGCCAGGCACTCAAAGACACTGAACTCTCAGCTTGAGGCAGAACTGAGCACATTTGTTGAAGGAAATCCATGCCTCATGCCTCTCTCCAGTCTGCTCTGGGTGTTTCTGGCCTTCACCTTCTCTGGTAGGGATGCTTTCAAATGTGGGTGCGAGTGTTCAGGGTGAAAGGCCTGCACACAGGCACGTGGAGCTTCACAGGAATTTGGGAAGAAAATGAGGACTGGAGAAAAGCAAGCATCTTAGGATTTAATTTTTTGGTCTTTGAGTCCTAAATAAGTCCTACACTATTTTATTCCCTGCTTCATCTTTGTTTTCTGATTTTTTCCCCCACAGCATCTGGCGTGGCCCAGAAAGTTACTCAAAACCAGCCAGATATATCCAGCCAAGTGGGGCAGTCAGTCACCCTGAATTGTCAGTATGAAACATTTTGGTCCTTGAGTCCTAAATAACTCCTACACTATTTTGTTCACTGCTTCATCTTTGTTTTCTGATTTTTTTCCCCACAGCATCTGGTGTGGCTCAGAAAGTTACTCAAGACCAGCCACATATACCCAGCCAAGTGGGGCAATCAGTCACCCTGAACTGTCGGTATGAAACAAGCTGGACCTATTACTACCTTTTTTGGTACAAGCAACTTCCCAGTGGACAGATGACTTACCTTATTCAACAGCATTCAGAATACAGCAACGCAAGGAACGGCCGCTACTCTGTAAACTTCCAGAAAGCAGATAAATCCATCAGCCTCATCATTTCATCCTTACAGCTGGAAGATTCTGCAAAGTACTTCTGTGCTCTCCGTGACTCACAGTGCTTGAAGTAATAGGAAAAGCTGTACAAAAATCCAGAGCTTGATAAGAGAGAGCCCCCTGCTGTAGGACCCCAGCTGAAATGCACATAGACCCCAGACAAGAAATGATAGTCCTGTGGTTAAGTTGTGGTCTGGATCGGAAGATTTAATTCTAGATAAAGGCTCCTTCTACGTCATTGGAAACAGGTGTCCAGAGTAACTTTCTACTAATACATTCTCCACTTGAATTTTTTTTTCTCCATATAATATACTGAATTGCTTTTCTTTTCTTTTTTTTTAGTTTATTTCTAAGTCAACCATACAGAACATGTGTAAAGTTGTCTAGATTTGAAAGCTTGACCCATAATACTTTAAACTGGCAGTTTTACTTCATCACAAACCTGGGTTTAGTTGTGTGGAGTCACCATCAAAACCATGTCCTTAGTTGCACACAGACCCCAGACAAGAAACGATAGTCCTGTGGTTGTTTAAGTTGTGGTCTGGATCAGGAGATTTAATTCTAGATTAAGGCTCCTTCTATGTCATTGGAAACAGGTGTCCAGAGCAACTTTCTACTAATACATTCTCCTCTTGAATTTTTTTCTCCATATAATATACTGAATTGTTTTTCTTTTTTTTTCTTTTTTTTTTTTTAGTTTATTTATAAATCAACCATACAGAACATGTGTAAAGTTGTCTAGATTTGAAAACTTGTCCCACAATACTTTAAACTGGCAGTTTTACTTCATCACAAACCTGGGTTTAGTTGTGTGGAGTCACCATCAAAACCATGTTCTTAGTCATTTCCTCTTAGACTTTGTCTCAGGGCACGATCAGAAAAGCAGAACCACGGGTGATGTGGAATAAGAGGTAAGTTATAAGGACTAAATCTCAGGCAATGGCTAGAGCTGGTGGACAAGTCTGTACAAAGCTGTTGTTTTTATATCTGATCTTGAGCCTGAATTCACTTCCAGTTCAGTTAAGTTCAGTTCAGTCGCTCAGTCGTGTCCAACTCTTTGCGACCCCATGAATTGCAGCACACCAGGCCTCCCTGTTCATCACCATCTCCCGCAGTTCACTCAGACTCACGTTCATCGAGTCCGTGATGCCATCCAGACATCTCATCCTCGGTCGTCCCCTTCTCCTCCTGCCCCCAGTCCCTCCCAGCATCAGAGTCTTTGCCAATGAGTCAACTCTTCTCATGAGGTGGCCAAAGTACTGGAGTTTCAGCTTTAGCATCATTCCTTCCAAAGAAATCCCAGGGTTGATCTCCTTCAGAATGGACTGGTTGGATCTCCTTGCAGTCCAAGGACTCTCAAGAGTCTTCTCCAACACCACAGTTCAAAAGCATCAATTCTTCGGCGCTCAGCCATCTTCACAGTCCAACTTTCACATCCATACACTTTAAGTGAGCTTAGAGTAACATTCGTAAAGGAAAGTTTGGTGAGGACGAAAGCATGGACAAACTGTGACACATAGTCGTACTTGAACTGTGAGGACACTTGGAACCCACAAAGACTTGTCTGTCTCTCCTCCTTCGGTCTCACGATACTGGGTGACCTTGAGGAGAAGCGGCTGTCATTTGCCATCATGCTACACGCACACTTGGCCCAAGACAAAGAAGACGAGGAGGACTTCTAACGGGAAGCGGAGGAGCTGTGCGTCAACAATAAGACGAGCTAGTTCAGCAGCAGCGATGTGCAGAAAAAGCATTTGCCAAAATCCAGTAGTCTACCATGGTGGAAACTCTAAGAAACAAAGGAATAATGGAGAAGTTCCTCAACAGCCCTTAGTATATTTACTGGTAAAAGACTATATTTTTCCCTAAGGAAGGGAACAAAGGGAGAATATCCACTTTAATCACTCCCCTTCAGCACAGTGCTGGACATTGTAGCCAGTGCAGTAAAGCAAGTAAATATATAAACAACCTTTTAAGCCAGAAAGGCAGTCAAATTACCACTATTTTCTATCTATGTAGAAAATCTCAAAGAATATGCCCTCCAAAACTCCTACAACTATTAAGTGGGTTCAGAAGGTCTCAGCATATACAAGGTAAACACAAAATCAAATGCATTTCTATACACTAGCAATAAACATATGGATATCTAAATTAATAATACAATACTGTTTACAATGGCTCAAGAAAGACCCTAAATCCTTAGGCATAAATCTAAGAAAACACGTACTGAACTTATACATAGAAAGCTACAAAACACTGGTACTTCCAAAAAATACAAATAGCCAATTATTCTAGCTATTATCTAGAAAGACCCAACTTTCCCCCAGTGGAGCTGCATAGGCATCTTTAAAAGTGAAAGTGAAGGTCACTCAGTCGTGTCCAGCTCATTGCAACCCCATGGACTATACAGTCCATTGAATTCTCCAGGCCAGATCTTCTTCTTCAGGGGATCTTCCCAACCCGGGGACTGAACCCAAGTTTCCCACATTGCAGGCAGATTCTTTACCAGCTAAGCCACAGGGGAAGCCCCATGGAGCTGCATAGGCACTTTTAGAGGGAAAAAAAAAATTGATGACACATGCATTATGACCTCTTCTTGGACTTGATTCTGTTTATTGACTTCATTTTATCCTCATACCAACAGACCATTCTATCTTAATTACTGGGGCTTCATACACATTTTGAAATCTGGAAATGTGAGAAATGTTTTCTTTGTCTTATTCAAGACTTATTCTAGGTTTTTGCACTTCCACATAAGTTATACAATAGCTTCTACCAGAAGAGATTGAGGTAATTTGCTTGGGATTGTGTTGAATTTATGAATTGATTTGGGACAAAACAAATTGATTTGGGACAATTGACATCTTAACATATGGAGTCTTTGGATCCATAGCCTCTTTATTTAGGGCCTCTCTAATTTCCTTCGTTAATGTTGAGATTGTTGTAGGGGACATGCATTGTTGCTGTTGTTTAGTCTCTGTCGTGTCCAACTTTTTGCGACCCCATGGACTGTAGCCCACCAGGCCCCTCTGTCAATGGGACTTTATGGGCAAGTATACTGGAGTGGGTTGCCATTCCCATCTCTAGGGGATCTTCCCAACTGCGGGGTATTTTCTACATGTACAAACGTGTGATGTGTAAATAAAAATAATCCACCTGGTTGGCAGGCAGACTCTTTACCACTGAGCCACCTGGGAAGCAAGGCTACTTGCTATACATATAACAATTTTATCTTTTATTTCATATAACTTTTTTACCTTTAATTGACCTAACTACCCAGCATCAAATCCAGAGCTAGGGTTAACTGGGTTAAGAAAAATGTGAATACAGGGAATTAATTATGCTCTGAAATGGCCAGAACAGAGCTAGATATCTGTCAATATGAGAACAGATTCAATTCAACAGCCAAATAGATGGTACCAACCTCCTATTTGGGGTTTTGAAAACACTATTTCATTGAGCAGCCTTAGGAAATGGTCTTTCCTGATATCAGTGTCTGTAGGCGGCAAGGACTGGTCACCACTGAGTACCAGGCCATGATTTATGTTAGTTACCCCAGACCTCAGAAGTGAGAACATTTCTCATCTCCCTAAAATGATCTGTGATTTATTTCTCCCAAATCAAAACTATTCTAGAGTTACTGAAGAGGAATCAAGAAGAGGCCTTGCATACCTTATATTAAATTAGTTCCCAAGCATTTGATAAATGACATTTTAATTGCATTTTCTAATGCTCTTGCTGCTGCTGCTGCTGCTGCTGCTATGTCGCTTCAGTCGTGTCTGACTCTGTGCGACCCCATAGACGGTAGCCCACCAAGCTCCCCCATCCCTGGGATTCTCCAGGCAAGAACACTGGAGTGGTATATAACAATTTTATCTTTTATTTCATATAACTTTTTTACCTTTAATTGACCTAACTACCCAGCATCAAATCCAGAGCTAGGGTTAACTGGGTTAAGAAAAATGTGAATACAGGGAATTAATTATGCTCTGAAATGGCCAGAACAGAGCTAGATATCTGTCAATATGAGAACAGATTCAATTCAACAGCCAAATAGATGGTACCAACCTCTTGTTTGGGGTTTTGAAAACACTATTTCATTGAGCAGCCTTAGGAAATGGTCTTTCCTGATATCAGTGTCTGTAGGCAGCAAGGACTGGTCACCACTGAGTACCAGGCCATGATTTATGTTAGTTACCCCAGACCTCAGAAGTGAGAACATTTCTCATCTCCCTAAAATGATCTGTGATTTATTTCTCCCAAATTAAAACTATTCTAGAGTTACTGAAGAGGAATCAAGAAGAGGACTTGCATACCTTATATTAAATTAGTGCCCAAGCATTTGATAAATGACATTTTAATTGCATTTTCTAATGCTCTTGCTAGAATGTAGAAATAAAATTTATTTTTGTGTTTGGTGACTATCAATGCACTAATATGTTCTAGCTCTTACAATTTGTTTACAGGTACTTTGTATTTTCTACATGTATAAACTTATGATCTATAAATTAAAATAGTTTTGTTTCTCCTTTTCAAACTTAATACATCTTATTTCCTTTCCTGGTTTGATCCCATGCTCTCCATTAGGACAGTGAATAGAAGTAGTGATAGTCTACCTGTCTTGTTTGTGATCCTATAGGGAATAATACTGACTTTGATATTTTCAATGATACCCTTTTTTAGTTTTGGGAATTTCTCTTTTATTTTTGGATTGTTGGGAGTATTCATCATACTTACTCCCATAACTCCCATCATGCTGCTGCTGCTGCTAAGTCGCTTCAGTCGTGTCCGACTCTGTGCGACCCCATAGACAGTAGCCCACCAGGCTCCCCTGTCCCTGGGATTCTCCAGGCAAGAACACTGGAGTGGGTTGCCATTTCCTTCTCCAGTGCATGAAAGTGAAAGGGAAGTCGCTCAGTCATGTCCAACTCTTCGCGACCCCATGGACTGCAACCTACCAGGCTCCTCCGCCCATGGGATTTTCCAGGCAAGAGTACTGGAGTGGGGTGCCATCATACATACATACAAAAGAGATGTGAGCCTTTCAGCAAATTCTCTTGATTATTTGAAAGTAAATTAAGTACATAATTTTGGTTTTCATCAAGCAAAGGAAGATAACCTCACCTCATATGGTCAAGATACAATCTTCTAAAATGAAAAATTCTGAAAAGAGGCAATAGGCTAGAAAACTTATTTTTAGATTCTCCATATATTTTTGGTTTTCAATATTATTTACAATGACACTTTGAAGTGTTTTGTACAATCTTCTAAAAAATAGTCAAAGAAACCAACAAACGAAATGTTCATGCTAGTTTTCTTTTGCCTTTTGCTAATATAATAAAATGATATATTCTTGCATAGCTTAAATGAATTCATTTTCATTTGTTCCTATATTTTCAGGAGTAGTGGGTGTTGACTTGTATGTGTATGTGATCTGCCAAAGAGAGACTCCCAAAGAATAGTGATTATTTGTTAAATGAATGAAGCGTGATTACCATGATATTTATTTCCATGTCATTAGTTTAATTTTCCTCCATCCCAGAGTTGGGATGTTTGTTATCTGTTCTTGAGTTTTGTCCACAAATATAAACCTCTATTTGTCCTGTTGGAGTCTTTTGTTTACCTTGACTTCCATAGGATTGAAAGATAGCTTTTAGAATAATTTCAAGAGTTGCTCAGCATAACTTCTTTCACTAAGTTCATGAATAACAACTCATCTACTCATTCAGAAAACAGATAACTCTTGAGTGCTTTATATGTAGCAACCTCTCTTTATAAACATTGAATAACCTTAAAATATGGGAAGGTTAAAGACAAAAAGAAAACTACAAAGAAGCCAACAACTGAGGATCATAATGGGGGTATGACAAAACAAAGGAGACAAAAATAATTAAAATCTTCTGTGGAGCGTATAGAACTAAGAAAACACAGCTGAGTGCAGAAGTAGGACAACTACGATGTGTGTGTGTTCTCAGTCGTGTCCAGCTCATGGGACACCATGGACTGTAGCCCACTGGGCTCCACTGTCCATGGATTTACCCAGGCAAGAATACTGGAGTAGGTAGCCATTTCCTTTACCAGAGGATATTCCTGATCCAGGGATCGAACCCCCATTGCCTACATTGCAGGTGGATTCTTTACTGGCTGAGTCACCAGGGATATTTACCTTTTTTTAATTTTATTTTTATTTTTACTTTATTTTGCTTTACAATACTGTATTGGTTTGGCCATACATTGACATGAATCAGCCACGGGTGTACATGAGTTCCCAGTCCTGAACCCCCCTCCCATCTCCCACCTCATATCATCTCTCTGGATCATCCCCGTGCACCAGCCCCAAGCATCCTGTATCCTGTATCAAACATAGACTGGTGATTCGTTTCTCACCTGATAGTATACATGCTTCAATGCCATTCTCTCAAATCATCCCACCCTCTCCCTCTCCCACAGAGTCTAAAAGTCTGTTCTATACATCTGTGTCTCTTTTGCTGTCTCGCATAGAGGATTATCATCACCATCTTTCTAAATTCCGTATATATGTGTTAGTATACTATATTGGTGTTTTTCTTTCTGGCTTACTTCACTCTGTATAATAGGCTCCAGTTTCATCCACCTCATTAGAACTGATTCAAATGTATTCTTTTTAATGGCTGAGTAATACTCCATTTTGGAGAAGGAAATGGCAACCCACTCCAGTGTTCTTGCCTGGAGAATCCCAGGGACGGGAGCCTGGTGGGCTGCCGTCTAGGGGGTTGCACAGAGTCGGACACGACTGGAGCGACTTAGCAGCAATACTCCATCTGTCTCTTATACACATCTTTTATGAATTGATTTGGGACAAAACAAATTGATTTGGGACAATTGACATCTTAATATATGGAGTCTTTGGATCCATAGCCTCTTTATTTAGGGCCTCTCTAATTTCCTTCGTTAATGTTGAGATTGTTGTAGGGGACATGCATTGTTGCTGTTGTTTAGTCTCTGTCGTGTCCAACT
>SJYT01084105.1:5129-28997 GCA_006410635.1 Cephalophus harveyi | reverse complement strand
GCCAATCAACCCCAGGTAGCAGCAGCAGCTCAGGCCTAGACCTCAGCTCCGCCACTGATTAACCCCTGATGTGCTGGTTGCTCAGATTCCAATGGGAGCGGATAGCCCCCTGCCTGAGGGTACGTAGGACTTGTGTTAAGGCGTAGCTTCTTTCTTTTTAAGGAATTTCGGTGGTGTCTGGTGTAGTAGCTTCTGATTATACTAAGGAAATTAAAGTTTTGATCTCGCCACCTGCTAAAACTGTGCAAATTAATAAAGGTCAAAGAATAGCACGGCTTTTGCTTTACCTTATTACCAGACAGAAAAACCTTGACTTCTCAAGCTAAGAGCCCCAGAGGATTCTGGTGTAGTAGATTCTGATTATACTAAGGAAGTTAAAGTTTTGATCTCACCACCTGCTAAAACTGTGCAAATTAATAAAGGTCAAAAAATAGCACAGCTTTTGCTTTTACCTTATTATGAGACAGATAAACCTTGACTTCTCAAGCAGAGCCCCAGAGGATTTAGATCTAGCTTTTTGGGTGCACAAAAATTACAGCTTCTAGGCCTTTAAAAGATTTTTTAAATTCAAGGAATAAAATGTCAGGGCTGTTAGACACTAGAGCAGACGTTTCTTGCATTGCTGGGAAAGACTGGCCCAGTTCCTGGCCAACACACATACTATTGAAAATGAGTTTATGGGATTAGAGAAAGTGGTATGCAGGATGGGAATGCTGTAGAGGAAGAGGTGAGAAAGAGCTTAAAACCTTGGTGAGTAGTGAGTTCCCTGTTGCTAGAAGTATTCAAGCAAAGATTAGATGGTTACTTGTCACCTAAAAGTCTATAGACCAGATTTGAGTTATAGAAAGATCATTAGAAAAGCTTATAAAGATATTGTGTAACAGCTCTTTACTTGCTTCTAATATTTAGGTTTGCCAAAAGTTTTAAAAATTGATAATGTCTCTTTAAAGCTGCCGAGAGATTGTTTAGTAACTTTAAATGATTTCCAGAAATTATTAGGGGATATTAATTGGATATGCCCACATTTAAAACTGACTACTGCAGATTTAAAGCCTTTTGTTTGATTGCTTAAAAAATAATCCTAATCCCAGTTCTAGGAAAAGGTTGACTAGTGAGACAGAGTTGGCTTTTGTTAAAATAGATGAGGCCTTTAATGATCAGTTAATTAAGATTAATATTGCCAAAAGATGAGATTAAATTATTCTTGCCACAAAACAAGATGCTTGTGACAAGAAGGCCCATTGGTTCCATCTACCAGTGACCCCAAGAAAAACTGTTTTATCTTATCCCAGCTTGGTGGCACAATTAATTTTAAAAGAAAAAAAAATAAAAGAAGTATGGAACTTTTTAGAAAAGAAGTAATGAATATAGTAATTCCATTCAATAAAGATCAACTGCAAGTCTTTTACAGAATAGTGATGATTGGCAAGTTGCCCTGATAGATTTTAAGGGTCAAATTTTGTTTCATTTGCCCTCAAGCCCCAACAGTAGTTAAAAGTTCAAAAATGTAAATTGGCGGTTTGAGGATACCTGTGAAACTTACTTAACTCTACATAATTCCTTTGCTCCCCTTTACCCTATGGGGGAGGGACATGCTGTTTCAAATAGGAGTTGCTTGGAAGAGGTATTTCTCAATTTCTTAGTTATCAATAAGTGGTACAATTAACAATACTTCATATATTGATATAAATACATAATATAAATATATTTGCCTAATTACAGTTTGCCTGATTGGGTATGGGTATAAATAAAATATAATATAGGTATACCTACTAGTGTTTTAAATTCCTAAAGTTTTAAAGGATTACATATAAGGAACATAAACATGGGTTATACAAATATCAATGTTACAGTAACATCTGGAAGCGACAAGGTATAAATGTCTAAACTGGAAGAAATTTGAAACCTTCATGTTAACTCTTAAATGTAGTATTTCTAACTTGTGACAAGACAGATTGGTAGGCAGCCATTTTTGTGTCTTAAAATAACTGGGGCATAGTTAAAATTTTATACATCAAACGATTGCTAAGGAATGTTGCAGGTGAGATGTGGTTATTTTTAGTTTATTTGAAGTGTCTTAAGGTGAGGGAAGGAGGGAGAGCAAATATTTAAAATTCGGAAAACCCTAAACCTTTTGATAAGAAATTATAATTTTTACTTTTGTTATCTTTAAGGATATTGTCGCGAGTGAAATGACAAAAAGAGACAGACACACAAAAAGGACAGACATACACATAACTCCGGCCGGAGGAACAAATCTGCGCAAGACCCCTTGCAGTTTATTTTTATAGTCCTGTTCTGGGAAGCAATCCAAGAAGCGAAACACTGCACTCTTTTACCATATAAGTACAAAGTTGCAATTACAGGACAGAGGGAGAAAGTGACCTTCATATGTTTACTAAGAAGCCTGTTCAGGGCCCCAGCTTCCTCCTACTTTTCAGGGAGGGCGAGAGACCCCTCATTTGCGAGAGGGTCGCTAACCATTAGGGGTTTGTGAACAGGCTTCAGGCAAGGAGGCGCTTGTTTGCAAGGAGCCTCCCTTGCCCACAGGCAAAAAAGGCCCCATTTGTGGGCACCTGATGCCTCCCTATCTGATCCATTCTCAGGCCACAGTTGGTCTCCTACAGATATGAAAGGTTGATAAATTGGAGTAGTTAGATTGAGCCATAACCATTGGTGATCATGGCGACTGGTAATTAAGCCTGCAAAAAAAAAAAAAAAATTACAATCTAAAAATTCAAAAAATAAGATCCTGAAGATTTTGTTTGATTGCATCAATTTTTGTATTTTATGTGCCTTTAAAAACTGCAGTAAGTTGAATGGGTTAATCTTGTCTAATATAAGTAAATGAGTCTGTAGGCTGTGGTCTCCCCAAACTAAAAAGCACAGTACTTGAAATTGTGTTCTTTATGGTTGTAGTGTTGTTAAAGGACTAATATGCAGAAATATGAAGGAATTACACAGTGCAAAAAAAAAAAGGGGGCATACCTATTTCTATTTATAGATTGATACTTAAATAATTCATATATAAATTAAGATGTACACTATATATACATATTGAATATACATTGTATAATTATATATGTGTGTATATTGCAGTAATATGTATGTGGCTGATATTAATTGGTATAGATTGGCATGCTGCAATAACATGTTATATATACTGTATAATTATATTGTGCGTGTGAGACATGTATTATTACAATGCATTGGTTTGTGTTGTTTGGTATTAGTTGTGTGCATGTTGTATTACTGCAATATATATATTAATTAATATATCAATTTTAAAGATTAATTCAAGTATATTGATTTATTAAATTGTTTAGTAAAGAGCCATCAAAAATTGTAATTCCATATAACAGAAAACAACTTCATGCTTTTCAAATGTTTGATGATGATTGGCAGATTGCTATAGGAAATTATTGTGGTCAAATCTTGCATCATTTACCCTCACATGCTTTGCTAATTCAAAAATTAAAAAAAAGAATTTAAGTATAGTTTTCCCCATCAGATTTTGCAACATGTTCTCTTTATAATAAATGAAATGCTGATTCATCTGGAACAATAAAATGTAAAACCGTTGGTAAAGCGAAAAGACCTCCTCTCCAGATAATAAAAAGATCCTGACCCCAAATTAACTGCCGGTCGAGTAAGTGTTTGCATTTTTTCCACAGGACGCAGATTCGTCAAATTTGGATCCCAGACAGACTGATTCACCACAAAACAAAAAGGGAACTCCTCTGCCGCTGCAGCCGCACAGAACAGCCGAGTGCCAGGAGCTGCAGGCAGGGCCAGCCTGACTGACTGACAGAACCGAGTGTGCCACACTCACAGCCCCGTAGCAGTGCCAGCGTCCATCTGCCAAACTATGGGATAGAGGGTTTATGGGGAAAGGAGATATATGGGAACTGTACACTATTTGCTCAGTTTTTGTCTCACTTGGCCGCCACTAGACCTGAAGCCATTTCAGCAGAGGGCAGGGTGAGGGCCACCGCTGGAGCCGGCAGGAGAGACAAGATAAACATTGAGATCCCAGCAGGACTGACAGCTGCTGCAGCTCAAACTCCAACCAGAAAATGACTCTATTTACTCTCTTCTGGCTTGTTTATCCTCTCCTTATGTTTTTTCTTTTCCCCAATAATTCCAGAAAACTTAATATACAAATGGACCTAATGTAGTGTCTTGTGAACAATGTATGCTTTCATCTTATTTAACTCCTCAATATAATGTTTGCTCTTTCATGGTTTTAAAACGTCTGCCCTATCTCATGGTACCTGTAACTGTAGCCACGTATTGGTATGATAACCATGGCCTAGCTGTGCTGCAACAGCTACAAGATTTAATGCGGATGCAATGGTTTGTGGGCTCACTTATTTTGGCAATATCACCTTTGATAACTGCAATTACTTCTGTTACTGTGGCAGCATTATCATTGACTCAACAAGTGCATACAGCCCAATATGTTGATCCTGTGTCCAAAAATGTTTCTTGAACACTGGCAACACAGGAAGTTATAGATAGCAAACTAGAAATGAGGGTTGATGGCCTAGAAGAAGCAATAATGCATATTGGGACTGAATTACAGAGTCTGAAAGTAAAAATGGCTCTTTCATGTCATGCTGACTACCGGTGGATATGTGTTACATCCCTGAAAGTAAATGAGACAGATTTTGAATGGGAAAGAATCGAAAATCATATTCTAGGTGTTTGGAACAGCTCAGATATTAGCTGAGACTTAGGGAGACTTCACAATCAGATTCAGACCTTGGAACACTCCAGGTTAGATTTTACCACCACAGGAGAAGCAAATGCCTTTTCCATACCTTCTCTAATTTCATTTCTGGGAAAAACTATTCTGTCTACTGTTCCTAGTTATGTTGCTGTGGGTGCCATAATCTTGCTCCTCATAGTCATTCTTCCTTGTATTGTCAGGATGCTTCAGCAGAGCATTTGGAATCTCACAGCAGAAGTGCACCTGATTTTTTAAAAAATAAAAAAAAGGGGGAGATGTCGGGGCCAGCTTGAGGAATCCCACCCATGACAAGGTTATGCAGAAGGAAGCCTGACAAAATGCAAGGACGTGATCAGGTTTCAGGGGTTCCCCCTGGAATTTCCTGAGCATCCAGCCCCCCAAAAATAAGAATCTGCTGGCCTTTGTACTCTCCTTTTCCACTCTTCTAATATTCTCTGGAAAAAGTCAAATGAGGGCTTTAGTCTTCTGCATTTGAAAGGGATGTTTCAGTTAAACCCCCTTTGATAACTCTCTAGCTTGCCTAACAGGTTCCTCCAGACCTCTTATAGCATGTGAATTGCTTACAGCCCCCAACCGTGAAAGGCATAAAGCTTAAAAACAACCTAAAGAAACAGAGCCTTTTCTAAAGAGTTAAAAATCATATTAGTGACGGGTTTTCACTGTTGGCTCAATGATGGCAGTCAGGCCTCCATATTCTTTATCTTATAGGCACCTGGGGATGTTAATCAATGTAAATGGGATATGGGAAAAGATACATAGTAGTTTTCATGTTACCAACACTAGACTTTTGGGTTAATCACTTTTCTTTTGTTATAAATCACTGTACTCCTTTCACTTGTCATAAATTTCTGTATCTTTCCTCTGTATGAATATAACTTTATTTAATGCTTTCTGAGAGTGACACCGAACTTTGGGAAGATCAACACAAATAAGTCTTTTGGTTGACAAACCCTTATTGGAAAAAGGCTGTAAAATGTTAATTGGCCCTTTTTGGCCAGAAGAGATCTAAGTTATCTAAGATTTGTGTATACAATTAGGTATGCAGAGAGAAAAGTCTGTTTTTGATGAGTCTGGGCGGTTAATGCTGCATAATTTTGTGTTACCCATTGATCTCCATGTTTTATCAAAAGTATAAAAGGCCTTCTGAACAATAAAGGATGGACCAGTTTCTCGGACTAGTCTCTCGGCCTAGTTTCTTGGTAATTTGGTTCCCCCCGTGTCTCTCTCTCTCTCTTTTTGGCCCTTTCCCTCCCTCTCCTCTTTATTCTAAATTCAGGCTGAATTTCCATCTGGAGTGGGTGGCTCACCGAGTCTACTTACTGGTCCTGGCTTCTAAGATCCACGCAAAAGGGAGCCTAAGGTGGGGCACCCTTAGATATTCAAGCGGGTGCCAGTGGCCCAACGTAGATGGGGCAAGCTACTTGTGTGGAACTTTATTGGCCTTCCCCGTAAACCGAGTTATTCAGCCTCTTTTCTAGACTTAATTTCCCTACTACACTATTTCTTCCTAATCTAATCTTATATTAATAAATAAACAAGTTTCCTCACCAATGCCATCTCCGCATTGAATTTCCTGGATCCACCGCAGCTGGACCCAAACAGCCACCATTCCAAAACACCCCAAAATATCTCAGTCCACGCCAGATGAACCCGATTTCCCTGCACTGCCTCACTGTCACCCCGAGTATTGACTCACACCATGGTGGCACGTTTGACAGCCCTGTGGCACCTCGCGGGAGAGCCAAATATGCCTGAGTCAACATGACGGGAAGCCTGACCCTGCAGCTACAGCTTGGGAGGAAAGCGGACTTGCATGTCTCCACTCGAGATGAGGCCTGACTCCCCTGTGGAGACTCCAGAGGAACCCCAAGTTCCGTGTCAGCACTGGAGAGGAAACCTCAGGTTCCGGCCTCAGGTCCAGTCAAGGTCTTAGGACCTGGCACCTACTGCAGAGGAATCCTGAGAGGCCCCTCTTAACTCACATGGAGACTGGCCTTTCCTGAGGCCACATAAGTGGATCCCTGAGGTCCCCGTTGTAACTGGAGAGGGACCTGCCGTAACTCGAGGAAAACCAGGAAATTCTACCCTCCAGGAGAGATGAGGCCCTTTTCTGCTGCGGGGTCTCAAGGGAAATCACACCTTCTCTCTTGAACCTCGAAAGGGTCCTTCACACCCTTGCTGCAACTCAAGAAGCTCCTCGACATACCCGTCTCCACTCGAGAGGAACACCGAGCGTCCCACCACAACTCAAGGGGACCCCCGTTGTTCACTCCACAGCTCAAGGTGAGGGTTCAGGGAAAGGATTCCCGGCATTCCTGTAGCACCTCAAGAGGAGGCACTCTCAACAGGAAAGTCGAGAGGATCTCCAGGGGTCGTGTCAACATTCCAAAAGACCCCCAAATGTCTCAGTCCACTCCAGATGAACCTCATTTCCAGACACTGCCTCAACTGTCACCCCAAGTATTGACTCACATCATGGTGGCACGTGTGACAACCCTGTGGCACCTTGAAGGAAAGCCACAGATTCTTGTGTCAACTCGACGGGAAGCCTGACACTTTTGCTACAGCTTGGCAGGAAAGCGAACCTGCATGTCTCCACTCGAGATGAGGCCTGAGTCCCCTTGGAGACCCCAGAGGATCCCCAAGATCCATATCAGCACTGGAGAAGAAACTCCAGGTTCTGGCCTCAATTCCATACGAGGACTTAGGACCCAGCACCATCTGGAGAGGAATCCTGAGAGGCCCCTTGCAGCTTACATGGAGACTGGCCTATCCTGAGGCCACAGAAGAGGGTCCCTGAGGTCCCCGTTGTAACTCGAGAGGAAACTGCTGCAACTCGAGAAAAAACAGGAGGTTCTCCCCTCCAAGTGAGATGAGGCCCTTTTCCGCTGCCATGTCTCGAGGGAAATCACACCTTCCTTCTTGAACCTCAAAAGGTTCCTGCACACCCTTGCTGCAACTCAAGAAGTTCCCCAACATACCTGTCCCCACTCGAGAGGAACACCGAGGTCCAGTCACAACTCAAGAGGAGCCCCATTTCCCCCTCCTAAGCTTGAGATGAGGGTTCATTTCCCTGCTTCTTTGGAAAGGATTACTGGCGTTCCTGTCGCATCTCAAGAGGAGACGCTCTCAACAGGAAAGTCGAGAGGAAATTAAGGGGTCGTGCCACCATACCAAAAAACCCCCAAAAGTCTCAGTACACTCTAGATGAACCTGATTTCCCTGCACTGCTTCGACTGTCACCGCAAGTATCGACTCACACCACGGGGGCACGTGTGACAGCCCTGTGGCCACTCGAAGGAAAGTCACAGATCCCTGTGTCAACTCAACGGGAAGATTGACACTGCTGCTAAAGACCGGGAGGAAAGCAGACGTCCATGTCTCCACCCAAAACGAGGCCTGACTCCCCAGTCGAGAATTCAGAGGAACACCAAGATCCATGTCAGCACTGGAGTTGAAACCTCAGGAACCGATCTCAGCTCCAGGCAAAGACTTACGACCGTGTACGGACTGTAGAGGAAACCCGAGAGGCCCATCACAACTCGCATGGAAACTGGCCTTTCCTGAGGCCACTCGAGTGGGTCCTGAGGTCTCCATCGTAACTCGAGAGGAACCTGCCACAACTCAAGAAAAAGCAGGAGTTTCTCTCCTCCAGGCGAGATGAGGCCGTTTTCTACTGTGGCATCCCAAGAGAAATCACGCCTTCCCTCCTGAACCTCAAAGGGTCCTTCACACCCTTGCTGCAACACAATAAATTCCCCAAAATACCCATCTCCACTCGAGAGGAACCCTGAGGGCCTCACCACAACTCCAGAGGAGCCCCTTTCCCTTTCTCCACTCGAGATGAGGGTTCCTTTCCCTGCTTCTTCAGGAAAGGATTCTGGAGTTCCTGTCGCACAGCAAGAGGATGTGCTCTCAACAGGAAAGTCGAGACAAACTCCAGGGGTCGTGCCACCATTCCAAAGGACACCCAAATGTCTCAGTCCACTCCAGACGAACCTGATTTCCTGCACTGCCTCAAAATTCACCCCTAGCATCGAATCACACCACGGTGGCACGTGCCACAGCCCTGTTGCTCTTCAAGGGAAAGCCAAAGTTCCCTGTGTCAACTCTTCGGGAAGCCTGGCACTGCTGCCACAGCTCAGGAGGAAATCGAACGTGTATGTTTCCACTCGAGAAGAGTTCTGACTCTACTATGGAGACTCCAAAGGAACCGCAAGATCCATGTCAGCACTGGAGAGGAAACCTCAGGTTCTGGCCACAGTACCAGATGAGGACTTAGGACCCGACACTGACTGGAGAGGCATCCTGAGGGGCCCCTCGAAATTCGCATGGAGACTGGCCTTTCCTGAGGCCACATGAGTGGGTCCCTGAGGTCCGCATTGTAACATGAGAGGAACCTGCCGCAACTCGAGAAAAACCAGGAGCTCCTCCCTTCCAGGCTAGTTGAGGTCATTTTCTGCTGTGGCATTCCGAAAGAAACCACGCCTTCCCTCCTGAAACTCAAAGGCTCCTTTACACCCTTGCTGCAACTCAAGAAGTTCCCTGACATACCCATTTCTACTTGAGAGGAACACTGAGGATCCCACCACAACTCAAGAGGAGGCCCCTTTCCCCCTCCTCCACTAGAGATGAGGTTTCATTTTCCTGTTCTGTCAGGAAAGGATTCTGGCATTCCTGTTGCACAGCAAGAGGACGTGCTCTCAACAGGAAAGTCGAGAGAAACTACAAGGGTGGTGCCACCATTCCAAAAGATGCCAAATATCTCAGTCCACTCTAGAGGAACCTGATTTCCTTGCACTGCCTCGAAGGTCACCCCGAAAATCGAATCACACCACAGTGGCACGGGCGACAGCCCTGTGGTACCTCGAGGGAAAGTCACAGATCCCTGTGTCAACTCGTCAGGAAACCTGAAACTGCTGCTACAGCTCGAGAGGAAAATGGATGGGTATGTCTCCACTCGAGAAGAGTCCTGACTCTCCTGTGGAGATTCCAGAGGAACCCCAAGATCCATGTCAGCACTGGAGAGGAAACCTCAGGTTCTGGCCGCAGTTCCAGACGAGGACTTAGGGCCCTGGAGAGGAAGCCTGAGGGGCCCCTCCCAACTCGCATGGAGACTGGTCTTTCCTGAGGCCACACAAGTGGGTCCTTGAGGTCCCCATCGTAACTCGAGAGGGAACTGCCGCAAGTCGAGAAAAAACACGAGGTTCTCCCCTCCAGGCGAGATGAGGCTCTTTTCTGTTATGGCGACTCGAGCGAAATCACGCCTTCACTCTTGAACCTTGCATGGGTCCTTCCCACCCTTGCTGCAACTCAAGAAGTTCCCAGACATACCCGACTCCACGCGGGAGGAAAACCAAGAGTACCGGCACAACTCAAGAGGAGCCCTGTTTCCCTCTCTTGAGCTCGAGTTGTGGGTTCCTTTCCCTGCATCGTCGGGAAAGGATTCCCGCCATTCCCATCGTATCTCAAGAGGTGGCACTCTGAACAGGAAAGCCGAGATCTCTAGGGGTCGTGCCAACATTCTAAAAGTCCCCCAAATGTCTCAGTCCACTCCAGATGAACCTGATTTCCCTGCATTACCTCACGTGTCACACGCATATCATCTCACACCACAGTGGCTTGTGCCACAGCCCTGTGGCATCTTGAGGGAAAGAGAGATCCCTGTGTCAACTCGATGGAAAGCCTGACACTGCTGTTACAGTTTGGAAGGAAAGCGGACATGCATGTAACCAGAGGAGACGAGGCCTTACTCCCCTGGGGAGATTCCAGAGGAACCCCAAGGTCAATGCCAGCACTGGAGAGGAAACCTCTGGCTCCTGCTTCAGCTCCAGATGGGGAATTAGGACCCGACACCGACTGGAAAGGAATCCCGAGGTTCCCCTCTTAACTCGCATGGAGACTGTCCTTTCCTGAGGCCACAAGAACGGTTCCCTGAGGTCCCCGTCGTAACTCAAGAGGAAGTTGCCGCAACTCGAGAAAAACCAGGTTCTCCCCTCCAGGCGAGATGAGGCCGTTTTCTGATGCGGCATTTTGAGAGAAACCACACCTCACTTGCTGAACCTCAAAGGCTCCTTCACACCCTTGTTGCAACACAAGAAGTTCCCCGACATACCCATCTCAATATGAGAGGAACACTGAGGGTCCCACCACAACTCTAAAGGAGCCCCCATTCCCCCTCCTCCACTCCAGATGAGGGTTCCTTTCCCTGCTTCGTCAGGAAAGGATTCTGCATTCCTGTCTCACAGCAAGAGGACGTGCTCTCAACAGGAAAGTCAAGAGGAACTCCAGGGGTCATGCCACCATTCCAAAAGACTCCAAATATCTCAGTCCACTCCAGATAAACCTGATTTCCTTGCACTGCCTTGAGGTCACCCCAAAAATCGAATCACACCACAGTGGCATGTGCGACAGCCCTGCGGTACCTCGAGGGAAAGTCACAGATCCCTGTGTCAACTCGGCGGGAAACTTGAAACTGCTGCTACAGCTCGGGAGGAAAACGGACTGGTATGTCTCCACTCAAGAAGAGTCCTGACTCTCCTGTGGAGATTCCAGAGGAACCCCAAGATCCATGTCAGCACTGCAGAGGAAATCTCAGGTTCTGGCCGCAGTTCCAGACGAGGACTTAGGACCCGACACTGACTGGAGAGGAATCCCAATGGGCCAATTGCAACTCGCATGGAGACTGGTCTTTCCTGAGGCCACACGAGTGGGTCCTTGAGTTCCCCATNGGAAATCTCAGGTTCTGGCCGCAGTTCCAGACGAGGACTTAGGACCCGACACTGACTGGAGAGGAATCCCAATGGGCCAATTGCAACTCGCATGGAGACTGGTCTTTCCTGAGGCCACCCGAGTGGGTCCTTGAGTTCCCCATCGTAACTCGAGAGGGACCTGCTGCAACTTGAGAAAAACCAGGAGGTTCTCCCCTGCAGGCGAGATGAGGCCCTTTTCTGCTGCAGCGTCTCGAGGGAAATCATGCCTTCACTCTTGAATCTTGCAGGGGTCCTTCCAACCCTTGCTGCAACTCAGCAAGTTCCCCGACATAAATTTCTTCGTGTGGGAGGAAAACCGAGGGTCACGGCACAACTCAAGAGGAGACCCCTTTCCCCCTCCTCCGCTCGAGATGAGGGTTCCTTTCCCTGCTTCGTCAGGAAAGGATTCTGCATTCCTGTCCCACAGCAAGGGGACGTGCTCTCAACAGGAAAGTCGAGAGGAACTCCAGGGGTCATGCCACCATTCCAAAAGACCCTCAAATGCCTCAGTCCACTCCAGATGAACCTGATTTCCCTGCCCTGCCTCGAAGGTCACCCCTAGCATTGAATCACACCACAGTGGCACGTGCGACAGCACTGTGGCACCTCGAAGGAAAGCCACAGATCCCTGTGTCAATCCGTCAGGAAGCTTGACACTGCTGCTAAATTTCGGGAGGATGACGGACGTGTATGTCTCCACTCAAATAGAGTCCTGAATGTCCTTTGGAGACTCCAGAGGAACCCCAAGATCCATGTCAGCACTGGAGAGGAAACCTCAGTTTCAGGCAGGAGATCCAGAAGAGGAAAAAGAACCCGACACTGACTGTAGAGGAATCCCGAGGGGCCCCTCACAACTCGCATGGAGACTCGTCTTTCCTTAGGGTATGCCAGCGGGACCCTGAGTTCCCCGTCGTAACTTGAGAGGGACCTCCTGCAACTCGAGAAAAACCAGGAGGTTCTTTCCCTGAAGGCAAGATGAGGCCCTTTTCTGCTACAGGGTCATTAGGGAAATCACGCCTTCCCTCTTGAACCTCGAAAGTGTCCTTCCCACCCTTGTTGCAACTCAAGAAGTTACCTGACATACACGTCCCCACATGGGAGGCACACCGAGGGTCCCGGCACAACTCAGAAGGAGCCCCGTATCCCCCTCATGAGCTCAAGATGAGGGGCGCTTTCCCTGCTTCGTTGGAAAAGGATTCCCACCGTTCCCATCACATCTCAAGTGGTGGCACTCTGAACAGGAAAGCCAAGATCTCCAGTGGTCAAGCCAACATACTAAAAGTGCCCCAGATGTCTCAGTCCACTCCAGATGAACCTGATTTCTGCGCTTTCCCTGCTTCGTTGGAAAAGGATTCCCACCGTTCCCATCACATCTCAAGTGGTGGCACTCTGAACAGGAAAGCCAAGATCTCCAGTGGTCAAGCCAACATACTAAAAGTGCCCCAGATGTCTCAGTCCACTCCAGATGAACCTGATTTCCCTGTACTACCTCGAGTGCCACCCGTGTATCACCTCACACAATGGTGTCTTGTGCCACAGTCCTGTGGACATCTCAAGGGAAAGACAGAGATCCCTTGGTCAACTCGAGGGGAAGACTGACACAGCTGCTACAGCTCGGGAGGAAATCGGACATGCATGTAACCACAGGAGACGAGGCCTGACACCCCTAGGGAGACTCCAGAGGAACCCCAAGATCTACTCGAGAAGAGTCCTGATTCTCCTGTGGAGACTCCAGAGGTACCCCAAGATCCATGTCAGCACTGGAGAGGAAACTTCGGATTCTGGCCGCAGGTCCAGACGAGGTCGTAGGACCTGACACTGACTGGAGAGTAAACCCAAGGGGCCCCTTGCAGCTCACATGGAGACGGGTCTTTCCTGAGGCCCTCCAGCGGGTCCGTGAGGTTCCCATCGTAACTCGAGAGGAACCCACCACAACTCGAGAAAAACCAGGAGTTTCTCCCCTGCAGGCGAGATGAGACCCCTACACTGACTGGAGAGTAAACCCAAGGGGCCCCTTGCAGCTCACATGGAGACGGGTCTTTCCTGAGGCCCTCCAGCGGGTCCGTGAGGTTCCCATCGTAACTCGAGAGGAACCCACCACAACTCGAGAAAAACCAGGAGTTTCTCCCCTGCAGGCGAGATGAGACCCCTTACTGCTGCGGCATCTCAAGGGAAGTCACACCTTCCTCTTGAACCTCGCAAGGGTCCTTCCCACCCTTGCTGCAACTCAAGAAGTTCCCTGACATACCCATTCCATGCGGGAGGAACACCGAGGGTCCTGGTACAATGCAGGAGGTGCACCGTTTCCCCTTCATGAGCTCGAGATGAGCGTCCCTTTCCCTGCTTCCTCAGGAATGGATTCCTGCCGTTCCCATTGCATCTCAAGTGGTGGTGCTCTTAACAGGAAGCCGAAATCTCCAGGGGTCGTGCCAACATACTAAAAGTCCCCCAGATGTCTCAGTCCACTCCAAAGGACCCTGATTTCCCTGCACTACCTAGAGTGTTACCCACATATCGCCTCACACCACGGTGGTTCATGCCACAGCTCTGTGGCATCACGAGGGAAAGACACAGATCCCTGGGTCAACTCGAAGGTAAGCCTGACACTACTGCTACAGCTCGGGAGGAAAGCGGATGTGCATATAACCACAGAAGTTGAGGCCTGACTCCCCTGGGGAGACTCCAGAAAAAATCCAAGATCCATGCCAGAACTGGAGAGGAAATCTCAGGTTCCAGATTCGGCTACAGACAGGGAGTTAGGACCCGGCAACAACTGGAGAGGAATCCCGAAGGGCCCCTCTCAACTCACACGGAGACTGGCTATTCCTGAGGCCACGTGAGCGAGTCCCTGAGGTCCCTGTCATAAGTTGAGAGGGACCTACCACAACTCGAGTAGAACCAGGAAGTTTTCCCCTACAGGTGAGATGAGGCCGTTTTCTGCTGAGGCAATCCGAGAGAAAACACGCCTTCCCTCCTGTAACTCAAAGGGTACTTCACACCCTTGTGGCAACTCAAGAAGTTCCCCAACATACCCGTCTCCACTCGAGAGGAACACTGAGGGTCCCACTACAACTTAAGAGGGGCACCCCTTCCCCCTCCTCCACTCCAGATGAGGGTTCCTTTCCCTGTTTCATCAGGTAAGGTTTCTGGCGTTCCCGTCACACAGCAAGAGGGCGTGCTCTCAACAGGAAAGTCGAGAGAAACTTCACGGGTTGGACCACCATTCCAAAAGACCCCCAAATGTCACAGTCCACTCCATATGAACCTGATTTCCCTGCCCTGCCTCGAAGGTCACCCCAAGCATCGAATCACAGCATGGTGGCATGTGCGACAGCCCTGATGGCACCTCAAGGGAAAGCCCCAGATCCCTGTGTCAACCCGTCGAGGAGCCTGACACTGCTGCTACAGCTCGGGAGGAAAGCAGACGAGTATATCTCCACTAGAATAGAGACCTGACTCTCCTGTGGAGACTCCAGAGAAGCCCAAAGGTCAATGTCAGCACTGGAGCAGAAACTTCAGATTCTGGCCATAGTTCCAGAAGATGAACTAGGACCCGACACTGACTGGAGAGGAAACCCGAGGGGCCCCTCGCAACTCGCATGGAGACTGGTCTTTCCTGAGACCATGCCAGGAGGTCCCTGAGGTCCCCATCGTAACTTAAGAGGGACCAGCCCCAACTCGAGAAAAACCAGGAGGTTCTCCTCTGCAGGCGAGATGAGGCCGTTTTCTGCTGTGGCATCCCGAGAGAATCACGCCTTCCCCCCTGAACCTCAAAGGGTCCTTCACACCCTTGCTGCAAATCAAGAAGTTCCCCGTCATATCTGTCTCCACTCGAGAGGAACACTGAGGGTCCCATGACAACTCAAGAGGGGTTCCCTTTCCACCTCCACTGCTCCAGATGAGAGTTCCTTCCCTGCTTCATCCGGAAGGATTTTGGCCTTCCCGTCGCACAGCAAGAGGACATGCTCTCAACAGGAACGTCGAGAGGAACTCCAGGGGTGGTGCCACCATTCCAAAAGACCACCAAATGTATCAGTCAACTCCAGATGAACCTGATTTCCCTTCCCTGCCTCCAAGGTCACCCCAAGCATCGAATCACACCACGGTGACACGTGCGACAGCCCTGTGGCATCATGAGGGAAAGCCAAAGAATACCTGTGTCAACCCGTCAGGAAGACTGACACTGTGCTACAGCTCGGGAGGAAAACGGACATGTATGTCTCCACTCGAGAAGAGTCCTGAATCTCCTGTGGAGACTCCAGAGGAACCCCAAGATCCATGACAGCACTGGAGAGGAAACCTCAGGTTCTGGTCACAGTTGCAGATGAGGACCTAGAACCCAACACTGACTGGAGAGGAATCCCGACGGGCCCCTCGGACTCACCTGGAGACTGGTCTTTCCTGAGACCACGCCAGCGGGTCCCTGAGGTCTCCATCAAAACTCGAGAGGGCCCTGCTGCAACTCGAGAAGAACCATGAGGTTCTTTCCCTGCAGGTGAGATGAGGCCCTTTTCTGCTGTGGCGTCTCGAGGGAAATCACGCCTTCCCTCTTGAACCTCGCAAGGGTCCTTCCCACCCTTGCTGCAACTCAAGAAGTTCTCCGACATATACGTCCACAGCAGGGAGGAACAAAGAAGGACCTGGCACAACTCAGGAGGAGCCCCGTTTCCCCCTCCTAAGCTCGAGATGAGTGTCCCTTTTGCTGCTTCATGGGGAAAGTTTTCCCGCCATTTTCTTCGCGTCTCAAGAGGTGGCACTCTCAACAGGAAAGCCAAGATCTCCAGGGGTCGTGCCAACATACTTAAAGTCCCCCAGATGTCTCAGTCCACTCCAGATGAAGCTGATTTCCCTGAACTACCTCGAGTGTCACCTGCGAATTGCCTCACACCACGGTGGCTCATGCCACAGCCCTGTGGCATCTCGAGGGAAAGACAGAGATCCCTGGGACAACTTGACAGGAAGCCTGACACTGCAGCTACAACTCGGGAGGAAAGTGGACGTGCATGTAACCACAGGAGACGAGGCCTGACTCCCCTGGGGAGACTCCAGAAGAACCCCAAGATCCATGCCAGCACTGGAGTGGAAAACTCAGGTCCCAGCTTCGGCTCCAGATGGGGACTTAGGAACCGGCTCCGAAAGGAGAGGAATCCCGAGGAGCTCCTCGCAACTCGCACGGAGACTGACCTTTCCTTAGGCCATGCGAACAGGTCCCTTAGGTCCCCGTCGTAACTCGATAGCATCCTGCCGCAACTCGAGAAAAAGAAGGAGGTTCTCCCCTGTGGGCGAGATGAGGCCATTTTCTGCTGTGGCATCTCGAGTCAAATCACGCCTTCCCTCTTGAACCTCACAAGAATCCTTCCCACCCTTGCTGCAACTCAAGAAGTTTGCTGACATACCTGTCCCCAAGTGGAAGGAACACCGAGGGTCCTGGCACAATTCAAGAGGAGACCCGTTTACCCCTCGTGAGCTCAAGATGAGGGACCCTTTCCAGGCTTCATCAGGAAAGGATTCCCGCCGTTCCCATCACATCTCAAGAGGTGGCACTCTCAACAGGAAAGCCGAGATCTCCAGGGGTCCTGCCAACTTGCTAAAGTCCCCCAAATGTCTCAATCCACTCCAGATGAACCTGATTTCCCTGCCCTCCGTCGAAGGTCGCCCCGAGCATTGAATCAGACCATGGTGGCACGTGCGACAGCCCTGTGGCACCTCGAGGGAAAGCCACAGATCCCTGTGTCAACTCGTCGGGAAGCCTGACAGTGCTGCTACAGCTCGGGAGGAAGACGGACATGTATGTCTCCACTCGAGAAGAGTCCTGATTCTCCTGTGGAGACTCCAGAGGAACCCCAAGATCCATGTCAGCACTGGAGAGGAAACCTCAGGTTCTGGCCGCAGTTCCAGACGAGGACCTAGGACCCGACACTGACTGGAGAGGAATCCCGAGGGGCCCCTCGCAACTCGCGTGGAGACTGGTCTATCCTGAGGCCATGCCAGCGAGTCCCTGAGGTCCTGTTGTAACTCGAGAGGGACCTGCCACAACTCGAGAAAAACCAGGAGGTTCTGCCCTTCAGGCGAGATGAGGCCCTTTTCTGCTGCGGCATCTCGAGGGAAAACACGCCTTCCCTCTTGAACCTCGCAAGGGTCCTTCCCACCCTTGCTGCAACTCAAGAAGTTTCCCGGTATACCCGACCCCACGTGGGAAGAACACTGAGGGTCCCAGCACAACTCAGGAGGAGCCCCGTTTCCCCTTCATGAGCTCGAGATGAGGGTCCCTTTCCCTGTTTCGTCGGGAAATGATTCCCGCCGTTCCCGTCGCATCTCAAGTGGTGGCACTCACAAGAGGAAAGCCGAGATCTCCAGGGGTTGTTCTAACATACTAACAGTCCCCTAGATGTCTCAGTCCAATCCAGATTAACCAGATTTCCTTTCCCTATCTTGAGTGTCACCAGCATATTGCCTCACACCACAGTGGCTGGTGCTACTGACCTGTGGCATCTCGAGGGAAAGACAGAGATCCCTGGGACAACTTGACGTGAGGCCTGACACTGCAACTACAACTCGGGTGGAAAGTGGACGTGCATGTAACCACAGGAGATGAGGCCTTACTCCCCTGGGGAGACTCCAGAGGAACCCCAAGATCCATGCCAGCACTGGAGTGAAAAATTCAGGTCCCAGCTTCGGCTCCAGAAGGGGACTTAGGAACTGGCTCCAAAAGGAGAGGAATACCGAGGAGCTCTTCGCAACTCGCCCAGAGTCTGGCCTTTCCTGAGGCCACGCGAGCGGTTCCCTGAGGTCCCCATCGTAACTCGAGAGGGACCAGCCGCAACTCAAGGAAAACCAGGAGGTTCACCCCTCCAGGCGAGATGAGGCCATTTTCTGCTGCGGCATCCCGAGAGAAATCACGCTTTCCCTCCTGAACCGCAAAGGATCCTTCACTCCCTTGCTGCAACTCAAGAAGTTCCCCCACATAACCGTCTCCACTCGAGAGGAACACAGAGGGCCCCACCGCAACTCAAGGGGAGACCCCTTTCCCCCTCCTCCACTCCAGATGAGGGTTCCTTTCTCTGATTCGTCGGGAAAGTATTCTGGCGTTCCTGAAGCACAGCAAGAGGAAGTGCTCTCAACAGGAATGTCAAGAGGAATTCCAGGCATCGAGCCACCATTCCAAAAGACCCCCAAATGTCTCAGTCCACTCCAGATGAACGTGATTTCCCTGCCCTGCCTCAAAGGTCACCCCGAACATCGAGTCACACCACGGTGGCACGTGCGACCGTCCTGTGGCACCTTGACGAAAGCCACAGTTCCCTGTGTCAACTCGTGAATACTGACACTGCTGCTACAGCTCAGTAGGAAAACGGACGTGTATGTCTCCAGTCGAGAAGCGTCCTGACACTCCTGTGGAGACTCCAGAGGAACCCCAAGATCCATGTCAGCATGGGAGAGGAAACCTCAGGTTCTGGCCGCAGTTCCAGATGAGGACCTAGGACCCGACACTGACTGGAGAGGAATCCCGAGGGGCCCCTCGCAACTCGCGTGGAGACTGGTCTATCCTGAGGCCACGCCAGCGAGTCCCTGAGGTCCTGTCATAACTCGAGAGGGACCTGCTGCAACTCGAGAAAAACCAGGAGGTTCTTTCCCTGCAGGCGAGATGAGGCCCTTTTCTGCTGCGGCGTCACGAGGGAAATCACGCCTTCCCTCTTGAACCTCGCAAGGGTCCTTCCCACCCTTGCTGCAACTCAAGAAGTTCCCTGACATACCCAACCCCATGCAGGACGAACACTGAGGGTCCCAGCACAACTCAGGAGGAGCCCCGTTTCCCCCTCGTGAGCTTGAGATGAGGGTCCATTTCCCTGCTTCATCGGGTAATGATTCCGGCCATTCCCGTTGCATCTCAAGAGGTGGTACTCACAAAAGGAAAGTTGAGATCTCCAGGGGTTGTGCCAACATAATAAAAGTCCCCCAGATGTCTCAGTCCACTCCAGATAAGCCTGATTTCCCTGCCCTATCTTGAGTGTCACCCGCATATCACCTCACACCACGGTGGCTGGTGCCACAGCCCTGTGGCATCTCGAGGNGTACTCACAAAAGGAAAGTTGAGATCTCCAGGGGTTGTGCCAACATAATAAAAGTCCCCCAGATGTCTCAGTCCACTCCAGATAAGCCTGATTTCCCTGCCTTATCTTGAGTGTCACCCGCATATCACCTCACACCACGGTGGCTGGTGCCACAGCCCTGTGGCATCTCGAGGGAAAGACAGAGATCCCTAGGACAACTTGACAGGAAGCCTGACACTGCTGCTACAGCTAGGGAGGAAAGCGGACGTACATGTATCCACAGGAGACGAGGCCTGACTCCCCTGGGGAGACTCCAGAGGAACCCCAAGATCCATGCCAGCACTGCAGTGGAAACCTCAGGTTCCAGCTTCGGCTCCAGACAGGGACCTAGGAACTGGCACTGAGTGGAGAGGAATCCAGAGGGCCCCCTCGCAACTCGCACGGAGACTGCCCTTTCCTGAGGCCATGCAAGAGGGTCCCTGAGGTCCCCGTCGTAACTCGAGAGGGACCTGCCGCAACTCGAGAAAAACGAGGAGGTTCTCCCCTCCAGGCGAGATGAGGCCCTTTTCTGCTGTGGAATCGTGAGAGAAATCACACCTTCACTCCTGAACCTCAAAGGGTTCTTCACTCCCTTGCTGCAGCTCGAGAAGTACCCTGTCATACCCGTCTCCACTCGAGAGGAACACAGAGGGTAACCCGCAAGTAAAGAGGAGACCCCTACCCCCTCCTCCGATGCAGATGAGGGTTCCTTTCACTGCTTCATCGGGAAAGGATTCTGGCGTTCCTGAGGCACAGCAAGATGACGTGCTCTCAACAGGAATATCAAGAGGAATTCCAGGCGTTGTGCCACCATTCCAGAAGACCCCCAAATGTCTCAGTCCACTCCAGATGAACGTGATTTCCCTGACCTGCCTCGAAGGTCACCCCGAGCATCAAATCACACCACGGTGGCAAGTGCGACAGTTCTGTGGCACCTCGAGGGAAAGCCACAGATCTCTGTGTCAACTCATCGGGAAGACTGACACTGCTGCTACACCTCGGGAGGAAAACAGATGGGTATGTCTCCACTCGAGAAGAGTCCTGAATCCCCTGTGGAGACTCCAGAGGAACCGCAAGATCCATGTCAGCACTGGAGAGGAATCCTCAGGTTCTGGCCACAGTTCCAGATGAGGACCAAAGCCCCGACACTGACTGGTGAGGACTCCCGAGGGGCCCCTCGCACCTCGAATGGAGACTGGTCTTTCCAGAGGCCACGCCAGTGTGTCCCTGGGTCCCCGACGTAACTCGAGAAGGACCTGCCACAACCCGAGAAAAACCAGGAATTCTCTTCTGCAGGCGAGAAGAGGCCCTTTTCACCTGTGGCTTCTCGACGGAAATCATGCCTTCCCTCTACAACCTCACAAGGGTCTTTCCCAACCTTGCTGCAACTCAAGAACTTCCCCGACATACCCGTCCCCACGCAGAAGGAACACCGAGGGTCCAGGCACAACTCTGGAGGAGCCCCGTTTCCCCTCATGAGCTCGAGATGAGGGTCTCTTTCCCTGATTCATCAGGAAAAGATTCCTGCCGTTCCCCTCGCGTCTCAAGAGGTGGCACTTTCAACAGGAAAGCCGAGCGCTCCAGGGGTCGTGTCAACATATTAAAAGTCCCCAGAGGTCTCAGTACACTCCAGATTAACCTGATTTCCCTGCCCTATCTCGAGTGTCACCCGCATATCGCCTCCCACCATGGTGGCTCGTGCCACACCCCTGTGGCATCTCAACGGAAAGACAGAGATCCCTGGGACAACTTGATGGGAAGCCTGACACTGCAGCTACAGCTCAGGAGGAAAGTGGACATGCATGTAACCACACGAGATGAGGCCTGACTCCCCTGGGGAGACTCCAGAGGAACCCCAAGATCCATGTCAGCACTGCAGAGGAATCCTCAGGTTCCAGCTTCAGCTCCAGACGGGGACCTAGGTACTGGCATGGACTGGAGGGGAATCCAAGGGGCCCCTCGCAACTTGCACAGAGACTGGCCTTTCCTGAGGGCACGAGAGAGGGTCCCTGAGGTCCCCGTCGTAACTCGAGAGGGACCTGACGCAACTAGAGGAAAACCAAGAGGTTCTCCCCTCCAGGCGAGATGAGGCCGTTTTCTGATGTGGCATCCCAAGAGAAAACCGGCCTTCCCTCCTGAACCTCAAAGGGTCCTTCACAGCCTTGCTACAACTCAAGAAGTTCCCCGACATAACCATCTCCACTCGAGAGGAACACTGAGGGTCCCACAACAACTCAAGAGGAGACCCCTATCAACCTCCGGCACACCCATTGAGGGATCCTTTCCCTGCTTAGACAGGAAAGGATTCTGGCCATCCCGTCGCACAGCAAGAGGGTTTGCTTTCAACAGGAAAGTTAGAGGAACTCCAGGTGTCATGCCATCATTCCAAAAGACCCCCAAATGTCTCAGTCCACTCCAGATGAACCTGATTTCCCTGCACTGCCTCGAAAGTCACCCTGAGCATCGAATCACACCACGGTGGCATCTGCCACAGCCCTGTGGCACCTCGAGGGAAAGCCCCAGATCCCTGTGTCAACTCGTCGGGAAGCCTGACACTGCTGATACAGCTCGGGAGGAAAATGGACGTGTATGTCTCCACTTGAGAAGAGTCCTGACTCTCCTGTGGAGACTCCAGAGGAACCCCAAGATCCATGTCAGCACTGGAGAGGAAACCTCAGGTTCTGGCTGCAGTTCTGGACGTGTACCTAGGACCCGACAATGACTGGACAGGAATCTGGAGGGGCCCCTCACAACTCGTATGGAGACAGGTCCTTCCTGAAGCCATGCCAGCGGGTCCCTGAGGTCCCCATTGTAAGTCGAGAGGGACCTGCTGCAACTCTAGAAAAACCGGGAGATTCTCCCCTCCAGGCGAGATGAGGCCGTTTTCTGCTGAAGCATCCCAAGAGAATATCGGCCTTCCCCCCTGAACCTCAAAGGGTACTTCACAGCCTTGCTACAACCCAAGAAGTACCCGACATAACCATCTCCACTCGAGAGGAACTCTGAGAGTCCCACCACAACTCAAGAGGAGCCCATTTTCCCCCTCCTCTGCTTCCAATGAAGGATTCTTTCCCTGCTTCAACAGGAAAGGATTCTGGCGTTCTTGTCATAGAGCCAGAGGGCGTGCTCTCAACAGGAAAGTCGAGAGGAACTCCAGGGGTCATGCCACCATTCCAAAAGACCCCCAAATGTCACTGTCCACTCCAGATGAACTTAATTTCCCAGCACTGCCTCGAAGGTCACCCTGAGCATCGAATCACACCATGGTGGCATCTGCGACAGCCCTGTGGCACCTCGAGGGAAAGCCACAGATCCCTGTGTCAACTCGTCGGGAAGCCTGACACTGCTGCTACAGCTTGCGAGGAAAACAGACGTGTATGTCTCCTCTTGAGAAGAGTCTTGACTCTCCTGTGGAGACTCCAGAGGAACCCCAAGATCCATGTCAGCACTTGAGAGAAAACCTCAGGTTCCAGCTTCGTCTACAGACGGGGACTTAGGACCCGCCACCGACTGGAGAGGAATCCAGAGGAGCCCCTCTCCACACGCACGGAGACTGGCCTTTCCTGAGGCCAGGCGAGAGGGTCCCTGAGGTCCCCGTCGTAACTTGAGAGGGACCTTTCGCAACTCGAGAAAAGCCAGGAGGTTCTCCCTTCCATGCGAAATGAGGCTGTTTTCTGCTGCGGCATCCCAAGAGAAAACCGGCCTATCCTCCTGAACCTGAAAGGGTCATTCACAGCCTTGCTACAACTCAAGTAGTTCCCTGACATAACCATCTCCAATCGAGAGGAACACTGAGGGTCTGTCCACAACTCAAGAGGAGCTCCATTTCCCCCTACTCCACTCCCGATGAGGTATCCTTTCCCTGCTTCGATAGGAAAGGATTCTGGCGTTCCCGTCAGAAAGCAAGAGGGTGTGCTCTCAACAGGAAAGTCGACAGGAACTCCAGGGGTCATGCCACCATTCCAAAAGACCCCCAAATGTCTCAGTCCACTCCAGATGAACCTGATTTCCCTGAACTGCCTCGACGGTCACCTTGAGCAGCGAATCACACCATGGTGGCATCTGCGACAGCCCTGTGGCACCTCGAGGGAAAGTCACAGACCCCTGTGTCAACTCGTCGGGAAGACTGACACTGCTGCTACAGCTTGGGAGGAAAACAGACGTGTATGTTCCTACTTGAAAAGAGTACTGACTCTCTTGTGGAGACTCCAGAGTAACCCCAAGATCCATGTCAGCACTGGAGAGGAAACCTCAGGTTCTGGCTGCAGTTCCA
>SJYT01084101.1:211654-232834 GCA_006410635.1 Cephalophus harveyi | reverse complement strand
TGGCCAAAGTACTGGAGTTTCAGCTTTAGCATCATTCCTTCCAAAGAAATCCCAGGGTTGATCTCCTTCAGAATGGACTGGTTGGATCTCCTTGCAGTCCAAGGGACTCTCAAGAGTCTTCTCCAACACCATACTTCAAAAGCATCTAAGAGCTTAGACAGCAAAGAATCTGCCTGCAATGCAGGATACCTGGATCTCATCCCTGAGTCAAGAAGATTCCCTGGAGAAGGAAATCACAACCCACTCCAATATTCTTGCCTGGAGAATTCCATGGACAAAGGAACCCAGTGGGCTGCAGTCCATGGGGCTGCAAAGAGTTGGACACGACTGAGTGACTTTCACCATATACATGGACATTGCTTAACTCAATCAAGTGACACAGAAATTAACCATCACATTGGGCCTGTCTGGATTTTTGGTGGACTTGATGCTAGAATGTATGATTCCAGGAATTCTCTTAAAAGAAAAAAAAACCTTTGCGATAGTATTTATATATACAATTCACCCATTCATTTATTTACTTTTATAGTCACACTGCATGGCATGTGGAATCTTAGTTCCCATACCAGGGATTGAACCTGTGCCCCCTGCATTGGAAGCACGGGGTCTAACTAACCACTAGACTACCAGGGAAGTCCCAGGAATTCTCCTTTAAGCCCCTCTGACTAGGAGCATCCACTGCCTCCATCAGCCTATTTTCTCTCCTAGTACTTCCATGCCCCATCTGAAAAATGCGCTCTTTCCATGACTACGGGCTGCTAAGGTCATCAATTTGCTGCTTCTATCCAGCCATCATTCATGAGTGTACTAGAATCAGTGAATGAGGTGGTGCTTCTAGGGTTTACAGCCTTCATAGAGCTCTCACAGATCTGAGTCACTTCCAACAGCGTGCTTGATCATCCCAGCTCAAGAGTCCCTGTATAGCTTTACTTCAGGCCACTTCTCTCTCTACGTCATGTCATTGACCAGCTGCACAGCCTAACCTCTGCCCACTTTCAAAGGCCACCTCTGAGTGAGGCCACGGCGCCCAGCAGTTTATTTTCCACTTGTGCCCACATTCCATTGCTGATTTTATCAAGCCTGAGCTTCTCCTCCTGCATTAGCAAGTCTGGGAGAATCACCTCAATCAGGGCAAAAGGTGAGCTGAGAGTTTCTGGCGCCCTCTGGACCAGCTCCATCCGATTCCCATGTATCATTTTGTTTGTTCTTGGGGCGGTACTAGACCTTCCTGAACTTACAACTTAGTGGGTTTCACAGTGCCCATCATGGACAATTCTGATCATGTGATTGGAATGAATAAGACGCCTGCCTTCTCTTCATGAGGATTTGGTTAAGCTTCTAGCTCCAATAGCCCAATGATGGTATATCAATGGTATTACTAGGCAAACTTGCGTGCAGTAAAAATGACCCCGATTGGTAAACCAAATCTGGACTTTAAGGAACTATAAATTCTTGATGGGGATACCACATTTTGGGCTTCCCTGACACAGGGATTCTTGTAACTAGCACACGAGAACCTAGAAACTATACCAGTGGTTTTATTACAAAAGATCTGGACTCCTATGTAGAATGAGGCTTTTAAGCCAGAGCAGTTCTAGTTCTTGCTCAGCGGATCACAGCAACTTGAACCTGAGGGGTCCCAGGTGGCTACGTGGCCCTGTCAGTGGGGTTATTATAAGGAATTGCACTGGAGGGGGAACAAACATCTGATGCTGCCACCCTGGCAAGCTGTGGTCCCTGTGCCGTGTCTGAACATTTAGTACAGCTCGTCAAGGCTCTCTGGCAGACGAGGCGGGTTACATGGTCACATCGTGTCCCCTGGGGCCATGTCTTGGGCTCTGTTGCTATCAGGGCATAGGTCCGGAGTCTCTCATGCTTTGTCCAAACAGACAAGCCCTGAGGCCATGACCTGTGAGTTTGCACCTGTGTGAATTCAAAGGCAACACCCCACAGCAACAGCTGGAATGAAACACAGCTGAAGGTAGAGGGGATCTGAAGTGGCTAAAAAAATTTCCATTTCACAGAATTCTAGGAATTGTATATCAGGGTTGTTTTAATACCAGATGAGATAAGGATGAGAGAAACCAGTGAGCTGAAAGATGACGCTGAAGACTTCAGTGTCGAGACACAGAAGTGGAAATAAGACAGAGCCATCAGGGGAGATGAATGATTAAGGAAGAAAGTTTTAAAATGTCTCCTTGGAGTTATGGAAAGACTGAAATCAAACTACAGGTGGGGGAGTTCCCTGGTGGCCTGGTGGCTAGGATTCTGGGCTTTCACTGCCGTGTCCTGGGTTCATCCCTCTCTGGTCAGGGAAGTGAGATCCTGCTAGGAGATTCTAGAAAATAGAAAAGAAAGCCTACAAAACAACAAGAAAAGGGACAGGAAAACATCTAGATTTGTCATTTGAAAACAAAAGGAAATATTACTCGATACTGAAGTCTGGTGCTCAGTCATGTCTGTTCCTTGGAAGAAAAGCTATGACAAACCTAGACAGTATATTAAAAAGCAGAACACTTTGCCCACAAACGTTCACATAATCAAAGCTATGGTTTTTCCAGCATTGTTTACAGATGTGAGAGTTGGGCTGTAAAGAAGGCTGAGTGCAAAAAATTGATTCTTTTGAATTGTGGTGCTGGAGAAAACTTTTGAGAATCCCTTGGACTGTAAGGAGATCAAACCAGTCAATCCTAAAGGAAATCGACCCTAAATATTCACTGGAAGGTCTGATGCTGAAGCTCCAGTACTTTGGCCACTTGATACGAAGAGCTGACTGGAAAAGACCCTGATGCTGGGAAAACTGTGTTGAACCACAAGGTTCCGCCCTGGAGTCCGTCGCCCAAGACCACCAAGACACAGGATCGATGCAAATAGCAAGAGGATTTATTGAACCGGCGCGCTGGGGTTCTGTCCTCCTCAAGCAAGGAGCGAACCCCGATGACAGTTACAGGACAGTTTTTAAGCACAAAAACCACATTGGGCAGGGAGGTATAGATATATCATGATTGGTCACAATAATGCTGATCTTTGCAAGGATAAGCTCGTGAGGGTCTGGTGATATTATTTTTTACAATCTGCAGTTGACACACAGTTTACACAGCTTGTTTTTCTGACTCTCTGGAAAGTCAAACCTTCCAGGTCAGGGTCTGTGAGTCACAAACCCTCCAGGTCAGGGTCTGTGAGTCACAAATAACAGAGATAACCTTTCAGTTGGCCTGTAAGGTCCCTAAATCTTACAGGTTACTTCCTCACATTCCCCTCTTCTTCTTGTTCCTAATTTCAATCTTGAAATCAATGGTCGGGATCCCCTTGGGGAAGGGTGGTGTACTGTTGTCTCAGCATGAGTACCTGTACTGAGCTCACTCGGTCTCGGATGAATGCTAGCAACTTGTTTAGAACGGAGGGCCCTATGGTTAAGTGGAGCAGTAAAATGAGCAAGGGTCCCATCAGGGTGGATATCAAAGTGACAAATCATGGGGTTTTGTTGAACCAGGACTCAAACCACCCTTGGGCATTCTCTTTTTTTCTGCCTGGTTGCCAGCCTCTCCCTTAATTTATTTATGGAGTCCGTTATGTGATCTACATAGAAGCAGCATTCTTTTTTAAGGGCCGCACATATTCCTCCTTCTTTCAGAAACAAAAGATCTAAGCCTCGGCGGTTTTGCATAACTACCTCAGATAGGGAGGTCAGGGACTCCTTTAGTTTGGTAATGGAATCTTCTAAGACCCGAAGGTCTGTATCAATAGCCTGCTGCAGGCTGGCGTAATAGTGGGGCTGTTGGAGGAGGGCAGTAGTACCGGTCCCGATTCCTGCGGCTACTCCAAGTCCTAACAGAACAGCTAGGGTCATAGCCACTGGTTCCCTTCTTGGTCGATGGCCTCCCTTGTAAGCTTCTAAGAAGGAGGCATCGGGGTGATAAATCAGTCGGGGTACCAGCTGCACTAGCACACAGAAGTTGACAGAAGCATCAAATACTGCAAGGGATATACAAGGCGTTAGTCCCGTGTCACAAGCCCACCAAATGTTCCCGGGCGGTGGAAGATACCCAGTCTGGCTGACCTCTTTAATAGTGGAATTACAGAGATGTGTATGAGCCGGGGATGGGGTACCTATGCATAATCCTTTTCCTGTTACAGCTGCTAGGGTAATTCTGGCAGTTGGTTCCTGATGCCATCGGCATATACTATCAGAGTGGGTCTGGGAGATATCCACTGGCTCAGCTGGGGTCTCGGCTAAAGCCTCATAATATGGGGGTGCAGCTTCATAACAAAGCCAGCAGGATTCAGTCACACTTGGGTTGGTGTCATTTAAAACCTGGAAAGCACTAGTCAATAAGGTCAACATCCTGTCCTGGGTAGAAGTTTTGCTTACAGGGGGGTCGGTAGATCTCGGAGGGGCCGGCGGCCGCGGAGGGTGCGGAGGGGTTTCTTCGGGGGCTTCGGGGCAGCTTTGACGTGAGAAGCGTGGATCCAGGAGGGGATGCCGTCAACCTTTACAGCAGTTGGGGTGGTGAGCAGGACGATGTACGGTCCTTTCCAGCGAGCTTCCAGAGTCTGCTGTCGGTGTCAGCGAACGTAGACAGAGTCTCCCACCTGGAACGGGTGAGCTTCTCCGGGTGTCCCGGGCTGATAGGCTTCAGCAAGCTGTTCCCATATCTCCCTCTGCACCAGCTGGATTCCTTTCAGCCTAGCATATAGATCACCATTATTAAACTTGCCAGGGTCAAATCCCTCCTCTACGGACAGTATAGGGGGAGGTGCCCCATACAGGATCTCAAAAGGGGAAAGATTGAAGTGGGAGGGGGTGTTCCGAACTCGGAACAATGCCAAGGGAAGGAGCACCGTCCAGTCGGTAACGCCAGTCTCCAAGGACAATTTAGTAAGGGTCTCCTTTAAAGTCCGATTCATCCTTTCTACCTGTCCTGAGCTCTGGGGTCTATAGGCATAATGTAACTTCCAATCAGTCCCCCAAAATTTTGCTACTTCCTGGCTCACTTGGGCGACAAAAGCTGGCCCATTATCTGACCCTATCATCTTTGGTGCTCCAAAACGGGGAAAGATTTCCTCTAAAATCTTCTTGGCGACTACTAGCGCAGTCTCATGCTTAGTTGGAAAAGCCTCTACCCAGCCTGAGAAGGTGTCTATGAATACGAGTAAGTACTTGTTGCCATATCTAGCAGGACATACCTCTGTGAAGTCTACTTCCCAGTATGTTCCCGGTCGGTCTCCACGTAGTCTCTTTCCTTGCCTCCGAAAGCCATCGTTTTCCATCTTCGATTAAGTACCCCAGGTAACTAACCTGTTGTTGGCAGATCTGCGCCTTTTTTGCTGAGACCCGATATCCTAGGGAGCCGAGCTCGATCAACAAGGCTTCGGTTCTTTTAAGGCATTTTTCCTTCGAGTTCGCTGCCAGGAGCAAGTCATCTACATACTGCAACAGGATTACCTGGGGGTTGGTGGCACGGAAATGCGCGAGGTCCTGGTGGAGTGCCTCGTCGAAAATCGTTGGAGAGTTTTTGAATCCCTGGGGCAGTCGAGTCCATGTCAGTTGTCCCGAAATCCCCAGAGCCGGGTCCCTCCATTCAAAAGCAAAGATGGGCTGGCTTATGGGACTAAGTCTCAGACAAAAGAAAGCATCTTTAAGGTCCAATACCGTATACCATTTCCGTTCGGGGGGAAGAGTGCTCAACAGGTTGTAGGGGTTGGGCACAGTTGGGTGTAAGTCTACCACCCGCTTGTTTACCTCTCTCAGGTCCTGCACAGGCCGATAGTCACCTGAACCAGGCTTTCGAACCGGGAGCAAGGGGGTGTTCCAGGCCGACTGGCATTTTATCAGTATTCCCAGTTCAAGGAGCCGCCGTATGTGGGGGCGGATCCCATCTCGGGCTTCCTTGTCCATGGGGTACTGGCGGACGGATATGGGGGTAGCGGAGGCCTTTACCTCAACTACTATTGGAGGTTGATGTTTTGCTAGTCCCATGCCAGATGTCTCGGCCCATGCCAGGGGAATTTTTGTTATCCATTTTTCCATCCCGGCTGCTGAGGCAGGGGGACCCTCGAACAGGCGGTGTTCGTCTTCCAATTTTAAAGTTAAGACCTGCAGAGGTCTCCCCTCTTTGTCAGTCACTGTGGCCCCTTCAGGACTGAAATGAATCTGAGCCCCAACTTTTGTAAGCAAGTCCCGTCCCAGCAGGGGATAGGGGCATTCAGGAATCACCAGGAACGAGTGGGATACCCGGCCCATGCCAAGGTCCACCGTTCTTCGGGTAGTCCATGAATATGGTTTATTCCCGGTAGCCCCCTGTACCCAGGCTCTCTTGGTGGTGATTGCTCCCCCCGGTTGTAACAGGACCGAATGTTGGGCTCCAGTATCCACCAGAAACTGCACTGGCTTCCCCTCCACCTTTAGAGTTACCCGAGGCTCGGGGAGGGGCTCCGAGCCCTGACTCCCCTAATCTTCTTCCTCTAAGGCCAAAACCTTTTGGGAGGGAGTTTTTCCCCTCTTCTTCTTGGGGCAATCCCTCAGCCAATGTCCTTTCTCTTTACAGTAAGCGCATTGGTCCTTGTCTAAGGTCAGTTTAGTTGACGGTCTGACCTTTCCCCGGTCACTCTTATCTTTTTCTCTTATTACAGTGGTCAGGATTTTGGCTAGGCTTTTCTCTTGTCTCCTTTCCCGTTTCAACTCTCGCTCGTCCTGTTCTCTCTTCCTTCTCTCTTCCTTCTCTTCCTCTGTCTCTCTTTTGTTAAATACCTTATCTGCCTCTCTAACTAGATCTTGGAGGGAGAATCCCTGCAACCCGTCCAGCCGCTGCAGCTTTTTCCTAATGTCCGAAGCTGCCTGGTCAATGAAAGCCATAGCTATGGTGGCTTTATGTTCTTCAGACTCAGGGTTATATGGGGTAAATCTCCTGAATGCCTCCATGAGCCTATCTAGGAATACTGTGGGTGACTCGGAAGGTCCCTGGGTAATCTTTCTTACCTCTGCCAAATTTGTAGGGCGTCTTGCGGCCCCTCGGAGACCCGCCACCAGAGCCTGGCGATACACCCTTAAGCGCTCCCTACCTGCAGGCGTATTGTAATCCCAATGAGGTCTGGTCAGCGGGAAGCCAGCGTCTATCTCATTAGGCAATGCGGTAGGACGCCCGTCATCTCCCGGAACATTCTTCCGGGCTTCCAGCAATACGCGCTGTCGCTCCTCAGTCGTGAGGAGCGTTTGCAGCAGCTGCTGACAATCGTCCCAGGTGGGCTGATGTGAGAATACGAGCGACTCAATTAAAGAAGTTAGGGCCTGTGGGTTTTCAGAGAAAGAGGGGTTATGGGTTTTCCAGTTATACAGATCAGAGGCGGAAAAGGGCCAATACTGGAGATGCCGGTTTCCTCGGTCATCCGGGGGGGCATATTCCCGGAGAGGGAGGACAGTAGAGTCAGGAGTACCGGCCCGGCGACTCCGTGTCCCTGCCGCCGGGCCCGTTCCTGGTTCTCCTGACTCCGGCGGCGCTGTTGATCGAGCCGCCGGAGCCATGGGGAGTGGGCCCGGCGGGGGGGCCACCGCCGGTGGGTAGGGTGGGGGTGAATCCAAAAGGAGGAGGTCAGTCTGGGTGTCAGGGTAGATCTTTTTTCTTTCTGAGGTAGCGGTTTTGGCTCCTTCTGTCGCAGGTTTGAGGGCGTAAATTCCCAGGGTGCCTTCCGTTGGTGTTCCTGTGGAGGGAACAAAAGGCCGTACCCACGACGGCGGGGAAAGGATGAGGTCCTCCCATACAATAATATAGGGTACCTGATCTGGGTGTCCTTGGGGCTCAGGGAGAAAAACCACTGATTTTACCTGCTTGACATGATGTAAGGAAAAACTACCTTCGGGTGGCCACCCTGTTTGGAAGGTGGGCCACTCTGTGGAACACAGAGTTCGCCACTTTCCCTTCCTTATATCTACTGAGAGATTATGAGCTCTAGTTTTAACCTCAGACCAGTGGCTTAATGTCAGAGAGAGAGGAGCAGTCACAGTCTGTCCCATGTCGTCTTTGTCACGTAAGGGGAAGACAAGGAGAACAATTAACAGAAACCAGACAGTCAGCAGAGTGGTGAGACAGAGCCGGCCGCCGCGCGTCTTCCACAAAACCAACAGAGATACAGACGGGAGTCTCCTTAAAGGCTCCACCTGATTCGGATGAAGAGGGACTGAATCAAGTCCCTCTTCCAGATAGACGTCCTGGGCATCCCCAGGTTTCGTCATGGACCTGTCACCCAGACAGGAACCAGAAAACTGAAGGAAGCCGCGGCAAACCAACCAACGACAATAACGACTGACAACAAAGCAGCAGTTAGTAGAGACACACAAAACACACAAAGCCAAAGCTCGAGCGTACCTCCGAAACCTGATGCCTGGGGGTCTGGGGCTGAACGGAGATCCCGGACGAGCCCCCAAATGTTGAACCGCAAGGTTCCGCCCTGGAGTCCGTCGCCCAAGACCACCAAGACACAGGATCGATGCAAATAGCAAGAGGATTTATTGAACCGGCGCGCCGGGGTTCTGTCCTCCTCAAGCAAGGAGCGAACCCCAATGACAGTTACAGGACAGTTTTTAAGCACAAAAACCACATTGGGCGGGGAGGTATAGATATATCATGATTGGTCACAATAATGCTGATCTTTGCAAGGATAAGCTCGTGAGGGTCTGGTGATATTATTTTTTACAATCTGCAGTTGACACACAGTTTACACAGCTTGTTTTTCTGACTCTCTGGAAAGTCAAACCTTCCAGGTCAGGGTCTGTGAGTCACAAACCCTCCAGGTCAGGGTCTGTGAGTCACAAATAACAGAGATAACCTTTCAGTTTGCCTGTAAGGTCCCTAAATCTTACAGGTTACTTCCTCACAACTGAAGGCAAGAGAATGGGGTAACAGAGGATGACATCACTGACTCAATGGACATGAGTTTGAACAAACTCCAGGAGATAGCGAAGGACAGGGAAGCCTGTGTGCTGCTGTCTATGGGGTCACAACTTAGCAACTGAACAACAGCAAAAGCTTTATACTGAAGTGATAACGACCAAGAATTTTTGCAACCAATGAAAAACACCAATCTATAGATTTGTGAAGCTCAACCAGTCCCCAACAGCTAAGAGACAGAAATTTATCACATCGACATGTCTGAATGAAACAAAGATAAGAAATGAGCTTATCAGAGACCAAACAGTAAACCATCACTACTTACAAACTGCTTTTTTAAAACAGTAATATTGAAAGCTAGGAAACAGTGGACATATGTGTCTAAAGTGACAAGGGGAAATAACTGTCAACTTAAAATACACACTTACTAAAATAGCATATAAGGGACAAATCTACATACATATATACATGCACATACGCACACTTACTGGGGCTTCCCAGGTGGCTCTAGTGGTGAAGAATCTGGCTGCAAATGCAGGAGACTTAAAAGATGCAGGTTCCATCCCTGGGTTGGGAAGATCCCCTGGAAGAGGGCATGGCAACCCATTCCAGTATTCTTGTCTGGAGAATCCCATGGACAGAGGAGCCTGGTGGGCTACAGTCCGTGGGGTCACAAGGAGTCAGACACAACAGAAAGCAACTGAGCACACACAGGTAATGAGCTTACCACCACCTAGTTGCCTTGAGAAATGCCGCCATACTGAGGGATTGGCCTCAGTCTCCATTGCTGGCAGGTTGGTCAGTCAGTGGAGGCAATTGCTAGAATGCCCTTGGGAAGTGGGAACGCATGTTGTTGAAACCAATCTTAGATCCCACTTCTGTCACTGTGGCCACCGTGTTCATGTGCTCATCTTGTTGGCACCAGAGTGGCCACCGCCACAGGGGACTCAAATCATTTTTCTACTTCCCTGTTAAGTGCTGGACACCTTCTGGAGATTTAACATGGAGTTAAAAACTCCTTTATGCCCACAGATTCCCAGGTGGCGCTAGTAGTAAAGAACCCACCTGCTGATGNTCATCTTGTTGGCACCAGAGTGGCCACCGCCACAGGGGACTCAAATCATTTTTCTACTTCCCTGTTAAGTGCTGGACACCTTCTGGAGATTTAACATGGAGTTAAAAACTCCTTTATGCCCACAGATTCCCAGGTGGCGCTAGTAGTAAAGAACCCACCTGCTGATGCCGGAGACATAAGAGATGCGGGTTCCATCCCTGGGTCGGAAAGATCTCCTGGAGGAGGCATGGCAACCCGCTCCAGTATTCTTGCCTGGAGAATCCCATGGACAGAGGAGCCTGAAGGGCTATAGTCCATAGAGTCACAAAGAGTCAGACACGACTGAAGTGGCTTAGCAAGCACGCATGTCCACAGACGGGTCCCAATCCCTGACTTTGTCCTCGATTTTCCAATCTTTGTTTTTAGGCCCAGGCCACATGCCACAGCTCAGGAGTCCATATATATTCTAATGTCAGACCATTTCGTCACAAAAGGAATGGCCAAGTGAACCAAGGTACACAGCCCAAGAGGCAGAGCTGCAGCCCAGGAGGCAGAGCTGCTCAAACCCCCGGCCTGGGTCTGCTGCGGAGCTCATTCCTTCTCTGGCCTCAGCTCAACACTGGCACCCTCTCACGCCACCCAGTGTCTGTGCTGGGACAGGATTCCCAGGGGAATTAGGTCTCTTTCCAGAGCCCAGGAGTTTGACCAACCACCTTAGTTCCTTCTTTGTGAAGGGACGTGGAAGATGCAACAATTTCTTATTTTAGATGGCGTGGTAGCCATGGAAAAGAACACAGTGCAGGAAATAAGAGGCCCAGGTGGTCCCTGTTTGGGTCCCCAGGTCCATTCAGTTCCGTCCATATGAATGAGTTCCCCTCCAGGAGCACATTCGTAAGTCCAACAAAATTAGACTAACACTAACTGAAGTGATAACGTCCAAGAATTTTTACAACCAATGATTGTAAATTGGCTAGATAATTGGTTATATAATACTATATATAGGTTTATAATATTCACACAAATTCATACAAACAAGTGAACAAAAATAAGCAATCTTATAGTACACTGCCTTGAAAAGTACAGTAATATAGGACAACAGCTGCATGCAGGGGCTGCCATCAAGTAAACAGACAAGAGTTACTGACCAGAGGCGGCAGGAGACGGTAGCGCTGAAGGGTCATCAGCAACAGGAGAGGGAGGGAAAGCTGTGATTTCACTCACACCTGACCTTGGTGGCATAGAATTGAATCCAGCAAGGAACCAGAACCTATCTAAAAGGTACTGTACTACAGGACTCTATGCACTGCTATCCAGTGACGTGCACAAAAGCACAACCACTTGGAGAGGAGGCAACACGCGTGACGAGCTACACCAGACAGGTGAGCTAACTCACGTGACTGGACATGTGAACGCATGTCTGTGTCTTTGAAAGTTCGCAACTTGAAGATGTGTATGTCGGTGCCTTGCTGTACCACGTTCAGAAGGAGGGTATGTTTTCCTCCTTCCCTCCAGCTGCTCCCTGGAAAAGGAAATGGCAACCCACTCCAGCATTCTTGCCTGGAGAATCCCATGGACAGAGGAGTCTGGTGGGCTACTGTCCTTGGGTTCGCAGAGTCAGACATGACTGAGCACTCCAGCTGCTCCCAGCCAGTGACGGGGCTCAGTGACATACGAGTGCCATCCTTTCCTGCCCAAGAAAGGAGTCCTCAGTGGGGAACCGCTAGCTTGGGGGTCCCCATGGGCCGGGCCTGCAGTCTGAGCCTCCTCCCCTCTCTCCTTTCACAGGCATCACACCTGCATGGAGGGCGGAAGGTGCTCCTTGCCTCCTCCTGCCGCTTCCTCCTCCATCTTTCACGGGCGTGTCTCCCAGTAAGTCTCCTGTGCACATAAAGCCATTTCGCTGTCCCCTCAGAGGACATGAGTTGGCACAGCAGAAGTATTCTGGCATGCCCCTATTAGACCTTGCTTTTTAGGAGTCTGTGACTGGCGGGGAGAACCCCTGCAGAGACTATCTTCTATCCTCTGAGTGCATATGTGTCATCAAGGCGCTGACAGCTTCTAGCTCGCAGTGAGTCGATGTCCCAGACTCCAGATCTCTCCGGATTATGACAGAAGTTTGACATGCCCTTGAGGGGGAAACTGAACACCCACTGCTGTCCAAGTGCTGATGAACCACAGCCCACACCTGGCTTGGCATGGGTTCTTACTAAGTCTTGAGACACAGCCACCGTCATTGTTTAAAATGTGTTACCCGGGGCTCCTTTTGCACTGCAGGGCAGTTAGGGTTTTCTAGCTGTAGAGTCTGCCACAGCTCCTTAACATTCACTATCGGAACCTTGACAGAAAGTTTGCCAGCCTGTGATGTGGTCCATTTTGTGGGAAGAGGAATACATTTTTCTGGAAGAAATATGAATTTGCTAAATCCACAGCCGTGTTCATCCACTCTAGTAAAGAGGCCACACCCAGCATGGTGTTGCTATTGCTATCTCTCTTTGATTGTGTTATGGTGATTTACTGCCATTCTCCAGATCCATTTTGGTTTGTTTTTCAGAAGCCAGAATATGTTATATAGAAAAATGACAAGAACCACCCCCACCATCCTTCAGAGCTTAGCATATCAAGCATAATACTGCTTTCCAGAGCAAGAGTGGGTGGACGGTAGAAACTGTGCCAACATTATCTGAGGTTAGTGAAGTCACTCAGTTGTGTCCGACTCTTTGCAACCACATGGACCATAGCCTACCAGGCTCCTCTGTACATTGAATTTTCCAGCAAGAGTGCTGGAGTGGGTTGCCATTTCCTTCTCCAGGGCATCAACCCCGGGATCGAACCTGGGTCTCCCACTGTAGGCAGACACTTTACCATCTGAGCCATCAGGGAAGCACTTATCTGAAGTTAAGGGGAGCCCTGAAGGGCAAAGAGATAAAGTATATCTGATGGCAGCACTCCTAGCATCTGGACAAATCTTTCCTTGATCCTGGGTCTGGCCAGCACATCTCTGTGTCCATCATAGTTGCCTGAAGCCAAATGAACTGGAGATGCGAAAACCACCTGGGTGGAAGGTTGAAGAAAAGGCCAAGCAGCTATGGTGTGAGCTACTCTACAGGGAAGCCCAAAGGGACAAGCAACTAGGGAGCTTCCAGCCAACCATCAGCAAGACACTGAGGCTCTCAGCACCACAGCCCGCAAGGAAATGAATTTCACCAACAAGCACCTCAACTTAGGAAAGCTTAGACATCCTCTTTGACTTCTAGAACCATCTTTCCCCCTCATACAGAGCTGGAGCACATGAGAGTCAAAATAGCCCTTTGCAGGAATGTCCCAGCCCACCAGTCACTTCTTAGAAAATGCATCAACAAGAGGAAGCAAAGTCCTCTCTTCCTAGGTGGCCTCAATGAAGGAGGACATTGAAAGAGGGAGGAGGGGGCCACTACCATTGTAAGGCTGTGTCCTGAAGGTCATATGTAGCTCATATTCTGTGGCAAGAATTAACTACCTAACCACAGCTGAAGAACCTAAGCTACTCCATTTTGTTAACAGAAAAACTCCATTTTGTAATGTTCCGGGAAAATAGCCTTTGGAAATCCCCTGACCTCACCCCACCACCCACGAGCCAATCGGACCCCAGACCAGAATCTCCTGACTTAAAGTTCAGGAACTTGTGGTCTACCTAGGTAATAGGGACCAATCAAAAACCAACACACAGCCCTTTGAAAGAAAGTGACCAATCAGACGTCCCCCTACCTAGAAATTTTTTTCATGAACACTCCCTATATAAGCAATGTAACCCAAAACCCGGGGCTCCTCCCTATAGCCACTGTGTCGGTAATGGTGGGAGCCCCAGCTCAAGCTTGGTAATAAAAACTCTCGCTTTTGCATCGGATATCAGCTCCCTGGTGGTTATTGGGAGATTTCGCGACTTGAGCATAACACAGCCAAACAAGAGCAGGGGAATCAGCTTTATTCTCCCTCAACCACGAGGAACTGATGTCACTGGGCAAGACAAGTTATAGGGACATATGTTCCTCCCTGAGGTCCCCTCCTGGACCAGGCAGTACAGGGCAGATTAATTGTTCAAGGGCAGCCAAAGCACATGTCTAGCTGGAAAAGGTCACCACACACCGGTTGTCAGATTAGGTCAGAGGGACATACCCTCATTCCCACTTCAATCTGGGAATGCTGTGCTTAAAAAAAAAAAAAAAAAAAGGAATTGAGTCGCCTCATCAAAACTGCATTTGGCAAACAATTCACACTGCTCATCCTCTTTGTGTGCATGTTGGGGGGAGGCAGCTGTGCCCATAAACCATCCCCAACCAGGAAAGAACTCTAAGAATACTTTGCAGAAGTGCTCAAGATCCCAAAGAGAGCCTCCTTCATTTCAGATGACAGTAGGAAACAAAGCAAAACCATTTAAGTCACCTAAGAAGTTACTGCTTTGAAAAGAGCTGAGTGGGACATAATCACACCACAGAGAATTCACCTACCCTTCTGGGGACCCCAGGCAATGACTTGTGTCAGAAAATGGAGAGTTTACATCCTAGGTCCCACCTGTGGCCCCATGGGATGGAGTGGAAACACAGCTATCATCTTACTGCTCTAGACAGACCCGAAGCTACAGAGACATAAATCCCCAGATGCTTAAGGGATGGAGAAACCCAGGATGGGCCAGTCCAGTTCTCTCAGGACTTAACAGAGTACAGCTGCCACACTAATCGCTTCTACTGGGGGGATGAGGACCATGTGTTTTGGCGAGACCATCGACACAGGCTCCTGTGTATCTGACATTTGTCGTATCTACATGTCACAATCTGCTAAGTTTTTCTAAATCTGGGTTTTGCCCCTTTAAGAGCTGGTCTTGCTTTTCCAAGAGACACTTGGCACCCTTGCACTTTTTGGCCAACTCCTGGGAAAAGGGGCCCCAGTTCCTCTAGGTCTTGTTGTCACAGTTGAAATAGAAGCCCAGACAGGGGCAGGCAGAGCAGGCTTGCAGATGTAGGATCAGGCAGTGGACTCCAGCCTCCACCTCCAGGGAATGATTCCCATGAATCTGGGAACTCATGGTTGGCAATAGGAGCTAAGCTCAAAAATTGGTGTTGGGGGCTTTCCCTGGTGGCTCAGTGGTAAAGAATCTGCCTGCCCATGCAGGAGACATGGGTTCAATCCCTGGTCTGGGAAGATTCCACATGCCTTGGAGCAACTAAGCTTATGTGCCACAGCCAGTGAGCCTGTGCCTAGAGCCCCAGAGCCGCAACCACCGAAGCCCACATGCCCTAGAGCTTGTGCCCCGCAGCAAGAGAAGCCACTGCAATGAAGAGCTATCCCTGTTCGCAACTAGAGAAAGCCCGCCAGCAGCAACAAAGATCCAGCAAAGCAAAAGAAAAAAAAAAAAAAAAAAAATGTTAACTGGTCCCAAAGGCAGAAATGAGCAGAGAAGATGGTTTTCAAGTTTGTGGCTGGAAAAGAGGTTGAAGGGAGGGGTAGTAGGCTGGAACAAGGGGTGCCCTGATTCTGTTCCATCCAAACACTGTTGTAGGGACCGACCGGCTGGCCTGCCAGACCCATGGCCTGTGTGTAATTTTTTGCTGACCAAAGGCTTCCCTTGTGGCTCAGCTGGTATCTGCCTGCAATGTGGGAGACCTGGGTTTGATCCCTGGTTTGGGAAGATCCCCTGGAGAAATGAAAGGCTACACAGCTCCAGTATCCTGGCCTGAAGTGGTCTGTGGACTGTATAGTCCATGGGGTCGCAAAGAGTCAGACACGACTGAGCAACTTTCACTCACTGGCCAAACAAGCCTGCATGAAGCAGGAACCTCACTGACCTGAAGCACAAACTCCAGGAGAGCCAGACCCATCACCCTACCCCCGACAGACAGCACGGTCTTTATAAACAGCAGTCCTCTCATTGTTCCTTTTTCTCTTACAATAGCCATTCCCTCTGGATCTCTGGGCCATTCTCCCTAGAAAGTCATCACCAAAATAAAGCAAAGGGCCTAATGCCCAGAAGGTATGGCAAACAGCTGTTTCTCCCACCCAGAAAGTATCTGATGGTTTGGGACCAACGTAAGTATCCTCAGTTTCATGAGACTTTGGGACTCTGATGGTCTCAGCATCCTATCCACGTCTCCCAGATGAGCTTCAGTGGCACATGGAAGAAGGTCAGTTTTGTCCACACTGTTGTCCAACACGTGTCCACCCACCTGGGACATTCTTGTTACTCTTAGTGCCGAAGGCTTTCAGAAGAGAATAAAAGAGTACCAGCTCCTACCTTCTAGCATCTAAGTCTTGTCTTCCAAACATATATTCACCAACATGCTAGGTGTAAACTACATTCATTTTCTAACTGATGGAGATGTTGTCCATCTTTACAGACCTTTGATACAGAACCTGGACATCTTTCAAAGATGAGAGGAGGCAGGTTCTGCTCTTTGAAGTTTCCCTAGAGAAAGTGGAGTCACCACCATAAGAATGTAAGTTCTAAGAAACTACCTCAAGGGCATTCTATTCTAAGGAAAACCCACACACTGTAAAGAGATTACTAGATCAAGAAGATTAGATAGAGAGTCAGTATCCTCAAAGACAGAGGGATGCACATGAGCCCAGGGAATTTGTTACTGTTCAGTCCTCTAAGCTGTGCCCCACTCTTTGTGACCCCATGGACCGTAGCATGCCAGGCTCCTCTGTCCTCCACCATCTCCCAGAGTTTGCTCAAATTCATGTCCATGGAGTCAGTGATGCTATCTAACCAACATCCTCAGCCACCCCCGTCTCCTTTTGCCTTCAGTGTTTCACAGCATCAAAGTCTTTTCTAATGAGTTGGCTCTTCGCATCAGGTGGCCAAAGTGTCAGAGCTTCAGCTTTAGCATCAGTCCTTCTAATGAAGGACTTCCCTGGGAGCTCAGCTGGTAAAGAATCTGCCTGCAATGCAGGAGACCCCGGTTCAATTCCTCCTGGGTCAGGAAGTTCCCCTGGAGAAAGGAAAGGCTGCCCACTCCAGTAGCCCTGGTGGCTCAGCTGGTAAAGAATCCACCTGCAGTGTGGGAGACCTGGTTTTGATCCCTGGGTTGGGAAGATCCCCTGGAGAAGGGAAAGGCTACCCACTCCAGTATTCTGGCCTGGAGAATTCCATGGAAAGACTGCATAGTCCATGGGGTCACAAAGAGTCAGACACAATTAAGCAACTATCACTTCACTTCTAAAGAATAATCAGAGTTGATTTCCTTTGAAACTGACTGGTTTGATCTCCTTGCAGTCCAATTCAGACATAGAACATAAAAAGAAATATTCAGCATAACAACAGTACTGTGTAAAACTTTGTGAGGTCAGTAATAGAAGGAATGTGGCTGAAGATCAGATGAAGAAATCTCAAAAAAGCATCAGGAAAAAACTAAGGCTAAAGCGTAGAAGATAAAGAGAATGTTTTCATCTCACTTTCTTCCTCAGGGTTCTACAGTACAAGGGAGGGGTCAATACAAGACATTCGTGCATCTGAGTTCAGATGGTCAAACCGTAATGACCAAACCATCAGTCCAAACCATGGCCATGGGTTGTGGTTACTTCACTCTGGCCCCTGGTGGGCTCAGCCAGCTCATCTGACTCACTGCAGCAGACCTCGTTAGGAGCTGAAAGAGGTTACATTCCATTCAAAATATATAATAAAGAACTTGTCTATCAGCATAAAGTGTCATCCTTATGAATGAGAAGGCAGATTCAGATCCAGAGTCTACTGAGAAGTCAGGACTGATTGTGGAACCAAACCACAATTAAACACTGGCATTTCTGATGCCAAGGGCTGGTTCCTTTAAGGGGACACACCTGTGTCAAGACAGCCAACCAGGCTCAGAGGTCAACATGAGAGGATCAGGGCAGACGGACAAGTGCTTTCCTCTGTAACATTTGAGACCAATTTGGATCCTAAAGGAAATCAACCTTGAGTATTCGTTGAAAGGACTGAAGCTGAAGCTTCGATATTGTGACCACCTGATGTGAAGAGCTGACTCACTGGAAAAGACCCTGATGCTGGGGAAAATTGAAGGCAGGAGGAGAAGAGGGCAACAGAGGATGAGATGGTTGGATGGCATCACCAACTCAATGGACAGGAGTTTGAGCAAACTCCAGAAGACAGTGAAGGACAGGGAAGCCTGGCTGGCTGCAGTCCATGGGGTCACAGAGTTGGATATGACTTAGCAACTCAACAGCCACCACAACAAAAAGGGAGATTTGACATCTAGGCGGACCTAAGTCATCATCCTTAAGCAGTACATTTTTATCTGTGTTTGTGGTTGATAGAGAATAAGTTTTTAAAAGACATCATTCTTTAATAACCTGTAAGTCTACTTCTGTTTCGTAAATAGATTTCACTCGTGAGTGCTATCGTATATTTATCTTTCTCTGACTCGCTTCAGTTAGTATGATAATCTCTAGATATTGAAAATAAACTGATGGGTAAAGGGGAAATGTGTGGTAGAGGGATAAATCAGGAGCTTGGGATTAACATACACAGACTACTGTGTAGAAGATAAATAACCAACAAGGATCTCCTGTAAAGCACCGGGAACTCTACTCAATATTCTGTGATAACCTATGTGAGAAAATAATCTGAATGAGAATGCATATGTATATAACCAACTTTTCTGTACACAAACTAAATGCAACATTGTAAGTCAGCTATATTCCAATGAAATTTTTAAAGAACCCTTTGAACACAATAAAGTTAATTATTTAATTTGGCACTCTCGGGTGTGGAATTCAGGCATGCCCTACAGGGGCGCGAGTGGACATAAGACCTAACGGCATCCAGAGGGTATGTGAAGAATCTCCTCCCAGAAGCGGGGAAAGCCTTCAGCATAGAAAGATGGACAGAGAGCTCCTTGTTTCAGTGGGTACTGAGTCTGCTCTCCTGAGAGGAAGTCCCAGAGGTTGGGCATTCTGGAAAAACTAGGTTACTATGTGCCACACATTCCACATCTGTTCACTTGTTTTCATACCAAGTCACATCTCAGTTTCACGGGAAATAGACATCTCAGGCTGCTAAGGTGACCACAGGGCTGCCCTGGTGGCTCAGATGGTACAGAATCTGCCTGCAGTGCAGGAGACCCAGGTTCCATCCCCGGGTTGGGAAGATCCCCTGGAGAAGGGAATGGTTACCCACTCCGGTATTCTTGCCTGGAGAATTCCATGAACAGAGGAGCCTGGTGGACTACAGTCCATGGGGTCACAAAGCATCAGATCCACAAAGAATTTAGCAGGTAGCATTGATGAGCAGGGGGTGGGGAGGGAGGCAGTTCTCAGATTGATGCTGCATGGATCCTCAGAGGGTCCCCTATGGCATTTGGTGGCAGTCACCAAACAGGTAAATATGATATCCATCAGTGACTGTCCCCACCACCCCATTTTTGATTCACTACTCCCTGCCCTGGGTTTCCTGGGATCACTTTCAAATAAAGTTCCAGATAAAACAGTTTCAAGGATTCCCAAAGGCTTTTATATTCTAATCCTCAGAAACTGTGACCTTGTTTTGTTATATGGCAAGAGGAAATGAAGGCAAAGAAAATCCTGACTCTGATCTCTATGTCTGTGTCTCTATTTCTACTTTGCAAATATGTCCATCTGTACCACTTTCTAGATTCCACATATATCCATTAATATACGATATTTGTCTGACTTGTTTCATTCTGTATGACAGCTGGAAGAAAAGCAAAGGGGAAAGGAGGGGTGGGATGAACTGGGAGATTGGGATTGACATAAACACACTGCTATGTATAAAATGGCTAACTAATGAGAACCTACTGTATAGCACAAGGAACTCAATGCTCTGTAGTAACCTAAATGAGAAGGAAATTCAAACAAGAGGGGGTTATGTGTATATATATAGCTGATTCACTTTGTTATACAGTCAGTAGAAACTCATTGTAAGTCAACTATATTCTTATTTTTTTTTTTAAGAAGTAAAATCCTGACTCTGAAGATCTAACAGAGAGGCCCCAAACAAGAAATACAGAAGGCCTCTCAAAGGGAGGCTTATGCAAAGAAACAGCTTCATCTTCTAGAAAAGAAAGGAACATAACCTGCAAATGCTTGATTTTACTCATTGATACCCACTACCAACTTATCTTCTCAAAAACGGAAAGATAAAGTTGGTTTTCAGTGGAAACTTGGTGATTTGTTATAGCAACAGTTGGAAATTAATATAGCATCTGTCCAAAATTCTTATTTCACATTCTCTGTACTGAAGGTAATGCATACTAGTTCACTGGGGGTTTACTTTACATTTCAGATTGTAAGATTAACGGTTCTTTTCCTGGAAGCACCAACAAAAATGTTATAAGGATACCCACATTTCATGAGTATCCCACCCTGCAGTATTGAGAGCATTGAAGTATTGAATAGGGCAGTGCTTAAACTTCAAATGTATAAACATAAAGATGTACATTATCACAACGTGCCCAAGAAAAAGTAGACCTTGAATATCCAAGGTTCTTATGATAGAAAATATGCATTTAAAAACCTTCCCACAAAATATTCTCTGGGCCTAAATAACTTTCTTCCTGGATTCTCCAACAGTTCACACAGAAATATATGAATTACATGTAAATTATTCCTATTAACAGAGAAAGTCCGAATTCTCCCAAGTGAACACTTGCTTGATGGCCAAGTGAGTTGACCAAGATGCTAAACGTGTTGTCAATTTCTCCAGCAAGTTCTGAGAACCAGCTTTGCACCTTCACTGCCTCTCCCTAGAACAGCCATCCTTAAAGGCCTCCTGGGCCACTTCAGCAAAAACATCACCAGATACACACCTGAAAGGGCTAAGATCTGATAAGGAAGAACCAGCTGCCACTGCACATCCCAGAAGGTGACACTGACTCACCCTGGACCCCAGTGTCCCGTCAGGCCCAGGAGTCCAATAACAAGCAGATAGGACTGACTTAAGCACCCTGCCCGTTGAATTCAGAACAGTGAGCCCTTCCTGCCAGAGGAGAAGGTACTGGTCCAGGCTGTGATCAGCACCATCCCGAGACCTTCCAGAACACATTTCAGTTGGTACCAAAGATGCTGAAAAGAGAAAGGCCGGGGCTTCCACTCTGCATTGAGGCACTGCCTCCCCTGGGTGAATTTCCCAGAGGCAGCACCTTCCAGGGACCATTCTGAGACATTGCCAGAGCAAATTTCAATCTTCCACCTCAGGGAACACCTGCTGCTCACAAGATGAGCTGGGAATGAAGGGGGCCTGTGTTCCGCTCA